>VWYP01032464.1:218234-313478 GCA_013400435.1 Pycnonotus jocosus
ACTCAGGACACAGTAGTGTGAGTTCAATAGTTGCTAAAACTGGGCACGACTACTTTTTATTTCTTATTCATAAGGAAGTAATTCTCGCAAAACTGTGCTGCCCAATAGCTCTTCTTCAGTCAGTTCGTTTTTAAGGAGGCAAGTAGCACCTTTAACAAAACCAGCTGCCACACCACTAGGAGCCGATGAGTTGAATCTGTCTCAAGGCGTCAAGAGAGACAAGATGGATTTTTGGTTCATTATCTGCAGTGTAATGACTATTTGCTTACTGAAGTCAATGGCAAAACCATAATTACAAAGTTTCAGGACAAACATTCACCTTAGGCTTCAGTGTTGATTAGTAGTTCATGCAACTCCTTTACTGTTTATATCATCAAGATACACTGATTCCCTTGTTTAAAAGGTTTATGTTTGCTGCCTCTCCTGGGGCATTCAAAATTGTCCCAAAATATGTGACAAATGACATTCTGAAATGCGCAAGTGCAATAACTATAGGATTTTCTTTTCCTTAGCATCATAACTATGCATATGGAACTCTGCTAGCAGGGTTAACCTTTGCTCATACATGTTTTTTTTTCCAGTCTATACAGATGTTAAATACATTGGCAAGCCTCCATAAGGAAATAGGCATCTTTTTAGTTGAGTTTGACCTTGTTCAATTGCACCACCCAGTGCATTTGCTAAAAAAATCAGTGAAAAAAGACGCAATAAAGCTGAAGATGATTATAGAAAGAAAAAAGAGAAGAAGGATTGAAGAATAAATTAGGCTATAGGAGAGGCCATACCAAGGAGAGGGTGGAACTGGCAGCACCTTGAAAGTGGGAGGTTAAGGAAGCTAAGTAACACATCCTTAACGTGCAGCAGCTCTCACGCTAGGATACTTTGGGTATCGTCTTTCAGGAACCTGCTTGCGCTATTAGTTTTTCCAAACCCACAATTAATTTTAATGAAACCCTTTTCTATTTTTAGACCAACTTCAAAGAGGGAAAGAGGAGGAGTTCCTCTCTCCACATCAATGAATTTAGGCAGGACAAGTCTCAGGATTCCAGAGGAAACTCACCATGGAGAGATGGAGGAAACACAAGTTTGTACTCCATGGCATGCATAAATAGGATGGATATAAATTGAAATGCTCTATTTTAAAACCAATCTACTCTCTGTCTTAATGATCATCCTAGAATACAAAACCAAAATAATTAGGTCATAGCAATTACTTACAGACCCTGACTTACTGGGAGGCTGCCAAGAGTATATACAGCACTGCACTGAAAACCTACTAACACACAAAACGCCCTAACAGACACTACAGATGTGCCCACAAGTTTTACATAAATGACTGCTTTAAAAACCAAAGAAAATTACATTTTCTTCAGTGCATGCCTGGTGAACCATGTTGCAGACCAATGATTGCTTGCGGGGAGCCCTGCAGCTCTCTGCCCCAATGTCCTGGTTTGAAAGACAGGTAATCTGCTAGGGAGGGACAGGGCCTCCCCATGAGTGGAGAATTCACATCTTCTCCCTACAAATTATTATAATTTAGAAAATTAAAGGGAATTTCAGGCAGAGATATAAGGGTAGGAATAACAGTTTTTTACTAGTATGTCTAGCAAGGCAAGCACACAACAACCACCACAGCATTAATAATAAACAGAACCAGGTACCTCGAGGCGCTTTGTTTCGCAAAGGCCAGGGCAGTCTGATCTCTTGGGATGCCGAGAGCACCAAGGTCGAACGGTGGAAAATCCTGGGCTGTTGGATGAGATATTTCAGAGGCTCTGCCGGTGGTAGCTGCAACGGCAGAGACGTCCCGGCAGGGCAGGGCAGTGCGGGGCTACAGCGTAGCAAAAAAGAGCCCCAAAGCAGTGCCAAAGAAACGGCGGCCCAGCAGGGCAGGAGGAGGAGCTCAGAATTCCTGTGCACACGAGGAGATGGTGGTAGATTTTCTTAGGACCGGACCAGGTGACAGCGAACTTCTCCCGCAGCAAGCAGCAGCCTGGCTGTCCTCTCTCCGATGCCGAGAGCAAAGAGAGTGAAGCTGCCCCGAGCCCTGTCCTTTACCTGCCTCCAAAACTCGCATTATCTCTCCCTCAACTCCTAGAGACAAAAGAAGTATAGCTAGGTGCTAGAGCTCCTCTCATTTGGCCCCTTTGTTCTGCCTGAGTACTCTTAAGTACCCAGTAATTAGTTTCTTAGCAACTTAAGGGAAAAAAAATGATGAGTAAAAAAACCAAACAAACCTAACCCCCAATACCCAACCAACTCATTTCTCATCCCACATACTGCCTTCACTGCAGTAACTCTGCCTTCACAGCCCTGGCCCAGACAAACCATCACAAAATCAGTTAGGTTGGAAAAGACCCCTGAGATCATCAAGTCCAACCTATAACCAACCACTACCATGTCAACTAGACTATTGCACTGAGGTGCCGTGTCCAGCATCTTAAATAGCTCCAGGGGCGGTGACTCCACCATTTCCCTGGGCAGCCCATTACAATGCCTAATCCCCCCTTCCGAGAAGAAATTCTTTCTAATGCCCAGTCTAAAACTACTCTGGCCCATCTTAAGACTATGCCTCTTGTTCTGTCACTGGTTGTCACTGAGAAGAGGCTGACCCCCACCTGGCTACAACCTCCTTTTCTTCAAGCTAAACAATTCCAGCTCCCTCACCCATTCCTCACATGGCTCATTCTCCAGACCCCCTCTCAGCTCTGTTGCCCTTCTCTGGACTCACTCCTGCACCTCAATGTCCTTCCTGAACTGAGGGGCCCAGAAGTGGACACTGCACACAAGGTGTGGCCTCACTAGTGCCAAGTACACTTCCCTAGTCCCACTGGACAACATCACTAGTACAGGACAAAGGTTTTACTTCCATTTTTTAAGTAGTCAGTCTGCCAAAACCTACATTAGATCCCCATCACCTTGGCCATCCGACCCTTCAGGTTCTCCCCCATGCCCACCCTCACCCTCCTGCCCTTGGCTGGCAGGGCTCACACGGGGGTTGATGGCGAGCCCTGTCCTGGGCTGGTTCTGGGTGTTTCCTCACACAGGGCAGGCAGCTGCTCACATCCACGCCTCAGGCCTGACCTGTGAAGCTCACAGAATCACAGAATATGCTGAGTTGAAAAGGACCCACAAGGATCGCTGAAGTCCAACTCCTGGCCCTCTGCACAGGACAATGCCAAGAATCACACCATCAGCCTGAGAGCATTGTCCAAAAATTTTTTGAACTCTCAGGCTTACTGCTGTGACCACTTCCCTGGGGTGCCTGTTCCACTGCCCAACCACCCCCTGGGTGAGGAACCTTTTCCTAATATTCAACCTAAACCTCCCCTGACACAACTTCAGGCCATTCCCTTAGATCCTGTCACAGGTCACCACAGAGAAAAAATCAGTGCCCACCCCTCCTCCTCTCATCAGGAAGCTTCTATGAGGTCTCCCCTCCATCTTCTCCTGGCTGAACAGTCCAAGTCTTTTTAAGTCTTCCCCTCAAGGCCCTTCATCATCTTCGTTGCCCTCCTTTGGATGCTCACTAAAAGCTTTATATCGTTCTTACATTGTGGTGCCTAAAACTGCACACAGGCCTCAAGGTGAGGCCACCCCAATGCAGAGCGGAGCGGGACAATCCCCTCCCTTGCCTGGCTGGCGATGCCGTGCCTGACGCACTCCAGGACACGGTTGGCCCTCCTGACTGCCAGGGCACGCTGCTGACAGCTGTTTGTCCCGTCTGCCCGCAGCAGGCAGCTGGCCGCACCCTGGGCTGGCTGGTTAGGTTTGCTCCCTCCCACCAGAGCGCCCGAACGCCGCGGGCATCACCAGCCCTTCCCAGCGCACACGGAGCGGGCTGAGCCCCGCCGGCCGCCGTGGAACGCGGCGCCTGCGCAGAGACGGCGCGGCCCNGCGCCGCCGCGCAGCCGGCTGCCGAGGAGCCGGGGGAAGGTAGGGACGGGTCGCCGGGCCGCGCTGCATTTCTCCATGGGCCTCGGTGCCAAACGGCCGGCTCTGCCGGGGGGGTGTGGGGAGGGGAGCGGCCGCCTGTCCCGTTCGGTATCACCGGAGGCGCCGGGGCAATGCCCGCGTCCTGGGCGTGAGGAGCCCTGCAGGGCCCGGGCAGCCCGGCCGGGCAGTGCGGTCGGCCTGTGCCCTCTCGGGCTGCGGCCCAGGAGGCCAGTCCGCTGTCAGTGCCCCGGACTCGGTTTGTTAAACGTAGATACCAGCTAGAGGTGAATCAAGTGACGGGGCTTATCCCGAGAGACCCCTCGAAAAGGCATAGGAAACGTGTGACTGACGCCGTGTCTTTAGTACAAACCGAGAACTAGTGAGGAGTGTCTTGCTGCCGTGCATCAGTGCCATGCTCAGACTGCAAAGGACAGCACAGGCAGAAATTGTGAGATCACATCATCTCTGTAGTGGCTAAGCATGTACAGGTAGTAAATGAGGCAAAAATCACAGCCATTCTGGCCTAATGCAGAGACATCCTGGTCATGTCACCCATCCATGGGACTTGCCTTTTCTGCATCTTGGTCACTTCATCCTTCTCTGTTTCTATGGCAGCTGTGATATTTATCATCTTCATAAAGTGCTTCCGTAGTTTTCTGATGAAAAATGCTGTATAAAACTAGGCTGTTGAAAGAGTAACCGTGGTTATTATTTGCAAGCCTCTGTGAGATCTCAGTAAACTTACAAAATGAGAGATTTTTTAAAAAATAAATATTATCAAGTAATATTAACGACTGCCATGTAATGATACTTAAAGGTTTCCTTGAGGCCACAATATTCCCTGGGTTCTTCAAAACCGAAAACATAGAATAAAGAGCTTTCCATTGAATATCGCTGTGGCACATGGTAGCTGCTGGGAAATGCTCCCCAGCTTCCAAATCCAAATGACAAAAGGAAAGTATTAACAGGCAACAGCTTCACAAGCTCTGCTGATGTTAAGTGGTCAGTGGATTAGTTTGAAAGCTGTTCAGGGAAGGGTTCATGATTTCAGATTTGGGAGAGGGCCCCTTTGCCTGTATGCAAATAGGAAAAAAGTTCCATGTTTCTGGATTGTCAGCATGTCTCTATTCCACGTGAATTCTGGAGGCTGTCAGCAGCAGTACAGATTGCCAGTAGTGCAGTGAGATATGACTGGTTTGTGGGTTTATTGTGCTGGTATAGGTGAAAGTGTATTATTAAGTGAAATTTTTGAGTAGGAGTTTACCGTAAAGGAAGGTGCTGAGTTGTATAAATAGCAAGTGTTGAATTGTTCCGAAGTGCTGGTTTTGTGGTAGTGAAGAGAGGCTGTCATTTCAGTGAAGCTTGCCAAAGGTCTAGACCTGCCTCACAGCCTAGCTGGCATTTCCAGACTCATGTGTGTGCTAAGTTTTTTGATGGTGAACAGCAAATTAAAGAACAAAGATTCCTTGTATTATGAAGCTTCATGTACACTGAGGGAAGTCACTATTGTTTTCTTCCTGTTTTTCCTACTCCTTGTTATTACAAATGTATGCATTTGTGAGAGAAAGACACTTATATTTCTTTCTTTCATTCATTCTTCATTGTCCTTCATTTGTTCTTCACTCTTTTCATTTTTACTGTCGTGATCTTGGAGAGCCAGGACAAACCTTTGTTCAGTTTTTCAATCCAGAGGAAGAGATTAAGTGTGCTAAACCCAGCCATGCACCTTTCTGTTTACACAGAAAAGCCTTGATGCTTGTTTCTTCTCACAGATGCTGAAGTCAGTACCAGGAAGAAGACGTTTGCTGAAGTCCAAACAGAGCGACTGGATCAAGCTGAACGGACTGTTTTAATTAAATGCCCATCAAAATTTAATGAAAAAAAATTACTGCAGTACTTATCCAGTCATGGGAATGTTAAGAGTCATTTCTTTTTTGAAAATCGTGTAAGTAATTAGCGATGTAAACTAAAATCTAGACTTAGATGAAAAGAAATACCAGAAAGAAAATTTGGTTAAGGCCTCATACATAAATTAAACAAATTATATACACTTAGTGTATTAAATCAGTTTTTATCTGTGCTCATGTTCACAAGTTGCTAAGCAGTTGATTTTTATTCCTAAGTCAGCTAAGCAACACCTCTAAGGAATAGCCAGCAACCTGTTTTGCACTAAGTCTTTGAAATTTTCACACAGCACCATTCATTGCTCTAACAATAGAGATAGCTCTTTTTTATGTGTTTCTTGAGTATTGCAGTTTTGAAGATGAGTGTAGTTAAGAACTTTAATGTTTAGTGCTTGCTGCCAAGAATAGCATGTCTTAAATACTTTTAACCTCTTGTGAAAAAGCATCTAAAATGTTTTGAGATACGGAACCTAGCATTTGGCTTCAGGGCTGTCATATTAATCTGTCTCAGTAGCTCCAGGAACATCTGAGAAATATCAGTACAATGAGTTCAAGCATTGTATGCATTTGTCTCACCCTGTATTTCCATTCTTAATGTTTTAGGGCATCAATGCATTAATAGAGTTTTCAGAAAAGAGCAGTATAGCCTCGTTGCAGGATGCTGTTGGGATCCCAAGTGCTTCAGAGCATCATGTTGTCCCATTTAAATCAAGACTTTTTACTTTCACACTGAAAAATCCAGCGAGTCAACGTGTTGAAGAGACACCACTTCACCTCTCTCCTCAGTGTCACATTCCAGTGAAAGACCTTATTGACAAGCTTTGTCTTGCAGACAGTGTAAGTAGAGGTTTCTAGATCTCTCTTAATTAAAAAAGAGACATGTTCATTTCAGACTTGCAAATGGTCATGTGAAACTTGTAAAGGCATTTATTAAAAAAAGGTAACATATTAGTGTTTTATGTGAATGGTTTTCTGTCATTGAAATAAGTAAATGAAATTATTAATTTTAATTATAAAAATAATTTCTCTGTATGAAAGAAACAGTTTTGAAATTTTGAAAAATAACTTTCTAATTGCATTGATATTAAATAGATGAAAATATACGTTAATAGAAGATGGGTTATTGTATTTTTACAGTGTTTATTTTCTGAACTAGATAAGCAGTCAGATGCACATTCTACTGAATGAGTATCAGCTTACAGAAGAAAACATCAAGCTGCGATTTCTGGCCTGTTCGTTGGTTCGGGATTTTGCAAGTGCATATTTCCCAGACAGCACAGTAAAGCCATTTGGCTCTTCAGTCAACACATTTGGCAAATTGGGATCTGATGTGGACATGTTTTTGGACTTCTGTGATACAGGAAAGCATGCTACAAAAATGGTAAGATTATGCCGTGCATCTTCGGTTTGTTGGATTTCTTCAACAGAGCAGCTTACTTGCTGTTTCACAGATAGGAATCAATTTATTTTATTTAGGTTTTAAATGGATTCATACTATAAAGTGTGAACAAGTTTATTTGAATGTTTGTACCTGAAGACTTTCAGAAACTGAATGTGACATGGAGGAGTTCTTCTTTGCAGTAGGAAGAAAATGATTTGGTGTTTACATAAATTTTGCACTATTAGGGTGAATTTCACTATGAAGAAAACCCTTGTCCTCCAAAATTGTTTCAGCAGAGTGAGACCTTCCCATTCTACTGCTGTTTTCTTCTCTGTAGCTTCTGTGCTTCAGCCATGCTGTGTTAAAGCTTGGCTTTGTTTTTTAGGGTCTTCCATGTCTTAAAGCAAAGTAAGTTTGTGCACGTGTGCACATCTGCATTTTGGGAGGATTATCAGGTTCTTTTCCGTACCTTAAAGAGATGGGTTTATGCTCCAGGAAAGTTACTGGATTACATACAGGGATGTATATTATAGGTATATATATTTATACAGGCACATATTGAGTGTGTGGAGGCATGAAAGCTCAGGTTGTGGGGTAGTTGTGGTGAATACTTACAGGTCACAGATTCTGAATGAATAATCAAGTAAGTGATTGTCGTGTAGTGAAGACTTTTCTTTTTATTTGTGTAGTGGCAGGGAGCTTGGAAAAAACTAGCTCTGTTTTCCTTTAAAGACACCCCATTGTGCTTAAGATTTTGAAGACTGAAAATTCTCTCAGCTTTTCTGTACAATTTGTATATTGCCATGTAAGTTATGTTTAAAGAAATAATCCTTCAAATGTATATAGTTTTTAGTATTACTGCAGTGGTAAATCACAATGAAAGCAAATATGTCAGCTGAAGAGAAGGATCATCATGTGTGTGTGAAGTGTTAAAATCTTTATGTTTAAACAGTGAAGTTGCCTCTTAAATTTTGAAGGAATAACTTCCAAGTATGAAATGTCTATTTTCAAAGCATGTTTGGTAACTACCTGTTTTCTTTAATATATATCCTTTGTGGAGATAGAAGTTCTATTGTGAAATGTAGAGTATTTGATGATGAGCGAGTTAACCAACAGCTGTGATTACCTGTGAATGGCTGAGTGGTATTACTCTGGGGAGACAGAGGAGGGGTAGCTTTAGTTACAAGGTGATTTAGCAGCAGTGGAAAAGGTACCTTCTGATTTCTTCACTTCTGTAGCCTTTCAGGAGGTGCCAGCAATGAGGAGATCAGGCATTTCAGCAGCTATTTACGTGAAATAACTTACGGCAAACTGCTTACTAATTGTAATTTAGGAAAAGGGGCAGAAGCGGGGACACTGTTTGCCAAGAGTGGATGCTAGACCATAGATAGGGCATTTTTAACCCTTGGGCAGTTTGGGAGATAAGTGAATGAATTAAAACAGGGCTCAGGTGTTTTAGAGTAGCAGTTTTTGTTAAAACGGTTGTACTTCTTGCTTAGGTTACTGTATCGGTTGACTCAAAAGTAACAGTTTACTTTTAGTAGTAGTAATAGTTTAGTATTTTCTGTTTCTGTCTACATGACAAGAATAGGGGAAGAACCACACGGTTGAGGCAAGTGTATGAGTATTTCACCCCCCCCAGCTAGCACCAAAACTGTATATAAAAGTTCTTTTTTGTTGATAAGAATATCTACTTTATCATTATAAAACAGTCTTCATTCAGTGTTTGAGAGATAGTGAGGTGCTGTCTGGAAAGGCCCATTGTGGTTTTTGTCACAAATATAAATATCAACACCAACCCACCTACAGGTCAGTTGAGTCCTCATCTTTATCTTTCATGTTAACTGCCTCGATGTTGGTAGTTACAGGCGCCTTTCACTACTGTAGGATGCAGCTACACAGCCAACTGGGATTAGGGACTGCTGTCCTGCTGTGTTGCAGCACACACGGGGCTGACCGGAGAGCCCCTGGCAGGACGGCAGCGGGNACCTTTCACTACTGCAGGATGCAGCTACACAGCCAGCTGGGATTAGGGACACACGGGGGCTGACCGGAGAGCCGCTGGCAGGACGGCAGCGGGAACTGTCACCATGGGATTGCCAGAGGGACTCAGAAATTCAGCCCCTGAAGTGACCTTATGGGAAAGGTTGCAAGGTCCATAACTTCTGAATTGTTTCACCTGTCTGTGAGGTCACTGATTTGTGGGCAACAGAAGTTACATGCTCTGCATCTCAAGTTACTCTTAGATCACTGTAATTTTATTTGCATAGAATGCATTTACCCATTATATGTTCCAAGGGGGAGGATAAATCAATGTGAAGTATTGGATTAGCAAACAAAATTAGCTCATGTCTTAAAAACACAAGACTGTAAAGAAAATAGAGATTTCACAGGTATTTTATTGAGGTAAAAACTGTAAATACAGCAAATCAAAATACAAAGACCTACAGAGAAGTTAATTTCTGATGTTGGAATATATCTTCACAATATTTTTGTCTTTCAGGGGAACTATATATGACATGAAGGGATTATTTTAAGTCTTACAGAATCATGTCTTAATTTTGAGAGATTAAATAATTTGCATGCTAATTTTTTTTCACATTTTTAAATGAAAAAGACATTTTTTTTCTTACACTGCTACTTGATTTACTAATAATGCATTGTTCTTTGAGGATTTGACATGGAATTACTGATAGTTTGAAATTAATTATAGTTTGGTTGTGTTGTCCTTCTTTGCTTTATGTTGTATGCTCTTCTTTGCAGTCAGAGCATTTATGCTCTCCTGGTAATTCCAGAATTACGTTTTTTAGCCAGTAATGAAATGTAGTACTTTCATACTTATGTTTGAACATGTAGCTTTACAGTAAGTTGATCACCTTTAGCCTGGAAAAATTGAATCACCAGAAAAAAAATGAAAGAGAGAGCAATGTATTTTAACCTATTTTAAGTTTGGTGGGCTGCTTTAAATAATTATTCCCTTTTAGTTCTAGTTGTAAAAACTCCTTTGCAAATTGCAGTGGTCTTTCAGAAGTATTTTTTAATATCTCTTTTGTTTGAGACCTAACAGCTTGCTTTTAAAATTCTGTGTTAGAAAAAGGGTCCCTTTGAAATGGAGTATCAGATGAAAAGATTACCATCAGAGAGATTAGCAACTCAGAGGATTCTTTCTGTCATTGGTGACTGCCTTGATAATTTTGGTCCTGGGTGTGTGAATGTCCAGAAGATCCTCAATGCCCGCTGCCCTCTGGTGAAATTTTCCCACCAGCCGACAGGATTCCAGTGTGATCTGTCAGTGAGCAACAGGTGAGACCTGATTTTAAAAAGTTTGCAGAGGATTCTGAGGTACTTCGTGTTCTGAAAACCTGAAATATCAACTGTTTAGTCTTCTCTTTTTGGTGTTCTTAACAAATGTTGGCTCTGAAAGTAAAAGGGATATTTTTTGACTTCTAGAGGTTAGAGTTTGATGTCATAAAGTTATCTTTCTCCAGCACAGGAAATACTTACTTGCTGAAGCTGAAGCCTCAAAAATCAGTCTATGGAATAAGGTTGGTGTATACAACTGGAAAGAAGGCAGTCAGGGTTTATTAGTCATTATTTCCTTTCAGCATATGCACAGCCTTTCTTCATTGCTTTTCAGATTCAGCAGCTCCAGAACGTTAATTTTTAGGGATTTGGTTTCTAGTTATTTTGGTGTCTTTTCCTTCTTCTTAAAGGCCTGCTTACACCTTTTTACTGGGAAGATCCCTTGGGTGCCGAGTGATTCCCGCGTCGGGAAGGGGAGCCTGCGGTGTTCCCGCCCGCTAGGGGGCGCCGGCTGCCCAGCAATGCCCCTCAGGGCCCCCGCGGTGACAACGCAGCGCAGAAATGGCTGTGCTGTCTCTTGTGGTTCTGCTGTCCCGTGTTTTAATCAGAAATTACCCCCTCACTCCAGTAAACAACCCTGGCATAAGGGTACATAGCCGAAAATGAGTTATCGACCCTTTTCATTGTTGTTGGGGAATATAGAAATACAAGTAGTTATTCTTCAGGATACCAGTGAGAGCACCCAAGGGAATGGCCTGAGGTTTTGTCTGTGGAGATCTAGGTTGGATATTAGGAAAAGGTTTTTCAGAGGGTGGTTGAGCCCTCTGACAGGCTCTCTCGGGGAAGTGGTCACAGCACCAAACCTGACAGAGTTCAAGAAGCTTTTTCACAATGTCTCAGCACATGGTGTGACTCTTGGGGCTGTCCTGTGCAGGGCCAGGAGTTGGACTTTGATGATCCGTGTGGGTTCCTTCCAGCTCAGAATATTTTGTGATTCAGTGATACAAGTTTTAGTGCACTTTTGTGATTTGTCTGCATCAGATACAATCCGATCAGATACACTCAGTTTTCTGAATCACTCAAAGTTCTGTTTCAGAATAATGCAGGAGTTGTTCAATATTGAACAAGTTTCAGATACACACAGTTTTCTGAATTATCCAAAGTTTTGTTTCAGAATATGCAGGAGTTCTTCAATATTGAACAAGTTTCTTACAATGAAATTACTTCTTTCTATGAAGCCACAGTGAAAGTCAGTGTGTAGTTCTGTACAAGCTTCCTTGTAACTCACTGCTGGTAGTTTGGCTGGATGGGACTGCATGTCTTGTCTTGCTGTCATTTTTTCTAGAAACAAATCTCTCTGGACACCTGGAAGCACCTCATAGGTGAAATTTAAGAAGCCCAGGTGTTACAAAATTTTTACTTAGTAAATGTCCCCAAAACCTGAATTTTTAGAACAACTTATAGCACTTCAGGCTAAAACTGAACCAAAGTAAGTTTTGCTCTCATATAGCACTTCCATTTTTTTTCTACTTTCTCTTGCCCTCCCATTTGTACAATACATAAGTGGTTGTATGGCAGTGTGGTGAAGGAGATCAAAAACTGATCCATCTGAAAACCTTTATCTTTCCAGATTAGTTGCTTTTTTTTCAGCTCAACTAAGCAGTAATTGTTTGTTTTGAGGACTTGTTTTGCGGATTTCATTGTGTTTCTGCGTTTTGATTATTTTTTCAGTGCAGCGTTTTATTACTTTTTAGATAAATGCTGTAAAAGAAACTCTAGTTGTATTTTATCATGTGTTAGGACAGAGATATTATCTAATGTACCTCAAAGACAATTGTGGCTAAATTATGCTTTTTCACCTCATTTCTGCATAGTTTGACTCCACAGTACTTGATAGTGGTTTTTTATTTTGGAGTTTTTTTTCTCCCACTGTGATGTGGAACGAGGAATCAGGAAATAGTGCACATGCATGTTATTTACCCAGAACTGTATCATTCTTGCTATGGAAAACTACCAGATATTTAATCCTGGACAATTCCAGGCATTCCAACCCACACCATTCTACTGTTCTATGATTTTCTTCTATTTTTTAAAATGTGTAAAAGTTATTTTTTTATTTTATGGAGGCCCCCTTGTCTAATAATGAATAATGAACACTGCATCTGATACTTCATAATTCTGTCATCATTTACATGTCTTCCCATTTCTTTTCCAGCATTGCAATAAGAAGTTCAGAACTCTTGTATATCTATGGCTGTCTTGATTCCCGTGTACGAGCATTAGTGTTCACTTTACGATGTTGGGCCCGTGTTCATGGACTTACAAATAGTGCTCCTGGTACCTGGATTACAAACTTCTCCCTGACCATGATGGTCATGTTTTTTCTGCAGAGGAGATCACCACCTATCATTCCAACACTAGACCAACTTAAGGAACTGGCAGGTAAGCACAGCTGTTTCTGTGTTTATTGCAGTTTATTGTTTGTTGCACATTTGTTTTACCTAAAGTGATAAATAAACTCAAGTAATTTCTTTATGCTCTCAAATAGTAATGGATATTATGTGTGTTTTAAGTTTGAGGGAATACACAAGTTTTACATGTATTAATGCATTTTTAAAGGCAAAATAAATCCCTTTTCACTGATTCTATTTAGAGGGGTTAGACTTATTCTGTCATAATATTAATATTAATTAATATTCTTGTTCAGTGCTCCTATGCTGAATTTTTTAAATTTTGTTTTTAGAAGACCTGTAGGGTCTTGAACGTTTCTGGAGTGAAGGATTTTGTGTAGACTGATATGATGTGTATTGTTTTATAGCTACCAAATGCTTTAAAAAAAGGCTGAATTTTTTCCTCCTAATTTGTAATGTCCTTGAGACCATTCAGGCCCTTTGCAAGTAATTCTTCTATCTCCACAAACGGTTCTGGCAGTTCCTTACAGTATTCAGAGTGTGTTATCTTCAGTGAATTGTACGAAAGCATAGAGAATGACACCCCAAGTCCTTGATTCCTTACTCATGTCTTCTGCTTATTGACATGATTCCTTGGAAGCTTTGTGTGCTTGTAGTGGAGAAAAAGGTCTGTATTCAGTTGCTTTAAAATAATTTCAAACATTTCCATCAGAATTCTGTAGAAATGTTTATACATAAAATGTGTTGTGATATCCACAAGAATGTTTCTAATTCTCTGAAGTTTTTCAGAAAAAGACAGTGAACACTCTGGGTCTGATTTTTTTTTAACCCTCATGTAGGTAGTAACCTCAGAGAGTTGTGCTGTTAAGTGTGTAATACAGCCCTCTGTGCAGAGATACCCTATTTGTTACCTATAAGAAGTACTTCCAGAGATACAAAGATGTCATTTATTTTAGTCCTGTAGAATTTTAAAAATGCACCATTTGCTCTTGATGCTTTTCCTTTGCCCATCTATAGACTTTTGTCTTTTAAATCTTTTACCATTTAAGTTGAATCTTAACCTGAAAGTTCACTTGTGAATTCCTAATTTGATTTATGTAATATGATAGCATTGATTTGAGTTTGTTTTCTGAATTTTATTAAATACAGTGACATTTTACTGCTTATTACTTCAAAATATGCCCACACTTTTTCTTGCAGATGAAAAAGACAAGCATATAATTGGAGGATATGATTGCTCATTTGTTAGTGATTTAAGGAAGATTAAACCTACAAAAAATACAGAAACACTTGGTAGGTAGATATTCATCAATTTTCTTTTTTTTATGAGCATACTGAAAACAAACTTTTTGTTAATGTTACTGATGACTCTTTTTTTTCTTTCCCTTAGATGTACTGTTGAGTGAGTTTTTTGAATATTTTGGAAACTTTGATTTCAGAAAGAATTCCATAAATCTTCGAAAGGTAAATGAATTTTAATTGCTTATCATTATTAATTTAATCTCTCTGTCTGCCATTTATATTATATAATTTATATAATATTAATATTAATTAATATTATATAATATATAATATTATGTTATTTAATTATATATTAAAAATACATTTATATGGAAACAGTCCTTTCTGTGAAGGAGGAGTGTTTTCCTCTTGGAGCCCAGTAACTTACAATACCGTTAAGAACATCAGTGTCATTACTTGGATATGCTGGAAAGCAGAAACTGATGCAGAGCTAGTGTGATTTTACTGAAAAGCCCTGTAATAAAAGTGGCAGTTTTAAAAGGTCGAAGCTATTTTGCTTCTGTAGGAGGAAAACTTCTAAAATGTCATGATGTCTGTCATAGCAAAAGTCTGCGACAAACCATGTGAGCTGACAAGATTTTCATTTAAAGTTGAGAGTCCAGACCCAACCAGAGCCTACATTAAAACTTAGAGCTGAGTTCTGGGTGTGCTTTTAGCACTGCAGTTTTCTACTGCAGTTTGAATCAGCCTGCGGTAGCTGCAGTTCGTTGCAGTAAGCTGCAGCGCAGTAAGTGTGTCATAACATGATAATTCTGTGCTAGCACTTCAGTTTGCTTTCTATGTTTAAGTCATCCTATTAATCTATGTGTGCATGTAGATATAAAGAAATACATGAAAATGTAATGTCCATAACTTGCACTTGCTCCTGGTGGGCTGCTTCCAGAACAGGGTTTCAGTGCCACGTTGCTGTGTGGACACTCATTTGTTCTGCTTCCTATTTGGGCATTGTGGATCACTGGCTAAAGAGCTCTTCTTGCAGATTCATCCTAGAAACTGATTTATTTAGGTGGAGAACTTCTGTTTGCTATTCAACCTGAAAAAGGCGAGCAAGAGCACCTTTGGAGCTTGAGCTGGTCAGGGGAGGTTGCTACTGCTGCTGTTTTTCTGACAGTGCTCCTGGCCCTTGGGCAAGATTATATGACTTGTACATAGGCACTTCCTGGACCAGCAGGGCTGTTGGATTCCTGCTAGAGCTTGCAGCAGAAAGGCTTGAAAAGGTTCCACTATACAGAACCAATCAGCTAAGAAACACTGATAAGCACTGAGATGAAGTACATTTAAATAACAAACTACATAGTTGCCAGCTGTTTGTGTTGCACTATACCAGGTGCCTAACAGGGGACCATGACCTGAATAGCTCTGTGCTTAAAAAGACAGACCAAACTGGGAGGAATTTCAGCCAGCAAAGCAATCTTGTTCACTTACACCAGCACTGTGAGCTCTCTGAACAGGGTGGGAGGAATGGTTTGAACAGTTTAAGTGCATGCAATATTTTATCAAACTGGGCTATGCAGGTTAATGTGACACGCTGATGCTGCCCATACACAAGTGCAGATTAGGAGTAGGAGGTTGCAGTAGGTGAGGTCTGAGGTTTGCTGGACAGCAAACTGGAGAATGGCCAAAAAGATAGGTTAAGCTGTAGTTGTGTGTTCTTCACCTTGAAAAAAATCTAAGTTGAATGTGGTAAAGCAAACCACCACTGAGAGGATTCAGAGAACAGGAATCATACAGTCAGGTTGACAGGAAAATTAACTTGATTAATAATGATTGGGTGTTTTGTAAAATGTTCTCTAATAGGTCAAAACACTTTTAATTCTAATGTAATAATTCAAGTGATTTGTTACTTGCTCAGCCTGTAGTGTACATATGCAACTTTGTCTTTTTCTTTATGCTGTCTGCAGGGAAAGGAAGTAAATAAGCCTGAGTCGTCTCCTCTTTATATCTGGAATCCCTTTGAACAAGACCTTAATATCAGCAAGAATGTTAATCAGCCACAGCTGGAGAAATTTATAGCTATGGCCAGAGAAAGTGCCTGGATTTTACAGAAGGAAGATAAAGCTCAGCAAATGATCAATAAAGAACCTTGGGGACTGGCAGCTCTACTGATACCATTTGGGAAAAGTAATGCCAGCAAGATGAAGAATAGGATGAAAGGAATAGGAAGTGAAACAATCAGAAGCCTCTTGGACTCTTTAAAGTTAAATAATGCAAACAGTCAACAAAAAGCAATGGGAAAATGACTTTAGGCACAGAAGCACAGTAGCTAATATTCTGTTTTAGGAATTGAATATGACACACAGCCCAAAGAACATTACTTTTAATATTTCTGTTATGGGGACTGGAGAATCAAGCAATCTCTGTTTTTCATCATGATGATTTTGGTACAGGTTTGCTTGTTTTCTGTACATTTTTCTCCTCCTTACTCCTCACTTTTCCATCTGTTTTATGAATGAAGAGTATTCAAATCTAAGTTTTACAGACGAATTTTGGAAGTAGCCTTCAGTTGGGCACTCTTCTGTAAAAAAGGCTTACAGGAGCAGCATGGGAAAAAGCCTTTGGGAGTTCTCTGGGCTAGCATACAAATGATATGCTAATTAAAAGCTCAAGAAACAACCACCTTTCCATGAAACCACAGTCTGAAAGAAGATAAATGTGTTGGAACCATTGTTTCCAATCCAGTCATGTTTTGGAAGCCAGTAAAACCAAAGTGCATGTATCTATTTTTGCAATTGTTTTCCATTCATGTAGATAGTGCCAAGACAAAATAAAGAGAATGGAATTAGGTAGTCAGATGTGCAGTTTCATAAAGCATTGCACTACCACAGCTTTCCAAGGATGGTGCCACTGGTTTGTGTAGGAAAAGTTGGTTTGCTCTTGTGTTTACCACCTGATTTCAAATGTCTTCAGTTAACTCTCCTTTGTTTTCTCTACCTAGGACTGGTCTCCACCCACGCTTGTTTCTGCTTTTGCCTTCAGCTTCACTTTAAACCTGTGTTTCAGGTTCGGGCAGGGGTTCTTGGATGCCCTTCTTGCTTAATCACTCTCCCCAAAGCTGCTGCCTACTAGGTCACATCAAAGCATTCCTGCTGAGGCTTCTATCCTATGGAGAGATCCAGAGAATCATGTATTATACTGGAGTCCTGTTCCTAGTCTTGCCTTGGTTTTCAGATATTGAGTAGAACAGTGACTGTCCCCTTTCCAGATCAGTTGGGCCAGCAGAGTCAGTGCTTTTTATTGACTTAAAACATTGAGTTATCTTTGCATCTGCCACAAGATGAAGTCTTTCCAGAGGAAAGGGGAGAGGGGAGAGAAGGAAGGAAATGGGAAATGGAGAGCAGGTAAATATCAAACTTTAAAAGTACATTTATGAGTACTTCACCTGTCCAGTTTGTGAGCCACTCATGCATTAGACTAAATGGTAGCACTGTTAGCAATTCCACAGAGTGTTTTCTTTATTCTTAACAGAAATTCTGTAAAGGAAATTACTGTATTCAGAGATAATCATTTAGATGAAACATCAATTCTATTATTGCTGTTTCAGTAAGTTTAGATTCTTCAGTGTTGTGCTGGTATATGGCCTTGTGTAGACTTTTTTCTAATGGTGTGATCTGAACAATTTATAAGTGTGTTTTCTCTTTTCTCTGGTATATTATTCATTGGAAATACTGTGGGCAATAATGCATGCTTCCAGCTACTTGTAAAGACTGGGCAAGGAAAAGTATCTTCTAGCAGTTTGCAAACTAAAGGGTTAGACCTTCAGGTCAATTCCGTAATAGTTTATTGAATGTTTAAAGTAATATGTACATGTGTCCATTTCTGATTTATAAATGTTTCCTTAAATAATGACTCACATAGTCATTATCTTGGTTGCTGAAAATAATTCTCATATTAACTTTCTCAAGACTGAGTCTTGAATTTAAAACTTAGTTCTCTACCTAAATCCTGATATTAGAACTTCTTTTTGGAGGCTGGTAGGAAGTTTATTGTAACTTGCTATTGGTGCAAACACAAGGCCTTTGATAGTAAGCTTGTTACAGATTCTGTAAGGAGCCTGCTGCTACCTTAATCTTTACAGAATCTAGAGGTACATTGTCTGCAGTTTACCCCGGAAGAGACTATGTAGCTTTCTGAAGATCAGGGCAGTATTCAAGTACTTTTGAATTTTCCTTTTTTTTTTAGATTAACCAAATGGGTAATAATGTAATAATAAGAATATGGGTTACCAGGGACAGAAGCATGCAGCAGAACTGTGGCAGTGTGTACCTAATTGCATTATATTCACAGTGATCCACTGACATAGGCAGGAAAGATTTTATATGAATTTTGACACATAGGTTTAGGACACTTGTAGACAAATGTATTTAGGTTATATGGTTGAGCCATGCTGAAGCACAAGCTTCATTTGTAAATGGTTATAGATGTTCAAGCCACTTAATATTCCTTAAAAGGCAGGGCAGAACATGGTTACTGTACATGCAGCGCCTTTCAGCATCACTTCTCTGTTTAGACTGCCTGTCCCTTCTGGGAATAGTTCTGAACCCTTGTCATGGCTGCAGGCCAGTTTCTGAAAAGAGGAAAAAGAAGCCAAAAGCAGTGTTGTAGCAGTGGAATGCACAGGTTATTTTTTCAGATATCTGCAAGTCGAGGGAGCTGGTGGCTAGGGAGCTGAAGCCTAGAGGCTGCAAGGATCAGCTCTCATTGGTGATGTAAATAAACGCAGCAGGCAGCTTTCATGGAAGAGGCTGTAGCTGGAGGTGGAGGGCTGACCATGAGCTTCCCTAAAGTATGAGTTATGTCTGGGGAAGAGCTCCGTGAAACTGAAGCCACCTGTGGGAAGAGAACCAAGACCTGAGGGGGTGTATTTGTGAAATCAAGAGAAGATGGTGTGATTATCATTTCCTGAGGGCAGCAGTCTGACATTGAAGATATTTAGAAACCATCAATATGGTTCTGTCACTGAAAACAAGAGCTGGATGTATGTCAAGAAAAGACTATGATTATTATCTAGATTTGAGAGCACATTCATATGCTCCAGAAACATGTAAACAGTGTCTCTGCAAGAGCAAGGCAGTAAGTTTTAGTTACTTCTCAAACTTGGTGCTGATCTGCTCTGTTGTATGATGGGGCAGTTTGGGAGGTCACAGGTAAGGAACACCAGTGAATTCAACACAGTTTTGCCTCTCTGCCCCTTTCTCACTGGAATTACTTTTTAGTGCTTGTCTCATATTTCCTGGCTCTTAAATGGTTAGGAAACTGAAAACATTTGGAAGTTCCTTGTCCTGAGAGAATAATGCTTTGGATATTAACTTCAAAGTTAATATTTGTTGCCAGGGATTTTTATTTTCCTAGATGTTTGATGCTCACAAGTGTTGCAGGAATAGGTTCTGTTGTAACTACTACTGTTCCTCATTCCTCTATAACTTCCTGGGAATCTGCAGCCTCGGCCTACAGTTGACTCCTGGGTGAGCATCCTAGTGCCATGCTTGTGAAGATGCAGTTACAAAACAGACTTCTTGCTACAGTTCCTGTCATAGGGATTCTGTTCTTTAGACTTGGAATCACAATACATTTCAGGTTGGGAGAGAACTCTGAAACAAGTTCAGTTGCCTTCTTAAGTAGTATCAGCTGTAAGATTAGACCGGACTTTTATCTACTCAGGCCTTGAACATCTCCAAGAATGGAGACTGCACAGCCGATTCTGGTGCTTGGCTGTCCCCATCACCTGGGGACTGGGTGGGCTGGGCTGAAATATGCTGCCTCATCATTGGCACTCTTAATGGCTTTTTTTTCTGGTCCTGAAACATGCTCACAGTCAAAATGCTGTTTAATACAAGTGTTCAAGCTGCTGCTTCAGGTAGAAAGCCCCATCTTCCCTTCTTTCCCTGTCTTTCCAGAGTAACTCGTATCCGTCCATCACAGTGCTTTCCCATCACATGCAAGCCCTCCTACCATAGCTGTTTTTTCCCACAGTGTTGTAGTAACAGCACAAGGAGCTGTAGCTCTTCTTGTTCCCCAAGCTGCCCCATATTTGTATCTGTACATTTAGGTGGGTACCTGTTCATAAGGTTTTATTATTATTAGTCTCTTTTGTTTCTATCACCCTGTATCCTTTTCTCTCAATCCATGTCCACAAGCTGCCTGGTATACCTGGGGGTTATTGTCCTCTTCCTTGTTCTTGCTGACTGCTTTGATATGGCCACTGGGCATATCCAGCTTACAAAGTCCTCATGACACTCAAATCCTGACTAACAATTAATTTCTAAAAGGCTCTGCAGGAAGAGGCCTTGAGTAGCAGACTGGTGTATTGCACTGGGAGAAAACCCCCAGCAAATACAACCACGCAGAGATACAGGTGCAGAATCACCTTAGGGCACAAAGCTGTGTCTCTGGGACCTTCTTGCTTCCACAGGTACAGTAGTGTGGTACAGGATGCTGCTGCCCAGCAGAGTTTGTCACACTTGGATCTGACACGTTTGTGGTGCTGTGTCACTTCTAGATCTAAAGCTCTCAGCCACACCCTCACTGTGCTCCACGTTTGTGCTGAGTCTCTGGTCATTAAGGAATTGTGTTCTTAGAACAGCAGGTCTTCCCTTATAGAAACAAAATTGTAAGTTCAGGGTTTTTAATACTTTTTAGAGGTACAGGCTATGTTTTTGCTTAACAGAATTTTGTACCACTGGAAAAAGAAAAGGTAGACAAAGAACATCTATTTAAATAATTTTGCAAACAAACTAGTTAAAGGTCCGTGCTATGTACAACTGAAAAGAATTTCATATTTCCAGCCTGGGCTGCTTTGGAGATATGATGAATGAACAATTAGGAAGCTTTTCAAAGTAAAGTCATGCTGTTCACTGGAAAGTTCTCTTCCCAATGCTTTCCGTTGCTTATCACAAAATCACCAAGGTTCTCTTCTAGTACTAAATTCTTCTAAACATCATGGGTAACTTGGGGTCAGTTTGTTTAAAACAAGGGTTAGGATTTATTTGAGGCTAACCTGTGCCTGGAGATAAAATCTCCTTCTCCATAAATCCTCTTAGTTGAAAGTCTTGATCCACTGCTTTTGCAGACCTGTTTCTCCTACTTTCTTTAAGCAGAGGATAGGTTTGCTTTTTCTTGCAGGACCTCCCTGCTTTTCACACTTCCCATTGTCTTTTCATCATAAAAATAGTAAAGAAAATAGTATTTCACTTTCCCTAGTATTTTGTGAAGCAATAGTGAATACAGCTGTATTCAAGAAACAGGTAGTTTTCAAATGGTGATTCTCACATTGCAGTGTATTTTTTTTTAATGCTTTGTTTCTTGTGTAGACTGAATCTCCATACTGCATTTCCCATGGCTCGTAGAGGGATCAATTAGCTGGACTTGATGGGTCTCACCTTTATTGAACATGTATTTTTGGGAAGTCTCCTCAGTAACGAGACCTGTTTAATACAGTCTGTTATATTAGAAAGCAGAAGTTCCTTGCAAATTTTTGAGTGGCATTCTACCCTTCAGGATTCATTCTGTTTTCCCCTGTTGTTATGGGGAAAACCACATTTGATTTGTTTCACAGAATGACTTCAGAGATACGTTTTTGTTCCCATGCTGAGCTTTCTTGTGCATACAGATTTGTAGTCAATGTAAACAGTGCAGCCCTGTACAGGAATTTTGTATGGAACAACTCCCAGAATATGTCTTGTAGGTATTATGCTCACAGCCCAACAGGGGAGGTAAAAGCACCAGAAATTATTAAGGCATAGCCTCTCATTTGTGGTGCTGACTCTATGAGATGGAACAATTTCCATAAATCTGTTTTGCTTTTTCTCGTGTTGGACAGAGGAAAGACATTGCTTTCGTGCAGAGAAAAGGTAAACATGTTTGAAGTTGGATTGTTGGGGTAAAGAGCTGTAGTACTTACATTCTTTCTGAATATTTCTATCTGAAGTTTGGTTTTCTAAAGCCCTTCTCTAGAAGTGATTTCTAGAGATTTTCAGGACAAGAGAAAGAACTGGAGAATACGTAGAGACTTTGTAACTCAGGTAATCAGATAAATGGTACTTACTGTAATTATCAAAAGTAAATACATAGGGGAAGATAACACATGGAACAAACTGGCAATATCATGTATCACTGCCTTGTCTCTTTGAACCAGTTTTCCTGCCTTAATTTTCTATAGTCTGGTGGTGCACTACTTTTATAGAGGGATGGGATTTCAGAGAGCATACTCTGAATGGAAACTACAGTATCCAATACATGGGAGGGTGAGTACTTAGCCATTGCAGTAGATAAAAAGAAGCATTACCAACTCCATAACAAAATAAGATTCAGAGACTTTTTAACACCAAAATTAAAATATATAGAATTGTTCTGTGAATCTTTAGGTGATTCATAGTTCTTCCTTACAACAATTATCTTTGGACCCAATCAAAATGGGGTTTGCTGTAATTGCTTGATGTCTGAGCTTGCAGAGCAAGGTCTCATTTGAAATTACCATGATCTGTTTTGTTGAGACATTAAAGACTTTAGTGATTACAGTTCTGGTCTAAACCCCATGTTTAAGACGGTTTGCATTGCAGTTGGCTTATGAATCTGGAATATTATCATTTTCAGTTATCCTAAGACTGCAAATGCTTACAGTTTGCAACAGACTTAAACACTTCTTCCACTTAGGCTGTTATGATTTTAGTCCTCTTTTTTACTGTAGACAGTATTTTCAATCTTTGAACTGTGTTGCAGCAATTAATTTTATATTTCTTCTATGAGATAAACAATAAAGTAAAACATGTCCTCTGTATTTGTTCAGTAAATTCTGCTTCACTGTGCTGTTGAAATTTTTGATAAGATAAAGAGTAACATGTCTGGTTTTCCTTCCTCAGATGCAGGCAGAGATTACTGAAATGAGGGTGCATTTCAAAGAGCCATGGTTTTGAAGGGTTGGTCTCTAAATGTCCCAGTGTACAGAGCTCACCAAAGAATCAAGAAAACAAACTCCTGAAAAAGCCAATCTCATTGTCAGCCAGCTTCAACTGACCCAACAAGCATTTTTAACTTTGGGGATTTTCCAAACAGAACAAAGTTCAAACCAAATGCTGTCAGGTCAGGGTTGGAGATGGAACACTTCTTGCCTTCCAGAATCATTTTATGATTAATAATTTGTTTAAGTAAATGGTGGTCTGTGAAGAGTATGTCTCTGTCACTTACAAAACATGGTTTCTAATGAAGAGAGCAGAAATAACACTTTGGATGTCTGACAAACTCTGTGATATATTTCTTAGTGGGAAGAGAAGAATTTTTTTCTAGCTAGATATCTAAAGTTCCTGAACTCTGCCCTGGCAAAAAACTTGCTTTTTATCCTTATAAATTATAAAGGGGGAATACAGGCATCTCTGTTTGTCTTGATTTAATTTTATCCCACATGTATAGGGTTACAAGTATGTGGCAGTTAGGCATAAGTGATAGGATTTTATGCTCCAAATGCTGGTAAGAGAGAAGCTTCAGATCACATAGGTTAATGCAGGCTTGATTCAAAGACACCTAGTCCAAACCTCCTACACTTTTTTAGATCCTACCCACCATTGCAGCAGAAGACCATAAATATTAACAACTGCCAGCTGCTCACTCCTGGTAGGGACGACTTCCCCTGGGGTTAATCTTTCTAAGTCAGTAGCGACTTTTAATTGCCAAGCTGACCTAGGGACTTCTGAAGCCTGAGAATGCAAAGAATGATTTGCCATCTTCATACCCCATTCCTAGCAAGACTTTCTTCCTCCTGAATCTAGTAACAGCAGGACATATCCCTAATTTTTTTCTCAGATGCAGAAATAGTGAACAATTATGCTATAGCATGGCCATTTCTATTCCTCAGATCTTTTCAATGTATGGGTATGGGGGTGTGTGTGCACATTTTTATCTAGCATCTTTATTCTGTTTTTCAAAGAGGATTGATGAAATTTTTTTGGTTGTTTTTGTTGTCCTTGGAGTTTATTAAGCTAGAACTTTCAGAGTTGTGCTTCACTTGTTCCCATGTTTTTCCTGGCAAAGAGTAAAATTCAATGCTGAGCCTTTTTCTGCTGGGTGTTTTTCTTTTCTGCGATAAACACAAAGTATGCAGTTGGTGTCATGAGAGCACTAGGTGCAGGATTCAGCTGACACTTCCCAGCAGAAAAGTCTCCATCTTGCCAGGCCTTTGAGGAGATATGACAGTAATTCATTTTGGTGATAACACAGTAGGAACACAAGTCCAATTGTTTGCTATGTAGGTCAGAATGGGATATGTTGGCATCTCTGTTTGCAGACCTTACAAAGATGTCTGGGAATGGGAAGCATGACAGCAAAAAACCTATTCTGATATAACTTAAATTGTTCTGCTGATGGAAGTAGACTATGAACAGTTTGCTATCAAATGCTTGCTGTCTAGCTGGCAGAGCTGGACATTGTCTATATATGAGGAGGTTTAATTTTTCACATAAAAGAGCCTATTTACTCTTTACCCAAGCTCTGCAATTAAAGTCTGTCCCTATGCCAAGGATAAGGCCCTTAGAAATTCTCAGTCTTGCTGTTCCAGTATGTGTTCACTACAGTAGCTGATGTACATGATGTACTTAAAAATCAGAGGAAAATGAGAGTTAACTTGGTTAGCTCAGGATTTTCTTGCAGCCTTGTGCCATTTAATGTCTTTGCTTCAGAAATTTGTTCAGCAGTCAGTTTGGGTTTTGCTTGTTCAGTCAAAACTGGATTGGGAACATAATTTTTTTAGCACATTAAAACATTTTGCTGCACATCCCATTGCACATCATGTGTGAAAACGACATGTCTTTTTATGGGAGTCTACCAGCTCTCCCCTGATGTCTATTCCTTCCAGGAAGCCTCTGGTTATTGAAGATGAAGAACAAAGCTTTTCTCTCCTTCCCTATGTGAGTCCTCCAATGGAGGACCCTGGGACTGCTTTTGTTTGCTATGCTTGGATGATGCATCTCCTTTAAATTAACTGTCAGCTTCTTCTCATACCAGTGGGAGAAATGTGAAATACCTTACAGCATTGCTCAAATATATGTTGTAAGAAACATTACAGCCAAAACCATACTTTTTAAAATGTTCCACACCACACACATTCAAGGAAAATATTCTCTCTTTGTCACATGTCTTTGGAGATCTTTGAAGCAGTTGGAGGCAGTGTTCCAAGATCAGAGATCAGATCATGTACCTTTTTTTTTCTTCCTGAAAGAAGGAAATAAATCTTGATGGCTGGAAATAATGTTGTCTGTGATACTTTGTCTTGGCATGTTTATTAGCACAATGTGGACTTTTATGAAACTGTTCTTCCTCTATCAGTCCTAAGCATTTATAACCATTACTTTCTCTGGAGTTTTGTTGGTTTTCTTACAAAAATGTCTCATATGGGAAGGATACCCAGTCAGGTGATAATAAGTTTGAAATAACAATATGAGCAATGATTTGAGGCTGCAACACAGTTCAGAAGGGAAGTGGATGGTAACTGATAATTTTATTTCAGCCTCATCAAAATAATTCAATTGAATCTATTTTTAATTGCTGGTGGGTAATTAAAAGGCTTATTTTAAAATTAAAAACAGCCCAAAAAACAACCTAAAAGGGAAGTTCTGTGTACTTGCCCAAAGGCGAGATTTCTCTTCTAGGAGGGCTAAAAACCTAGACAGTGTTTGTGGAAGTATCTGTGGTTTAATGCTTTTCCACAATACTCCCTAGCTGAGGATCTTGATTGTTCTTGATCATGAAGAAAGACATAAAGAAGGAGAGGATCTTGATTGCTGCTGCTGCTGCTGCACTCTTATGTGAAATGCATGCCAACAGAGAGCACCACATTCTGAGACAGAGAAGCATCTGTATGTAAATGAACTTGAGTTTTCAAAGAGCTCCAGTGTTGAGTCCCAAATCTTTTCAGCAACTTTGAAAATTCACCAAAAAAATCAATTACAGACTAGTTTATGCTGGGAAGAGGAAACGGAGCATGTCCTCTGCTGAAGCATCACGCTGTGATGAATGGCCAGTAGGTCTGGTGGGCCAGTTGTCAGTTCCAGGCCGGTCTTTGTTCCTGTGAATGAGCCAGTGTGTATCTGGAAGAACGGGAAGTTGTCTGGAAACTTGATCCAACTGATCCAACAAATAGCTCAGTTGTTGCTGTGATAAAAGCATAGGATGACTATTTCAAATGTTTAAATAATAGTGATATTTTTAATTATGTAAGTTATTATAGCCTTTTTAACACTGCAATTACTGTTTGTTCCTGAAATAAGTAAAAGAAAAGAATATAGATCATGTGCTACACTCTCATCTTTTCATACAAGCATCTCTAAAACCAGAATAAAAAAGTAGCATAATAGGATAAAAAACATCTTTTGCTAAATCCTTATCACACACATTTTGACTGCCAGGCATAAAGATTGTATTTAGATTTGGATGGTGTAATAATTGCTCTTATATTAGACTATTTTTTATATGCATTTATTGCACTTATCTAAATAAAGCTACTTTTAAGAAGTGCTAGGTTTGGTCTGATTCCTCTAAAAATTAACAGAAACAGAGTCCCCCTAGATTTTCTCTTTTGGTGGGAAAGGTGCTGCTGAGAAGATGCTCAAAATCCCAACACTGTTCAAAGCTGGATTTACTGGTTGCTCATGAAAGTTTTCTTGTTCCTTCCTCTTCTTCCTCCTCCCCTTGTTCCTCTGAGGCATTTTATACACATCTACATGAAAGATTTTTTTTTTTTTTTTGCATAGTTAATCAGTGGAGGTAGAGTAGGGAAATTTTCCCATAATCAGTAAAAAATATTAAATTCTGCTGTAGTCTTAACACCTGGCAATTCTAGCACTACCAGACTGTGGCTATATCACTTCATCCTCGAGTGAAACCTGTCAACAGCAAAATGCCTGTGTTCTCTGACGGCTCTGCGCAGGCCAAGACAAGAAAACACTGGAGACTTTCCCCCGTGCCTCTGGAGAGAAACTTGTGCTGCACCTTCAGGGGCGACTTCCTGAGCTGCTCGAAGGCAGCAGCTTTGCACAACCTTTCAGCTGAGGTTTGCACACGCTTGAGCTGAGTTTCGCACACCTTTCGCTGAGCTTGGCACCCTTCCAGCTGCGGCTGCCGCCGAGGGAGCTGCCCTTGTCCCCTTGTCCCCATCCCCGCACTGCCCGCTGGTGCATCCCGGACACAGCCCACCTTCCCTGCTCCTCCGTCAGCAACACAGGAAGATACAAACTTGGTTTTCGTCTGCTTTTTTTAGCTCCTGCAGCCTGCCGGCAGTAAATATCAGGCCCGTTTCTAATAACTCATGTTCTCTTTATGTTTAATCAGAAGAAGTGTGACGTGGGCTTTATTCCCGAGGCAGCCGCCCCCAGCGCGGCTGCACCGTGCCCACAGAGCCGCCCGTGACGCAGAGAGCCGCTCGCAGCGCTGCGCTCCGGAGCTGCACTCCTTGGGAAATCCCCCTGTGTGAGAGAGTCCTTGTGCAACAGCACGGACCTTGCAGCTTTCGCTTCCCGAGCTGACGAACAGGTAACATGAAAAGTTCTGTCTTCATCCAGCGTGGTTTTGGAGCTGGGAGTAATTATGCGTCAATGTTTGAACAAACTGCAGCCCTAATCGGAGATGTTTTAGGGCACGTGTGGCTCACAGAGACCTCAGCAACCTCCCCCACTGCCCCTCCTCGGGGATTCCCTGGGAAGCTGCATTCCCCAGATCATCTGAAGTCCCTAGGGATGGGAGTGATGACTACTCTGCTTTCTGTTGGCAGGGAAAATCAACCCCAACCTTCCAAAAGGGAGAGAGGAAACCCTGATTGCTGTGACACTCCTGGGTTTTGCTCCAATTCTGAAACCTTGGGCAAAGTGCTCTATTTCTTCCTGGAAATGGAAATTCCAGCTGAGGAAAGTTAATAGATCTGTTAACATGGAAAGGGCCCAATTCCCTCCTTCGCCTATCTCATCTGCAAAGTCCATGGGAGTGTTTGTAGGCTGCTCAACCCTGTCAAAGATACAATGTACAGCATGTTTGCTCTTGATATAACACTGGAGGGAGAAGACATTTTTTAACACAGACAGCATGAAAACTGTGTTAATTCTGTTTTCTGCCTTTTAAGGCATTTACACAGCTTGAAGAAATTTTGCTTGTATTTTATAACCAGAGAGCAAAGGCAGGCAGATGGTTGCTGTCAGCATGTGAGCAGCTCTGTACTGCGCCAAGCCTGAGAGCAAGCACTGCTGAAGGACTTTGGGTAAGAACCAGCTTGCTACAGGCACCTGGATTACAAAACAGGTGCCAGTCAGTTAATTTCCTCATTATTCACTTCAATTCAAAACAGGAAAGAATTTCCTGTCCTGCAGAATGGTTTCTTCTTGAATGGTAGAGTCCACAAGAGAAACTCCCTCTACCTTTCAGAGATATGCATTTTGATATGTGATTCTTGGGACAGTTTGACTGTGGCCTGTAAATATGAATCTTAATATTCATAAACAATTAGCTTCACGGTGGATAATCACCGGCCTTTTGCCCATCACTCATCTGAAACACCAGTGCATTACAAGCTGGAGCCCCATTTTCCCCTGGGTGGAGGTCTCTGGGATCTTCAGGGGTTTGCTCTCTCCCTATGCTGTAGCTGCTCTGCCCTACGTGCATATACAGCAAGCAGCTGCTCCATCTGTACCGGTGTGAGGTGTGCCCGAGTGAGTGCCCACAGCAGCAAGTCAGCTGCCCTCATCACCCTTTGTCACCCAGCCTCAGCTGGCAATGCCACCGCAAGGCCCCACCATCCCTGCATACTCAGCACTCGTCTTCCAGGAGCCCGGCAGGGAGGTAGGGATACACCAAATGGTGAGGTGCATCCATGGCTTCCTCTGCACTGTGAGCCCTCTGCAGTTCCCCCCTGGAGCACAGGTGCCCAGCCACAGCCCAGGGCAGGTACTGCCTTGTGACTTATTGTGCTTCTCAGCCTTTTGATTCGTGCTTTTCATTAGGTAAGAATCGCACAAGTCAGGGCCTGGGCCATGTGCCATCCCCCCTCTTCTGGCCTGCTCACACCTATCTCTGAAACTTACTTTCCTCTCTCCCTTGTGCTGGGTAGGCTCTTCATTGAGAGAAGTAATTCCTGCTTTCTGTATACTTTCTCTCCTACCTGCCAGCTTAGTCAGTGCTGGACAGCTGCACCATTTACACCTTTCTGGTGCTAAGTCCACATTCTGGAAAAATGTTGTCTCCCCTCTGCATATTCAACAACTGGGAAAAGGGCAGGTTGACAGTCAGGAGGCAGCAAAACAACCTCTCTTCTTTAGATTTTGAGTTTATCCTCATCATTAATAGAAAAAGAACTTCTATCTGTGTGGAGTTTAAACATAACCAGTCCTCGGTGATGGTGAATAGTCTGTCGGAAAGCTCTCCATCCCATAGTGTGTAGGGACAACATGGACATGACCTTGCAGTAGCCTGTAATGCACTGAGACTGAGACTTTGGGTGGTCTGCTCCCAGGAGTAGCAACTCAGTGGGTGGGGTGGTGCTGTAGATCATAATTTTGGATGACTTCAGTGCAGCACAGAAGACTAAACTTCACACTGCTGTTCCTTGTCAAAAAACATTTACTGCTTAGCTGAACCACAGCTGAGCCTCCTCGTCGCTGCTCTGTGGGGTTCTATGTGGCACCACAGGGTGCAGGTTGTCCTGCTCATGGCCCTGCACCAGCAGAGGTGCAAGGGGCTGACAAAGCTGAGCCCTTCTCCCCACCAGGCATGTGCTCCCAGCCATGCCATGGCTGTGCCAATGGTCTCCACCTAAGGGTGTTTAGAAACATTCCACCACAAGTGCTTGGAAAAACAAAGATCTCTGGCTCTGCCAGCAAAAACATCTCCTAAAAAGAGGAGATAAATTACTTTTTTCTATGTGGTAGGCTCACTTTCTAGAAAGACAAATATCACCAATAGTGGTGGGAGGGATAAAGGAGGCAGCTCGTATAAAGAGGTGATTTCTTTCACCATGAAATTATGCATCTGTTCTGCCTGCCACAGACCTTGCAGCACCACACCTCCCTCCCTTGGCTCAGCTTCTTTCTCTCAGCATGAGGCTGCAAGCTGCTGTGCTAAAAATACATATTTTTAGCATGAAATAGCTGCTTCTGGAGGAGCACACATCAAAGACACCAAAGCAGTACTTACAAGCTCTGAACCAACCTGCTTGGACTTCTGTCCTGAGGGTGGAGCATGAGGCCATTGGTTAGAAAGGGCTTTGCTGACATCCCAGGTGAACTGAGAAATCTTTCCCATCCCTCCATGGGTTTCTCTGTGTTCTGGGTTTGCCTTAATTGAATCTTCTTGGTAAGGAAACTGAATTTGAAAAAGAGTCTTCCCAGAAGGTTTGTTCACAGTCCTGTAAGCATGAACCAGAATAATGTTACCATTTGTTCTGTGACATTTTCCTACAAATTTCTCATTATTCCTGGGTAATTCTTTCAAGACCTAATGGGTACATGTAGTAGCTGCAGTGTTTAATCCCTGTGAAGAGCTGTAGACTTTTCTATTTGGGCTGAGAGCTGACAAAGTCTGGCGTATCACATGCTTCTTACCAACAAAAAACTGTCATTCACTAAAAAAGTAATTCTATCAATAATTGAATGAAGAGATAAAAAATCATAACAATTTCAAGCCAGGTAGCATTGGAATCACAGACTGATAAGGCTGGATAAGACCAGTGGGAACCTCTGGAGATCATCTTGTCCATCTCCTGCTCAAAGCAAGTCAGCTAGAACCAATTGCCCAGGGCCATGTCCAGTTGACATTAAATGTCTCCAAGGATGGAGGCAATTTTTTCCATTTACCTTGCTGGGCAGCCTGCTGCAGTGCTTTATCACCCTCACAGCAGAGCATGTTTTTCTTATGTTTAAATAGAATTTCTTGCATTTCAGCTTCTGCTCATTGCCTCTTGTCCTGTCACTGGGCACCACTGAAAAGAGCTTGACTCCATCTCCTGTAAACCTTTCAGGTATTTATACACAAGGGTGAGATCCTCCTTGAGTCTTCTTCAGGCTGAACAGTCCCAGCTCTCTCAGCTTCCTCCTCTGTAAGAGATGGCTCCAGTCTTGTAATCAACTTCATGGTCCTTCATTGGACTCTCTCCAGTGTGTCCATGTCCCTCTGGTACTGGTGAATCCCAAAGTGGACACAGCACTCCAGGCACGAGAGGAGACCTGCTGGAAAAGCTTTGTCTCATGCAGCCATGACATCATTGGTCTTCTTTGCCAAAGTTTCACAGATTTTACTATTGGCTCTCCTGAAAGAGGAGGAGTATTTTCTTCCTTCCAGTCTTCAGGTATCTCTCCTGATTGCCAAGGTTACAGAGTGACCTCACAATGACATTGCCTAGCCCCTCAGCACTGATGGGCACATCCCATGAAGTCTCATGGGCCTGCATATGTCCAGTTTGTTTAAAAGCTCCCTAATATGACCACTGAATGTAAATCCTTCTTGCTCTGATCTCAAGGTAATTACAGCATTGTACATTAAGGATGCAATTTTCTCTTAATTCTCCGCAATGCTCACAGTATGTTGAGTTTTTTTCCCCTGTTCAGTTTTACAGTATTCTCCAGAAAAAAAATTACCTCAACAGCAGGTTTTCATGTAATTATAACCTCTATATCTACCTTCCCTCCCTTTTCCTCCCACTCACCTCCAGCACCTTATTTCTAAATCCTCCTCCTCTCTCAGTACCTATGAGAGAACACAGGCAGTGCAGCATGTCCATGGACACACATTGACTGCTCTAAGGGGCACAAGAATTGCATGCTTAAACCCTTATGGTGTATGCTTGAAAATTTCAGCTTCATTTTGCAGAGGAGGTGAACTCTGGTGAAGATTTTCCATTTACCTCATCCTATCCTCAGTGCTGACATCATCAAATCCCCAGCAAGCAGTACTGTTGCTGCATCTTCACAGTGAAAAGGTGAAAAGACTGTTTAAACATACAAATTTAACTTGCTAACCAGGGTGTGCTTTAGAATACTGCAGAATTTTCCTGAAAGATTAATGATGTTAAAATGTGCTAATGGCAGGCGAGAGCAGCACTGTGTGCCCATCGGAGGTGGGGCAAGCTGTGGAGCTGCTCCCTGGAGACCCTCTCCCAGCTGCCCCATACATGTGATAGCACAGCATGGCATAGCAGCCCACCTGCCCCACCAGTGTGAGCCTGGCCTGAGTTGACTGTACTCTTGACAAGCCTTGGACAGGCTTGGGGAAGAGTTCCTGGTGATTGCTGTCAAGCGTGCTGGTCCTCACGCTTGCAGAGAGCAGGCGCACTCTGAAATGACAGGTTTTTTTCCAAAATGCTTGTCTGTCTTTTATGTTTGCCTCCTCAAGCAGAAGAACACTCTCTGCATTAATACACCACTGCAGCCTTTTCAGAAATATTGGCCTGGCCTTTGCCTGTCCATCTGCGGGCTTGTGGAAAGGATGAGCCCTCTCCATTTCTTTCTGTATGTGCCCACATCACCCCAGCAACCCGCCTGCTCCCCATCTTCCTGTCTGGTCTGGATGCTAAAATCCGCCTCTTTTGCCCCACACTGACACTTTTATCCTTCTTAGTTCTTTCAGTGAGACAGGATCCTTCTGTAGTTTCCGCCATGGTGTGACAGTTGGATTTTGGACACTGCTAGCTTTGAAGGTCTTCTGTCAGAGAAAACATTACCCATGCTATAGAACAAAGAAAAAAAAAAAGGGGGGGGGAGGGGGAGAAAAAATGTAGCAACTTACACTCCCAGCCTGGGAGACTTGTTTACAGCAAGCCTGGAGAGCCAGGCTTCATCTCCAGCTTGTTCCTGCAGACTCAGATTGTGTTTGCTGGCCCAGAGCAGGTTGCATTTGGCATAAACCACATGTCTAAAGCACTGAACCCCTAAACAGACACAATTGATGGTCTCCAACTCCAAGCCCATGCTCCTGCCAGTTTGGGATTCTTCTGAAAAGATTTCAACTCCACATTCTAGAGCATAAACTTCGAGGGCGGGAAATCCCACCCATCGGTTTGGTTAGAAAATGAGATGCATCCAATAAAGCACTTTCATTTTGTGCATGTAACAGAAAATGAATTACCTGGTGTCCTTCTCTATTAATCTGCATATGGCCAGCAAGTGATTTCTACAGAACCCAGTGGGATAATCCCATTGCCAAGGCACACCCTGCAAAACACCTGTTAAATGAGTCACCAGAAACTTGTGGAGGACACTGATGGGGTAGAAACCAAATTAACTATTTAACTGCCTGCTACTGGAAGAGCCTCACCATGCTGAGCCAGGCTGCTCTGTGGCACTGCTTCCAGAGGAACAGACTGGATGCACACAGCCTCTGTCCTGCCTCTGACGTGACAAAGGAGAAGCACTGCAGCAATTGCTTGTGCTCTGAGGTTGATCACATCTGACTTTCTGCAACCACACTCAATGGATGGAGACGATTAGAGTAAATTCTGGTGCTCTTTGTGTCTCCCCAGTGCTGGGATGTTGATGAGCAGTGACAGTTGCACAACTGCTGTCCTTTTCCATGGTGGATATTGGAGATGGAAGGGTAGAGACATGGCGGTACGTGCTGCTTCTTGCAGCCCTGTTCTGGGAGGCTTTTGGCCCTGAAGACCCTCATTGTCATATAGGAGGAATAAGAATTGCATTGGAAGATGCCTGGACCAGCAGAATATTTATGTGGATCCATAGACATATATATCAATATATTTATCTGTATTTCTCCAAGTAGATGTGAAGATTGGTCATTTGCTTTGGGGAGGGAAGGTCAGAGTGGACACCTTACCTAACTGCACGGAGAACTGGGTCATACTGTGTTTACTCCATGAAAAAATCTCTCTTCAGACCTGTGTCACACTCTAAATGCCACCAGAAACAAACTACCCCCAGTAACTCATATCACCCTGGTTCTGCCCTCCCTGATCTTCTGCCTGTGCAATCTCTTCACATCCCTAATGACACATCACAAACCATGATCACACCCATAACCACACAACATTTTTCTGGAGCTCAGTGGGAAATCATCACCATTCAGAAATGCAATGAAAACACAGCAGCCTGCAAAGAGCTGTGCCATCAGAGTCTGTGTGTGTTTGAGCAGCTTGTGAAGGACGCTGTGGACAGCCCATGGGCCTGTGCAGGCTTCTGCTACCAGAGATGCCTGGAGACCAGCATGTGCTGCTGCAAGGTGAGCAGGGGCACCTGAGCAGTGCTGTCAGCAGGCTGCTGTCCTGGCTGGGGTAACCCACCGCAGGGGATGGCAGTGCTGGCAGCACACAGGCCGTGTCCCCACCTCTCTGAGCTCTGTTTACAGCCATGCTGACATGGCCAGTGGGAAGGTGGTTGTACTCCAGGCTTCAGAAAAAAAGATGGCATTTCCCTGTCTTCAAAGCCCCTGAGCTGTGTAGGCACTGTGTTTGCAGGAGATGCTCCCTCTTTAGGGAAGAGAGCTTTTAGAGCAATCACTGTAACAATAGTTATTGTTACACCAAAGCACCAAAGGACGGCAGGACACCAAAGTGAAGGACAGTACATTTTGCTTTGAAGTTTCTGTAGCTGGTTACAGAGAGAAAATAGTTTTCATATAAGGTTCAGCCTGACCAGATTTGTCAATAGAAAGTGTCCAGTGGAGTCTTAGCTGTTTTACATATTTAAGAAGAGCTGTGAAGCTGAAGTTCTGTTATTCTTGCATGTTTCTCAGCCATTCTTTGCCATGAGCTATTTTGTATGTTTTATACCCCAATGCACTTCCCCTCCCATGGCTATAGTCCTGAAGTATTTAAATCGTAACTTTGTAACTTCATTTCACTTCACTGGAAAAAGAAAATATATTTCTGCCTCTCACACACAAAGTAATTATGCCAAAGGCTGTTCTGATGTCTCTCTTGGTCTTTGTCATTCATGAGGTGGAGGCTTGGTGCTGAATTTTTTTTTGTTCCAGCAGAAATGGTCATTTCCACTGTCCACTTCAGTTGAGTCAATGCAACTCTTTTAGAGGGCTGTAGCATAAACTAAATGAGTGATGTGATTTGGGTTAAGAAGCAACAAGCCAAAGGGGGAAAGCTGCATCTCTTTAATATATGTTCAAGCAGAGCAAATAGTTTGCTTTTCTTACCCATTTTCAGAAGTGTAGTAACCTTCTGCTGGCAAGTGAGGTGAGATGCTGGGCTGGCAGTGCCAGCAGCTGTGCAGCCCCAGGGCACAGGGGTTCCATGCTGGAGGCCACTGAGACCCCCAGGCAGGTCTTGGGACAGGACTGGTTCTGCTGATGTGGTAATGAGCTTATGTCCATTTTCCAGGACATGCCAGGACCCACTTGCCAGACAACAAAGGATGAGTTGGAAGTCACCAACTCCAGAAAATCCACCAGTAATGTAGTGTTGAGAAATGTGTCATCCTCAGTGAAGCAAATACAGAATAAAGTCATGAAGATAAATGGCCCAAAGGAACAGAGGCATTATGGGGCATTTTTGCTCTTTCCAATGTCCTGCATTTACAGACCAGGACCCTGTGCTATATCCTCCACTTGGCTCCTTTCTTGTGTGGGTTCTGTGCCTGGCTATGCCATCAGCCACTGACACAGCAGTGCCCTTATAGTGCCTCTTTCTTCCCCGTGATCTAAGATTCTCTTCAAGCATTGCCAGCTACATGATCCCACTGTCATGAAAAAACCAACAAAAAGAAGTCTTTTCCAGCAGCCAGGAAGTTGGCATATTTCTAGCTATAACAAAGAAAGTGGCCATAGCCTGTTTTGTGCAGATGACCTCCTTTAGTTAGGCCAAAAAATGTGACTATTTCAAAGCTGATTTATGTTTCTAACTGAAGTCCAGAATCTTAATCTCTCTTACTGTTTCCCCTGTCTGAACTGTGCTTGGCTCTGTGCAGAGCAAGGAATTAGGGTTAGAGGTGGAAGTCAGAAGGAAGAAAGATCAATTGTTCCTATTGCAAAAGTAAACAGCAGTAAGTGCTTAATTGCTTCTGTATTTTCTAATCAAGTGGATTTTTCAGACAGCTGTGAAGAGCCCTCAGTGTGTGCAAGCAGCACACACTGAAATCAAATCAATCAATCCAAGTCCTCCTCCCCTCTTGAGGTGCTTGCTTTTCTTGTCATTGGTCCAGGGCAAGAAGAAGCTCCTCCAGTGCTCCAGGCCTCTGCACAGGACAGAACAGCAAAAATTCCCCCTTCTCAGTGGATCAAAATCGTGGTATCCAGACCCAAACTGGGACAGGTCTAGAGAAATGTCTGGAAATCTTACTGGGTCACCTTCTGAGTGCAGCAGGGCAATGATCAGCCCTGAAAACCAAACCTGCCTTCACAGCTGCCACCAACATCAAGAGACCACAGCACATGGCTCTGACCCCTCATAGCCCTGGGACACTGTAGGAGGACAATGTGAAAACCAGCCCTTTTGTGAACACATGAGCTCCTGATACCTTGTTTCCAATAGGTTTGTGTTTTGTGTTTGTCCTGGGAAAGTGTAATCTCCTGTGCTGTAAATTCCAGAACAGGGCTTCACCCAAAGCAAAGAAAAAGAGGATTTTCCAAAAAACACTTGATTTTCAGCATCGGTCGTGCTCCATACGTGCTGGTCTTGGTGTTAACCAGGCTTCATGATGATGTTTGGATGGAGGAAAATCACACAGCTTTGCACTACACTCAGAGTGTGGTTCTCTTGCTGTCTGCAGCAGCTGAGTACTGTGTAAAGCATCAACTATTTTGGAACAAGTTCTTATCTCCACTAAAGCCACAGTCTAAGCCCCTGGCTGCCCACAAGTTTGCATGTCTTTCTGTCACCCCAGGCTACCCAGGAGTTTCCCCTTCAGTGGGATTTTTAACTCTCCCTTCTTGCCCTCCTGGAAGTGTGTTATTTATTTTACCCCTAGCATGCATCCTTCAGAAACAAATCTTCAAGTACTCAAAGGCCAAACTGGGCACAGCTTCAATCTGATTTTTACCAGACTGGCTGCCTTCAGCAGCAGTGAGACCCTGCTACCCATGCCAGCCCTTGGCTTTGCCCCCTCATGAAAATGCTGGAGGATGTGTTTCCCCACAAAGACAAGGATGTTTGATGCTCTGGGGCTGAACTGGGCCGTCATGCTAATGAATACCCCTGTGTTTAAAATGGCCTTGTGGATAGTGAAATGCAGAAGGATTGGATGAGTTTCCAGAGGCTCACTGTCTTGTATGTTGTGCAGATGATTCCCCCCGCTCCCGCCTTTCCTCTTTTTTTCCCCAAGATTTCATGTGTTTTGACAAACAAATGTGACCAGAATGCTGAAAGGATTAACCAGAATTGAAAAGACTTTCCTGAGTTTGTGATTTGGGCTGTTAATCTTTGGTCTGCATTTCTCTGAGTCACTGGAAGGCTGCAGTGTTCCTGTATGGGATGTAATGGGTGTCACATTAACTCAGGCTGCTACACTGCAGGTTAACTGTGAGCAGAGCAGAGATGAAGAAAGGAATTTAGCGTGGGCCAGAGGCACACCCTCTATTTTGGCAAGAAGAAGTTCACATTCTTACTCTGATTTACACTAGTTTATAGAGAAGGCTGAGTGGAGTTCTTGAAGCATATGGTAGTGTTTAACTGTATAAAACTTGGAATCAGCTTCAAGTACTGCATGTGGAGAGATCAAAGCTATTAAACTATATATTTTGTATAGGAAATATCTGTGATGAAGAAATAAATTCATCTCAGTAATAGCCAACAGAGAGAACTCTTTGAAAACAAAGGCTGCTGCAGTGTCGTGCCTCTGTTTACTTATTTTGCATGGAGATTGATTATTAGAGCTCCTATTTTAACATGAGCTCTGCAAAGGCTTGTGTACTTTGCACGAAGCCACTGGTGCTCCTGAGGCTGAGGCCAAGGCATATCCAGTGACAGAGCTGGGCTCTCCAGGCTCAGGCACCAGGGCAGCAGCTCTGCCTCCCTGGCCGGGGGAGGGATGGGGGCTGCACCTTTCTTCTCACTTACAGGGGAAATACTTTCCTCTTGGTGCAGGCTGATACAACTTGCCTCTGGACATGTTCTTCTAAAAGTGAAAGAGGGAGAAAAAACCCCTTTGCTTGGCTTTTTTTTTTTTTTGGCACATCTAGTTTTTGCCTAGTCCAGATCAAGAGGAACCAAGGATGAACTGAAATGCCTGTTCTAGAGAATCTGCGCAAGTCCAGGTTTCTTCTGCAACACTTGGCACTGGTGCTGACCTTCAAGCCATCACCATGGAGCGTCCTTTGCCACTGATGATGGCAGCCATTTCCTCTACCATCCTCTTCTGAGACCTCCTCTCTTCCCCTCCCTGCTTGCTTTCCCTCACCTAGTGCAGTTCATCTTTCATGTTCTGGTTATTTATCTGAAACCTGCTTTCCAGGGCTGCCCCACGTGGCTATTTTAGTCATTTCCTCCAGCAAGTTCCTGCAATTGTTGGGCTGGCATTGTGTGAGTCACCCACCACACTTCCTCCCACACTCCCTCCCAGATGGGAAAAGTCTCCTCCTGCTACTTTTCCTTTGTTAACCGAGGCATCCTGAAGCAATTCCACCTTTAACAGCACAAAGGCCATGCTTGACTGTGGCAGCCAGGTGCTTTGCAGGACCAGAGCAGAGACACCATCAGAGCAGAGGACACAGCTGAGCTGCCTGGCAAGTGGTGCAGAGAGGGGAAACCAGCAGAGCTGATCTGCTCCTTCCTTCTCTTCCTGCAGGTCCATGTGGTCACTCTGTCCCTGGGGCTTTTGACTGAGAATGAAGCCAGATTTCAACCAGAGAGAGACACAGACCTGGGCTTTGCTCCTGCAAAGTGATGTTCCTCATGGCCTCTCCTGCCTGGAGGACACTTGTACATTGCACCCAGCATCTGCTCACCCTAGCAGCAGCAAAAAAACCCTACCAGACTGTCTGCTGTAGAAGCCATGAGGCACAACAAACTCTGCTGCTCAAAGCCACAAGTCTCTGTAAGCAGAGCCCTTTTGGTGACAGCAGTGCTGGTGCTGACTGTCAGCACTGTGTGATGGAGAGCAGGGCTGGTAGGAGCCATCCCAGCACGCTGTGTGTGCAGGCTGGTGGGAGCCTGCCCTGTGCATCTGGGCACCACATGGCCCTGGGAAATCACAGCTCACACCTGGCCACACACTGCCTTGGCCTCCCAACTAATGAGCTGCTATACATGAGAACTGGATATCTCAAATATATGCAGGACAGGTTTCCAAATGCATGACTGGAAGTATCTCAGATATATGCAGGGCAGGTTTCTAAATACACGTGATAGGCATGTGTTTAAAATCTGAAAGAAACAGCCCAGGAAGGATTTTTTACATTCCTTCATGTTTCTTTTTCGCCTGTTTGTTTTGCTTTTTGCTTTTTGTATGTTGTCATACAAAATAAAATTGCATTTTTTCACCCTTGAGTACCAGACTGATATGGCACTAACATTTCTGTTCCTGTAAGAGTGTCAATCATTAGCAAGTTTGAGCCTAACAACTCCTTCTGTTTATTTGATGGAGATATAATGCTTTTCCTGCTTGTGCTGTGCTCGACAGACTAATCCTCAGGGATGCCTCTTGCACATCAGACTTGCCTTCATCCATGAAGTCTAGCACTATGTTTGCCAAAGGGAACATCACCTTCGGCCACAGGTTCCCCCTGGAGGTGCCCAAGGGCACACTCCCTTCTCTGTTCTGCCTGGAACAGAGTGGGGGTGAGGTGCAGCAGAGGGAACCCTTTGGAGCAAGCCCATTTGTGCCCATGGGTGGGTGCTGAGCTCCACAACAGCCAGGCAGGAGAAGGCACAGACAGCTCTCCAGGAGAATGCTTTTCTGCAGCTGGCCCTGGAAGACCAGGGACCATACATGGACTTTACACATCTTTATACAGCTCCTCCTTTATACAAGAGGAAATCTGGCATTTCTCCCCCATTAGTACCTGAGGACATTGGATCAGCTGATGTTTTTTGTACTGCTTGTAAGGTCTGCTCTTTAGTGACACATTTCCCACTGGGAAGGTACTAAAATCATCACCCAGTTGCAAGGGATAATTATAATTTCTGCAGGAGTGATCCTGATGTTTCTCATTAGCACCAGTGCTATGTGTGGAAACCTGCACTTTGGAGGGAGCAGATGGTGAATGTGTCCCTCAAGAGCAATGGGAGAGGAGGAAGGCTGGACTGCCACCACCATTCCATCCTTCATACACCAGGATGCTTCCCTTTGTTTGCTTCCTCTTAAGACTTGCCCTTTCTTACAGGGAAGTAAAAGGAAAAGAAAAAAGAAAAAGTAAAAGAGAAGAGGGAAAAATTTAAGAAGAGCAACTATTAATTAAGCCTAGGATTTCACAAATACCTTCTGAGAGGCTTCTGGGGTAGATCAAGTGTAATATAACATTAAATATTTAGTGTGGTCTCTCAAAAGGGATTTGATCTTTACATATGAAAAAGGATTGAGACTTAAAGACTAAACAGATCTTTTAAATACCCAGCACAATGCAGTCTGCAGTGACTGAAGAATCTGCGTGTGGGGGATTAGGCAGAGTGATTAGATATTAGGGACAGAACACAAGCCTGCAGGGGAAGCTGTGCCATTTTGAGGATGTCACTGAGGGAGACACAGAGAGACCTGGGAGGAGCAACACTGACAACCAAAAGGGGTGGGACAGCAAAAGAGTGACCATGTGCAGGAGGAAGAGTTGAGTAACGTTCAGGTGTGGTGGCCTCATCGTTTCCCAGGAACCCCTCTGGTTTACAACAGGTCCCACTACAGTGCTGTGGAATCTCTCTGTATACAGGGAAGCTCAGGAGTCTTCCCAAAGGACTCTGAGGAGTCCCTCCTGCCCCAGATAATGTATTCAAGCAAGAAACACCATGCCATAGGTATGTATATTTATATACACAAACGCATCCATATTAAAAAAAAAAAAAGAATTTGTGAAATACATTTCTCAGGCAGACTAAAAAATATTTCAAAAGGCAGAATGATAGTATAGTTTGGGTAGGAAGCAACCTTTAAAGGTCATCTAGTCCAACCCCTCTGAGCAGGGACATTTCCAGGTTTATCAGGTTGCTCAGCACCCTGTTCAACCTGGTCTTGAATGTTTCCAGGGTTGGGGCATCTACCACCCCTCTGGACAACTTGTTCCAGTGTTTCACCACCTCCTAATAAAAAATTTCTTCTTCTCAATATTTAAAAACACTGTCTGTTGTCCTACCACAACAGGTCCTGCTTAAATGTGTGTCCCATCTTTCTAATGGATGCCCTTCAAGTACCGAAATGCCACAAAAAGATTTTGGAGCCTTCTCCAGCTGAACAACCCCAGTTCTTGAAGTCTTTCCACAAAGGCTTGGAAGAGGAATTCCATCCCTGTGTAAGAAGAAAGGAAAAATCACAACATACACAGTTTGATAAAATGAAGGGTTAAAGGGGATACGTTCTGGATGCCCATGCTGCCAGAAACCCCTCTCTTTTTTTTTTCTTTAAGCAAGAAAACTGTGAGATGAAGACAGGTCGTGTCAGAGCCAGCAGCTTGTTTCTCTAAATGCCTCTAGGAGAGCTTGGCTATGTGATGTGGCAGCAGCACGAGGCATAGAGCCCTGCCATGGCAGAGACCAGCCAAACGTGGCCAGAGCTGTGGGGACCCTGCACTTCACTGCTGCCCTGGCTCAAGCCCCTTTTTCACTTCAGCCTTTCTTAAACAATGCATTTGTAGTGTTTGGCCTGGGAAAACATGCTTGCCTGACTTTCTGTGAAGTTGATTTCAGCCCTTTTTTCCAAGTACTGCTCTGTGCCATTTTTGTGTCTGAACGAGCAGTAAGTACCTACATGGGAAAAAGGTGGGGGTGGCTCAGTCAAGAAAATAAGCCTTTTCCAGTCTTTCCACAACATTCCAGTTTCAATTGTGTCCCTTTTTTGTTCTGGGGAGCAAAACGTTGAATGATTTCAGTCATTTCCCTTTCATAATAATTGCTTTCCTGATGCAGCTTTGGACAGTCCAAGCAAAGAAGTGTTTTTCTTTCCAGCAGCCCTGGTGAAGGAGTGGCAGATACAGCAAATGGAGCCCTGATGAGCTCAGCATTACTAATGCCCATCAGATCCAGTTCTCATCACTGTTTGGCAGCAACTTGCAAATTTTAAAATGTACTAAAGCTGGTGAAACCTGTCTTCAGTTTACCATTTAGATTTGCCAAATACAGAATCAGAAGACATTCTTATACACATTTGCTCTGACTTCCCAGGCAGCTCAGGCCAGAGGTTCCCTGAATTAATTTGCCTTTGAACTGGAATATTTCTGTTTAAAAATGCATTGTAGGAAAATTTCTGAGGTTTGAAAATCCATGCCAGTCTATGCTAAACCTCTCTCATGTTTGGTTAATGTCATTCCTAAAACTCCTTCCCTTTGATCTACAACTCCCATCCTCTGACATTCAGCTCTAGATTTTGCTGCCCTTTGTGTTCCAGATTGATGAGCTCTCTCATTACATTTTTATTCTCTTTGGATTCATTTACAGTGGGGTTTGCCTTGCTTTCCTTTGGGGAGCTGCAGTGAGGATGTCTCCAGCAGAGCAAGTCACCACAGGCTCTTTATAATCCGTTGAGAGAAACAGGTACTTTGAGGATACATTTTTGTCACCTGTTTTAGACCTCTCCTTTAGAAGGAGAATTGCCCCCCTGAAGTGCTTATTTTCTCTGTCTTGGCTTCGAAGGGAGCCTAAAGGATAAGTTTAAATAATATCTTGCTTAGTCAGATGAGAACCACCCAAGCAGGCAGTGATCCCAGCCTTCTGAATTCATCTCTGACAAACTCCAAAACCACTCTGAGAACCTTCAATGCTGTTTTACAAAGAATAGTTATCACTCCTTGCAGTTATGCCCGTCATACTTCCTCAATGCTTCCCAGCTTCCCAAACTCTTCCTGCAGTGAGTGGCTGCTACTGTGATTCACAAGATGCCACCACATCCCAGTAGCCCAGCAGTCTGAGCTGGGGAGTGAGCTCCCTGCCCATGACAGGGGTGTGACATTGTTTTTTCAGGGGTTGTTTTTATTGTGTGGAGAGCTCCAGGGTCTGTTTAGCAGCTCCACGTTTGCAATGAGGCTGACACCTAAATAAGCATGGCCTGCTCCCAGGGGATGGCACATCTCCTCACTCCTTGCAAGACAGCTCTGAAATTCTACCCCCTCCACCTCACCCAAAACACTGGGATGCACTGAAGGCAGGAAATAAAAAGGGAGATACTACTGAGTCAAGGCCAGAAGGGAGTTTCCTCCTCTCTCAGAGAGAATAGTCCCACTAAAGGGAAAGCTTCTTGGTTTGGCTGGGTAAGCCCTGAGCAGAGATTAGTATCTGGGAAAGATGGTTGCTGCAGGGAAACACCATCTTCCTGCTGGCACAGCAGGTGCATATCTGACTTCCTCCACATCCCATGGCAGAGGCAGGTGGCTCTGCAGCTGCAGTGACACCAGGAGTGGTTCTGACCACTGCTGCTGCCCCTGGGGCCAGGCACTGGAGCTGCTGGGCAGTAGTGGTGTATCCCTCCTGCCCTGCTCTCCTTGGAGTGTTATTTCCCCTTATCAGTATGTTCTGGCTTTTCTTTCTGGAGAGCCTTCTTCCCTTTACCTGCACCATTTATGTGTGCTTCAACCTCCTCCAAAAATGCCTATTCTCTCCTAGGCCTTTCTCCAGGACACTGTGAACAAGAAGCAAGCAAGCAGACTGACTCAGACCAAAACAAGAGGGTCTCATTTTCCTTCCCCTCATCAGATCTTGGGACTATTTACTACTTCTGAAAATTCAGAGAAATCCTTGCTTGCTGTGGGGCTGTGTCTAGTTCTCTGCTGGGTCCCCAGAATGCTTTCCATTCCCATGGCAGCTAAAGAAGGGAGAGAATTTCTTCTTTCCCGACGAGGAGTACCTGCCTACACCTTAGTCCAGCCTCCAGGCAAACATCCAGTGCCAGCATGAGAGATTGGGATTGCCACCTCTGCAAAAACAACTGAGAAAAGTGCAGAGCAGAAGAGAGCACAAAAAACCACAATAAATTCTCTGTAAGTGGATGGTTCGCATATTTGGAATGAACACCTGGAGAGATTGCTGACACCCCATCTATCCAGGCAGCTTCAGGCATTCAGAGCAAGCAGCATAGATCCAGCTGAGAGATACCTGCTTTCCCAGACTGGAAAGCTAGTCCTGTCCCTGCCAGTCCTGTCCCCTCCAGCCTTATTTTCCTTCATCCTGCCTCGTCCAGCCCTGTCCCTTCTATACCTGTCCCCTCAGTCCTTAACTTCGCCCTTGAAAAGCTATCTCTGATGTCTGTTAGGTTTTCCCATTTAAATGTATCAAATGTGATGTGCAGACACACATTGTCAGATGGGCTCATTTTACCTGGGCTGGGAGGTGAAGGGAGGCTTGGTAAGGATGAACAGTTGGGAACCAAAATGTCCCCTTGCATGATGGGGTGAGGATGAGTTGACATTACCAGCTTGTGCTCTGCTGACTACTGGGGTTTGGCATCCACCCTTGGGGAAAAGGGGGCTTGGCTGAGCCTGACCCACAGCCAGCAGCAAAGACAGAGCTGAGAGCCCCTGCTGTACCAGGGACCTGGTGTGAGCTGGCTCACCCAGCTCCAGGCCCACAGCCCTCCCATGGGACACAGCACACACTGCCCCACTGTCTGTGTCCTACCACTTGTGTTCCTGTGGGCAAGGAGAAACTTCAACCTGTTTGTATATCCATATTCCTTCAAAAGCAATAGTAGATTATGTAATAATGTAAGACAACATCACTGTCACAGAACTGCTGATTTTTTTTTCTTCCTGGCCTGGTTTTGACAGAGATTCCTCTGTTTCTATTGAACTTCTTCCCCATTACTGTTTCTATCAATTCATCCTGTACTGATTTTCCATTGGCTGTGTCTTAGCTTTTGCTTTTACACAGTTCTTCAAGAGCAGAGAATTTCTTTAAGAGGTAAAGAAAACCATCATTGTCTGCAATTATTTGTTGCTATTTTTTTCCATATGGTATTCATCACTGATCCATAGGATAGTGGGTTGTTTTATTTTAAAAACATGTTTCTTGAAGTAAAGTTAAAAGGAAACCAAACAACCTTCTGGAGAAGAGTCTTGAAGGCAATGAAGGCTCCTAACCAGTGTTGTTTCTTTTTTTGCTAATAAAATCTCCACCATTGAAAGAGCAGCTGAGCACAAGTCTGGGGAAAGGCATTCTCACAGTCACCTCATTATATGGATCTGGTAGGTCTGAGCCTTTGGCCTTCCTGCCATCTCCTTCTGTGTGTAATTAGCATTGATCCTGAAATATAAAGCAGGCCTTAAGAAGGATAATACCTGCTAAGCAAATTGCATTGTTATGCACAAGTCTTTATGTGTATCTTTCTCAAAGACAAACCTTAAGGCTTAATGTATGTTTGTATAAAGACATCACACCTCCTCAAATAACAGGGGACAATATTGAGAGTGAAGCTGTTCCTACAAGACAGCCCATTTTAAAAGGTCCATCTTTGCTGCAATGCCTGGTGCAGAGCATGAACATTCTCATTGCAGGCACCAAGGCATGGAGGCAGGGCAGATGGTTTAGTGAGGGCTGTAAAGAGTGGCACAGACAGAAAAGGTGGGTTAAGTGAGTCAAGAGGCAGCCTGGAATATCGATATGTTCAGTGTTCCTGTGCAGGGAGCGTGGCTGCCTGTCTCCAAGGCAGAGCCCACAGAGGTGAAGGACACTCTTTCACATTTCCACTGAACTGCATATATTGAAGGGCTTTTCAAATCCATCCCAATTGTCAAAGGCATTTTCTTTTCAGATAACCCAAACTAATATAATGCAGCAGCCTCACGCTGAGTCCCAGCTCAGAGCAGAGTCAGGTCAGTTATGTTACTTCAGTTTGTGATTGTCCTCATAAGTCCTTCATAAAATAATACAACTGTATCTAAGGTAGCTTGTAGGTGACAATGAATGCTGATTTGTGAGGAAGGATTTTCGTGCTAAAGGGATGATAAAGAAATCCTATCAGCAGGGAGGGTGCAAGAACACGTCATTACTCTGTCCCTGCAATCAGTGGGTTGGATAGAACTTGTTAGATATTGGCCCTTCATTAGGACTTGAATCTGTTCCCTACACACCAGCTTTTATCTTCCCCTGTCCAAAATGACTGACAGTGGCACATTCCTTGAGAGATCCCCTGCCTGATGTGACCAGCTGGGGCTGGTGGCTTCCAGCTCACAGGCAGTGGGTCCATGAGCCCTGTGGCTTCACTGACAGGGAGAGCAGGATTTCTGTACATCACATGCATGTAGCACATGGGAAAGACAGTCAGTACCTTTGGTATAAAGCATTGAATGGATCTGGCCTGCTGTCTAATTAATTTTCTATGTAATAGTAACAATGATAATTAACACTGGACTCATATTTTTTTTTAGTAGAACAGAAACCACAATACAGCAATGTTAATTGTGCTCATTTTATATATGGTGAAAGGCAAGCAGAGATGGGTGGAATGCCTTCTTCAATGTCACACTTCAGTTTACTTTCAGATCTGGAAATAAAATCTGTTTTCCAAGTCTTGGTCCAGCCTGGAGATGCCAGGTCCCCTGATGGGGTTTTCTGAGTGCTTATGACTGCTTCAATGACTTTCCCATTGCAGCACTTCCAGAAACTGAAGGAAACCCCTTCTGGGCCAGGGTTAACACACTTCAGCTGAAGGTCACACTGAAAACCTTGGTAAGGATTTTCTCCAGGGGAGCTGGTAGAGTGTCTCATGGCAGTGAGCAGAGCAAGCCCTGCTCTCTGGCTGATTTGCAGACCCTCCAAGGACATATTTTCTATTCTGAAATGAATTTCAGGTCTTTTCCTTTACTCACGTATGCCCTATGCCACTGCCCAAACACAAACCACCACATGCATTATTTTCTTTCATATTCCCTTATGCTGTGATAGCTTTCACACCCCCTACTCCAACCACACATTTTATTTCAAAAACCACTTGGTTTTTTCAGCCTCATCACTCTTTCCCTGTCTCTTTTGTTTGAATTTGCTGTGTATCCTCAGGTGTGTGTTCTGCAACACCTCTCCAGTTAGTGTTTATGTTCATCCTGAGGCCATGAGAGGGGGCCTTTATGGAACTGCTCTTCTCTGTACACTTGTACAACCTGAGACATTTGTCAAAGGTTGTATGACACCTTGCACACCATCTCTGTAGCACTCAACATCACTGTCCCTGACATGGGCATTATGGGTTTTGTTGAGTTTGTGTAATGATGGCAAGACCGCTAGGAAGCCTGTTGCCCTGGAGAGAATAAAGGATAATTAATGGTAAATGTATGTTTGTGTATTTTTTCAAAGTGAGATTTCCTGTATTTCTCAGATTTGATAAGCTGAATTGTTTTATAGAGGTAAAAAACTCCCAATTTTCTTTTTAGTGAAATAACCCTTCCATCCTCCATATCAATGAGTGTGCCCCCTCTTATCTTTTTCCAGAATGAAAATTTTTGCAAGATCTCTTTCAGACAAGGCTATAATTCTGAAATACAACAAGTTTAAACAATCATTTTGTAGCTGGATATTCCTTGATTCCCCTTGTATATCTAACTACAAAGGAGAGCTAGAGAACAGCTGGGAGAAAGTGGAGTAATTTCTGGATTAGTTATTAGCAGGCCAGAGATTTTTCCTATGGAAACTTGCCCATTTAAACAGAAAGCTGAGAGCACAGAGTTTTTTCCTACATCTTCCACTGAGAGTGAAGTGAAACGTAGGCATTAGTGCTAAATCGTTTTCAATTTTTGTAATGGCTTAACATAAATAGCTTTTCCTACTTCAAGTCAGTACACTTGACAGCTGTTAAATACCCCTCTTGCCAAAACAGGCCCTTGTCACCTCAGCCCTTATCCCAGCAAAACTCCCAGTTCCCGGCTGAATCATGAATTCCATGCTGCAAGGGAGCCATTGCACAGCTCTCTGTGGTTCCTGTGTCTGAGCAGGCAGAGAAGCCTCTGCAGGGTGACACATTTGTGAGGGAAACGGGGGAGGCAGGAGGGTGTGGGGCTGGCAGCACATTTGGCATGACTGAGCATCTGACCCACCTTCCACCCCTCCAGCCTGTGGCACCATCTGGTGTCCACCCAAACCAGGACGTGCACCAGGGCGAAATGTCCTTGGTTCTGCAGGGCTGGCTTCCTGCCACCTCTCCCTGGCACAGGTTAACCATGGTGACACCAGCTGAATGCACCTCCTCACGCCCCAGCAAGGGCACAAACGAGCAACCAGGGTGCCACCATCGGCTGCTGCTGCTCCCTGCCCTTGCTACCAGGACTCAGCTGCCAGCAGAGTTGAGGCATCTCTGGAGAGAGGAGCCCGAAGGGCAGCTGCAGCCCGCTGTTATCCTTTAGCTATTCAGTGACAGTGCATAAGCCCACATTGTTTTTGGGGAGTGTCTGTCATCTCGCAGACATAGTCTCCTCAGAGTGGGAAGGAGTCCTATAAAGCACACTAGAAAGATCCTTTTAGCATGTCCTGCATTTCTGGGGTTGCTGCAGCCCCTTTCAGGTGTCATGGAGGAGTAGGTGACCCTGCCTCTGTGGCACCAGGCCTCCTTCCAAAACCACCTCTCCAGGGGGTGAGATTACCAGCTTGGCTGGATGGAGCTATCTCCAGAAGCCCTACAAACAGCACACATGTGTAGTTTGCCCATTACACCAACAGCAAAAAGAAAATGTTGCTTGCTTTCTGCTCCATTTTCCCCTAGTGTCCTCTCTGTTATTTTGTTCTTTTTCCTCACAGTAGTAATTTAAGCAATTTCCCGTTTCACATTGAAGTGAAGTCATTTTAAGACGGCTTCCTCCTGTTTAAACTAGAAGGAGAAAGAGAAGGGAAAGAAAATATTTCTTGCTTGGCTTTGCTGTCAGTCCTCCAATATGAATAAGTAGAAACTATGTTCGTTGGAGATAAGTCCCTTCACTATTCTGGCAGGAGTACCTTTCCTATAAAGGTACTGTCACCCTGCAAATCTGAGATACAGAATTGCAAGGCACTCCTATGAATGCAACTGCCAGGCCAAAAATACATAGCTGCTGTTCTTTCACCAAAGTTGTGGTGATTATAAGCTTTCAAACACAATATTTTCATTATATTGATATTTTCCAATATTATGTTGAAATACATGGGTATTTTAAAAAACTGACCTTTATAAGAGGAATTATATTTTTCAAAACTATGAATGTTATTCTGAAAGTTCAATAAATAAAATACTGAAGGAAACACTTCTGTTCATCAGTGCAGGACAATAACCATCAAAACAAACAGCCACCCTGCAGTACAGCTGCAGCAGCAGACACCAGCCAGGACACACTCCCCGAGGGGCTGGGGATCCACAGGAAAGGATCTTCCTGCAGTGTCTAACACCTTTTTGTGCATCAGATGTGACCAGTGGGACCACTTGTTTTTTGTCCCTCTTCCTTTGGCTGATCAGCCTGGCCACACCTGCTTCTAAAACTGGCTAAACTTCTTGAGTCCAATTTCTGGGGCGCTTTTTTTTTTTTTTTTTTTTTTTTTTTAAATATCACTGCTAATGGGCTTCTCTAGGAGATGGAAGAGTGGAAAAATTTACATGGATAATGTTCCAAGTATACAGGAGAGAGTAAGAACAGCCTTACAGCTCCTGCTGGGGTAGCCCAGCTCAGCCAGGGGTGCAGGCACAGCCCTCATCATGACCTTGAACCAGGCATTTACTCTGCTCTCGTCAGCTCCTCACCTGCTGAGTGCTCAGGACATGTTTGGGCGGTGCTCAGATGTTGGGGTAATGAACACCACTAATGAGTGGAGGCTGAAAAAGGACATCTCACTTCCCAGTTCTGGCTCTCAGGGCATTTCCCCTTCCTCCCCCCAGGGAGCTCTGTGAGCAGCAGGAGGTGCTCGGGGCCATGAAGCCGTGGCTGGGTTTAAGCTGCCTGGCCAGGAAGAGGCTCAGTGAAGGTGCTGCATCCCAGTGCAGCTGCCTCCATCCATAGCTTCAAGCACTGCCACAGCAATTACTTAGTGTTGTTTATTAGTGCTGCATTCCCCTAGCCGGGCATGCTGCAGATTGCAGCTGCTTTGGCCCTCCCTTTGGTCCCAGGAGCAGCCCTGGAAGCAAATTGCCTTGCAGCATGCCCTGAGGGTCAGATAATCCTGCCCCTGCAGGACCAGAGCAGATGGCTGAGCTTTAGACAAGGATGCAAAATTGCAAATCATCTGTTCAAGGAAATGATTAAGGGTTTTCATCTTCTCTGCACTGAGATACTTTCTTGCTGTCTGATGAGACCAGTCTTGCTGTGGATGCTGAAGCTGTAGAAGCTGAGAGTGATGCACCAAAGTCTCCAGTGCAGCCTGAGTGCGAGCTGGTGGTGTGAGCCCTTCATGCACCTTCCTGAGCCCCTCCCTGCCTGTAGCACAGACTCCCCAGTATGGCCAGCAGCTCAGGAGTGGCCCTGCCTTCACACCAGGAGGCTGAGAGTCCAGCAGGCACCACTCAACACAGACACCCAGCAGTGAGCCTGATGAGAAACACTCCATGGTGTCAGTGCACCATGAGCACCACGCTGCTCCAACGATGAACAGCACATCAATGGCAACATCTGCTCACAGGACATCTACTGCCAGCTCCTCTCTACAGTGACCACCAGCTGAGCAGGCAGAAGAAAATGCTGGGGAGAAATTGAAGAGAAATTTGGTTTTGTCTGACTGAAATGGGATAAAAGAGGATCCAGCATATGTGCTCCTGGTGAGGGGATGGGTCTTTGGCTTTGTCTGAGGCAGGACTGGCTTTCAGGAGACACCTCCACAGGGTACTTGGGTGAGTGTAACCTCGCTGTCCTTCCTGGGTACCCTGTGCTTCCTCACACACCTGTGCTCTGCCCACTGCCCTCCCCAAGGGGCTCCTGCCACAGGCACAGCAGTGCTCTGGCTGCACACCCTCACTCCTGGTGCAGCCTCTCCCCTGGGCTCAGCCTGTGCCTGCCCCTCCCAGCACAGCCAGTCCTGCAGCAGCATGCCAGTCCATCCTGATGCTGACTTGTGGTTGATATATGGTGTTAATTGTAGCTCACAGAATGCACATGGCCTGTGGTTTAGAGAGCTTCCTGGCAGGCAAAGGTCTCACCAGTGAGAGAGCACCTCACAAGCAATGGCAAGCTGAGGGAGGAGCTGAGAAAAATCATCCAATAGCTCTTTAATTTGCCTCCTGGATTTTGTTTCTCTATATTTCATATGTTTGAGCTTTTCTCCTCAAACAAGACAGCTACTAATATTTCCCTTAAATAAACTTTCACATAAAGCATCTTCACATAATCAGATTATTCCAGGAGCTGGAGTATTAGAGGAAAGCCAGAGCCTGTTACATGAGGTGCAAACACAGAATCCCCTGGGCAACAGGGTGCTGTCACTTGGATAGATGGGAGGCACATTTTTGCAGGAGGAGGATTATCCTTCATGTTTAAGATTCAATTTTTGATCCAGTTAGCCTCCTGAACATTTAGCAGCCCCTCCCGTATTTTATCAAAGCCTCAAGGGACTGGTGGTGGGAGAGCAGTGAAGGAGGAGGACAACACACCATGACAGCACAAGACTGCAGCAAATGGAGAAGCTGTGAAAAGAGCAGGGTCACTGAAAGGACAATGCTTGGATCCTGGCTGTGGCAGGGATTCTGTGTAGTTTGATGCTAAATTCTATGAACTTGGATCTGCCAGTGGTTTTGAGCAGGTATTGGTAAGACCACCAGCACCAGCCATGTGACCCTCATCACTCTGCTGTGAACTTCTGAGGTAGCAGGGTCAGATGAATCAGGCACGGGTCAAGAGTTGCTCTTTGAGTCATCAATCTGACAATGACATACAATGTGTCTTAAAGACAGCAATTTAAAACCTCCTAGGTTTCTGTTCCTTTAACTTAAAAAGGAGCAAACAAACAATTTCAGTTAAAAAGCCTGAAACTCAAGTTTGGGTGACATATCTTAAATGCTGTGATTAATCTCATATCTGTGGATGCTTAGGAAATGAAACTGAAAAGGAGCTCTGATTTTTAGTTTCCTAAATTCAGAAATTATTTTATTTTCAGATTGATGCAGGCAACACTATGTCTCTTTTCCTTAAGAGGCATGAAGGGGCAGTAAAATGTAAATTTAGTCTGTGAGTGTCTAATTAATGCAATTTCTTCTCTGCCATTTTGCTCATCAGCTGAGTCTAAATGGGAGGAGAAGGAGCAGGTTTGCTTTCAGGCAACTTGGTTTCCATGGGACTTGGAGTTATGGATGAGTTCACATCATCACCACGAGAGCTGATGTGGACTGGCTATGGGCACATTTAGGCACTGCCTGAGTTGGCTAAAAAATGCACAGAGTTTTGCTGTCTTAATATTCCAAAGCTGGTTCTGGTTCACAGTGGTGGCTCCTCTTGGATTAATTTTCTTGTGTAAGCTCTGCCAGCATGCAGTGTGTGAACAGTGTGTCAGTGTTGGGCATGGTGGGGCCTAGATCCAGTTGGATATTCTCCAGCTAAATGTTTTCTTCCATTTGAAGGTACCAAAATGGGAATGTTCTTCAGGAATGTGCTGATTCTGACAGATTGCAGCAGCCAGGGGAGTTAAAACCCTCCCATAGGGGTTCTTGCTACAAAACCCCTCTGCACCAAAGGGCCCTAGAATTCCACAGCAGCCCACACACCTGCAGGGCTGAAAACAGGATCTGGTGTTGCACAAGGGTCCCCTCCCCACTTTCCTCCAAGTAACCTTCCTAGGGAAGCTAGACTTCTGCAGGCAAACCAGATAGGCATCTCTGCTTCCACACAACAGAGCTTTCCTAAGCTTTTTCAGATCTTACAACTTTTCCCATAGGGGAAGTTTGTTTTTCTGGTCTGCATCAAATATGAATCTTTAAAAAAAAATTGTTTATAAGTCATACTGGCATACCAGCACACACAGATGCATGGGAATCATCAATGGTTAACTGCTTTGCTTCTGAGAATTCATAACAAATTCAACCATATCTCCTTCAAAGGATGACAAACGAAATGGGAAAGAAAAAATATAAAGAGACCAAGGAGACAAATCTGAACAATAATGGAAAATGTTGTGTGGGCCTGAATTTTGGCAGCACGCTACCTTGCCTTCCTCTCCGTGGACATCTTGGGCTAGGGCTCACTCACATCTGGGCAGGGGAGACATCAAGCAGCAGTGGGGAACAGCAGCCTGGCTTTGTGCCCAGAGAGCCAGTGGTGCTCTGAGAAGAAAGTGCCTGTGATATCTCACTCATCTCCTGGAGTGGCTGAGGACAGGGTGTAGTGGTGTTTTCACCCCATCTGCAAACAGGGATCAGGATGCTGGCTAAGGCTGGTGCTGACCCTGCTGTAACAATGTCACATCTTCTGGACCCTGGCCTAATTCATCTCATTTGAGCTGCCAAGTATTTCTCAGAGTGTAAGAGCTTCAAACTGCTCCTGTCTTAAACTGATTTCAAGAGATTTGCTAAAAGCAAAAGATGTACCCAGGCTACTCCCTGCATACAGTCCAGAACAGCCTGACAGGGCTTTTTTGTAGAGAACTGAAATGCAGTGCAAAGGGGATGGTAAAGACTAAAATCCACACAGATTGTTACTCACAGTTTAAAAAACCCAGCTTCAAACTAAGGAGCATCCATACAAAGGGGTAACATGCAAAACTAAGAAATTTGCATCTTGGTTTTGCTCATGTAAATGTTCACACTTCTGTCTTCATAGGCACTTCTGTGTGATGGGAAATGTCACTGCATCACTGCCATTGTGCAGGGGTCCTCCCTGACTATGTCTGGAATGGTGACTTGGCACAGAAACTGGGATTGCCATGGCAGCAAGGGGGCAAGCACAGGAGTGCAGCTCCGTGCAGTGTGAAGATATGGACCATGGATGCAGCTGTGAAACTTTTTGGGATGCTTTCTTCATACTCAATGGACCAGTCTGAAGTATGAGTGCCCAGATTAAGACTTGTGGCCTTCTGTGAGTTTTCTGACTTGCAAGTGAAAGTAGAGCAGGTCATGACACAGGACTGAGCTTGATTCCATCAGCAGCTGCCTTGTGATGAGCTCCCTGCAAGCAGTGCCAGTACATCCACAACACAGCCTCAGAGCAGGGTTTGGCCCAGAAAATGCCACGTGCCCTGGCTTTAGAAGAAGCTACTGGTACTTACAACTTTCTACAATGCACTCAAGATTTCAAAAATACCACCCTGTCAGGCCTGCGAGTTGTGTCTCTGGAGGATGGAGCAGGGAACTCATCTGCCAGCCACTGCATTATTCTTAATTTTACCTTGCTTTCTTGTAATTTTCATTGGGAATGGTTACTATGAGCTTTTTGGTCTTGCTGCACATCTGAGTCTGATCATCAGAACTTTGCCAAAAACTTCTTCACCTTATTTTTCTCCTTTGCCTCTAAACAGTTGTGCACTGCTGGTCAGGGCACATCCACATTGTGAAGTTTGACTTTCTAGAATGCAGGCAGGAAGGGATGAGTTTTGGTCTGCTAGGGAGAGTGCATAATTTGAGTACAATGACCTTTACACTTTAGGTTGTAAGTTTCCACAGCTCAAAGGAGCAGTTCCAGCATCTGAGAAATCCTATGCTAAACATGAGTTTTAGGGGAAAAAAAAGAATTGCTGTGGTCATAAAACTGAGGAAGGTTCAGTTTGCTCTGACCCTAAGTGCAGTTTCTCTCTACTTCCTTGGAACTTCTGGTGTTTTGCTCCTTCTGATGCTTACCCTAGAGAAAGCATGCTTATCCTTATTCATCTTCATTATTAAAAACCCAAAGAAGATTTAAACTGCCTTTTGCAAAAAATGTGCCTTCTGATCCTCCAAGTGTACACAGCAGAAATAGGTCCCAAACACTCAGGATCTTACAAGAGAAAACTGATTAAAGTGCATCAAAGAGGACTCTAACATGATGTTTTATTTTCCTTTCCAGTGTCCTTCCTCTCTGCAGTTTGCATTCTTGTTCAATTCCTGTTGCCAACAGTGTGTATTTGTGTAACAGGGGCAGGCAGATGTGTGCCAGAGGTTTGTGCCCTGCCATGAAAGACAGGTGAGGACACCTTACACGAGGGAGGTCTCACCACCTGCCTTTGTGGTTGGAAAAGAAAAGTCAGACAAAGGGTTGCAAGGAGAGATGATTTATTTCAGTATACGGATGTCAATGGAGACAGAGAGGTGTGGGGATAAAATTTCCTAACAACTTGGAGCTGCCAAGTGCAGGCAGGTTTTCAGAAGAGCTGAGCTCCCATTAATAAGTAAAATAATGGGCTAATTTATCCAAAGAACTCCGGACAAGGGGAAATGAGATTTTTTGGGGATCTTGCCTCATAGAGTTACTATAACAATTTGGCTTTAGTGCTGAGTGTATGAAAATCCATCAAAGGTGGTTTGCCAAAAGCAATGCAGGGAGCCTGTGACACATCTGGGGATCCAATCCTCATGTCTCAAACAAAGTACATTATTCAGACCTCTTACTTGTTTGGGGAGGACAAGATTTAACTTTGGCTTAGCTGTCTTGCTTTAGAAAAAAAAAAAAAAAAAAAAAAAAAAAAAAAAAAAAAAAAGTAAGCTCAGAGCAGATTGTTCAGATCCTTTGTGGCCTTTTGGTGTTTCCCAGGATGAGCTCTGAGAGGAGGTTGGATGGGGCTCTGAGCAACCTGGGCTAGTGATGGGTGTCACTGCCCACTGCAAGGGTTTGGGAATAGATGATTTTTGGCTTCCACCTCAAACCAATCTATGGTTGTATGATTCTCTCTAAGAGGAGATGTTGTCAGGGCTGATACAGCTGTAAGAAGGTAGAGACAGCCCCACATCACCCTACCCACCCTGGGCAGTGCAGAGGGCTCTGGGGCTCAGTACAGTTTTAGAACTTCCTCCCACATTTCATAATTTTTGAGTAAATTCCTTGGAGCTGCTAGGTGAGATGAAGGCTTGGAGAACGCCTGTGAGTAGGTCAGTGAAGCACCCTACCCCAAGTCTTGTAATATCATGTAACTTTTTTTGTGGAAAACAAACGTAAAGCTTGGGCATTGCTCTGCAGACAGTGCGAGAGATAAGCACTGGGGGGGTGCCACACTTTCTGCCATTTTATTCAGAAATATCTCTGGCTCAGCATTTCCTTCAAATAGGCTTTCATACAGCATCCTGGACAGCCACTTGGCTAGTTGTAACAGAAGGAATTGCAGGTGAATAGCTGAAGGCAAGGCACACAAATAGAGGATTTCTTAAAGATGCGGGCTGCAGTTCTGTATTCAGTAAAAAGGGGCGTTTCCCCCCCTGCCACATGAACATACCCTGCCTTGCTGAAATCATCAACAGCTGTCACATGAAAATAGCCAAGGAGACACTGAGACCATGGGACAGAACCCCAGTTTCTGTCAGACCCACCCTTGTTTTCATTAACAGCAATTATTCCTTTTCCCAGAGGAACAGCCATCAGGCCAGACCCACTCCCTTCCAGGTGGCTGGTTTTGCAATTTGCTTTCATGGCATAGAGTGAAAAACCAAAATGACCACCAGACATTACTGTGTGATGGCATCTTCCAGTTACCATGGCTTGTTTTCCAGTCTGTGTTACTGGGGCCTGGCAGAGGTCTCTGAGCTCCTGCAATCAGGGGTGTGTGAGAAACAAGAAAACCACTGTTATTACTAACAAGAACCACAACATCTTTCTCTGAATACCAGTATTTTCTACAATTTAGGAGAGAGGTCTGCTGTTTTCCTCATTAGCCTCCATTTTCAGGACCTCTGAAACCCTATGTCCCTTTCCTCTCAGTATATGTTTTCTCCCTTTTCTCCACAATGTGCCCTGACACCTCCATCTGAACAAGGACCTCTGACCTCTGTTGCTTCTGTCTCATAGAATGCACTAGCTAAACCAGGGCCTTCATCCTGACCTCTTGCAGCTGGACCCCAGGGTGGGGTTCTCCAGCTGGACCCCAGTGTGGAGCTGTAGGGACAGAGCTGCCTCCCCATGGTCTGCCCCAAAGGCTTCAGGAGAATCTGCTCCAGGGCCTGCAGCACCTCCTCCCCCTCCTTCTTCACTGCCCTTGGTGTCTGCAGAGTTGTTCCTCTCACACACTCTCTCACTCCTCTCTCCTCTGTTATTCCAGGCAGTTTTTCCCCTTCTTAAATGTTATCCCAGAAGTGCTACCCATTGTTACTGATGGGTCCATGGCCAGTGGCAGCTCTGTCTCAGAGTCATTGAATCCTTTGCTCCTTTGCAGAGTCCTGCAGTTCTCTGTGACCCAGCACTGCAGGGTGAGTGGAGCCTGCACCATTACAGGTTGTTTATGAGATACTTTAGGGTTTGTCCAATACTTACACACTGACACTCAGCACAACTTCAGAGGTTTCTACCTTGTGCAATGAAGTTGATTGTTGAAGCAGGACTAAGCTTTGAAACTTAAACCTTCCTCCACAAGTATTCATTCCAGAAGGAGATTGATTTCAAGTTGTTCATCATGCCAGAGCCGTGGCAAAGCCTGCAGGGCCTGGCTGCAGGGCTCAGCCCACACCAGCAGGTCCCTGCCCTTCCTCAGCACACCTGGATCTCCTGGACCCAGGCTGGGGTACCCTGGACCTGCCACCTCCCCGTGGGTGCCTGGGGCTGTGTGCAATGAGCTGCCTCCCACATAACCCTGAATGAGGGTCAGAGTCCAAATACCATGAACTGGGACATCCTTCTTGATGGGTTGGGAGCAACTTCCTCATAGTTAAGGGTAAGACCTGCTGGGTTTGGAAAGGGGAAGCAATGCCCACGCAGGGTCCATGGCTGCCAGAGCCCCCCCATGCCAGTCAACAGGGCCTGGAACCCATCCTTTTCCCTTGGGCTTGTAACAAAGGTGCACACACTTCATTTAAGGGGAAGCTCTTTCATGGAATTGCCTGGATTAACCTCCAATTAACTGTAAATTTGTTCAATTTTAGTTTGTCACGTCATTTGGTGTTTATGTTCACTGATGGTCGTGATTGGTGTAATTTTAGAAACAGAACAGAACAGAAGCAAGCACTGCAATCTAGAAAGAAAGTAATTCATATGCATGAATTTAAATTCACTTTTTTCCTGTTTTTCCTTTTTTTTAGTTTTGACAACTATCAGAGTTTTGTCTTATTTTGCTTGATATGGTGAGGGGCTGCTTCAGGGCCTCAGTTCGTGGAGTATTTTGACTAAAGAAAACATTTGCTTTCTTTTAAAACAGAAGTACCAGATGTCAAAACTGTAGAGCAGAAGTGTGAAAATGTGTTCTGTTACCATTCCCAATGGGCTCCTTTTCCCAAAAGTTTATGTTTTCTAGATCAAACACAGTTTTGTGTGAATGCTATTGGAAGATCTTTTAATGATGTGGGTTGGCAGTATCACTTCTAGAAGCAGTTCCCCAGTTTGAAAGAAAAAAAACTTTTCTTCCAGTTTTCAGTTCACTATATAAAAAAAAAGGGGAGAAAACATGCAAAATAGATGAGCAACTACTCAAGTTCCTTTAATAAGTAATTTCCCATTAACAATGTCCATTATGAATTCTTCATCCCATTATATCAGAAGGAGTGGCCAGTGTAGGAGTTCTTGATGCTGCAAAATTGTACTTCATTGTACTTCCTTGTGCTTCACATTTCCTTTCATTTGTTGCTCAATTCATACAAATGCTGACTGAAGTGCAAAACTGAATCCCTAATTAGGTCTAGCTTGGGCTGTGTTTTATTCTGCAGGCTTTAATGGGAGGCAGGTGAGCACTGCAGCTTCCAGACCTCAGCCAGTGTGATTCCAGTGCAGAAATATCCAGCATTGCAGGAGGCTGCTGAAAGGGAATGCTCCTCTCACAGGCCAGGAATGACTTGTTGCTGTTACACTTGGGAAACAGCCATTCCAGCTTGGAACCATAATGAAGAGAGAAAGGGAGCTGCAGAGCCGCCTTTGTTTTGGAGGCAGCATGTTCATGGTCTGTACTGCAGCGGGATACATCAGGCAGGGAGAAGGTCTGAGCTGCCTCAAGGCACAGGGGGAAAATAAAAAAAAACTTTATCAATAAGCAGGTGTTTGACTCCCAAATGCTGGATGCTGCGTCAGAGTCTAACTCTGGCAAAGATTTCAAACTGAAATATTGGGGATTTTTTGCAAAATAATGTGAACTTCAAGGAAATGGTGGTGAATTTGTGTTCAACTTGTTGACTTGTCTAAGACAACAAAGGAAACAGACACTAAACCCATCCCTCTGTTAGTACTTTTGTCCACATCCCAAAGAAACAGGAGTTATGTGGAATGCTGAAATGTCTTGCCTTGACATTTCAGAAATGAAACTCCAAATTTCCTCTCTGTTTGTTTTTAAAGTGCTATTTCTCTGTAAATTGAGCACAGGCTGACCTAAGAGATAAGCTAGAAAAACCAAACCATGCATTAGGATCAAAAGCTTTCACTTAATTCAAAATTATTTTTGCTTTCCCTCCTCCCAATTTTGTGGTTTTAGTTTCTCTGGAAAAATGGACTCTTTTCAGGTCAACCTGCAGAGCAAAGTCTGCTGGCCTCTCTTCTTCCTGCTGTTTCCTATTGAACTAGCTAAATAAAAAATGAAAAATATATCCATCTGCAGCACAGAAGCTTTCGCTGTACACACAAAATCCCCCATCCAGGTGCAACAGGGACCACAAGAGAAGTCCTCTCTGGCAGACTGCAGCATTGTGGTGTAGGGGTCTGGTCTCTGACATAACAGTATCTGCAAAATGAGAGACCTGGGCTCTTCCTGCTGGAGCTTCCTCCCTGGCCCTGCCCTGTGAGCATTTCTCATGCCTGCTTTCCTTGTGGGGTCCCATGCAAGGGTGAGGTGGAGCCTCTAGATGGAAAGCATCAGTGGAATTGATGTTATGACAGTTACAGCCAAGGAAAGCCTGGGTGGAGTGAGCTGCTCGAGTGGTGGAAGGAGAAGTTGGTTCATGATCCAGAGGTAAGCTGATGGGAGGTTTGGGGACATTTCGTGTCTAGCTCAGGTGCACATCTCTGCCTGTGGCACAGATGCTTGGGATCTGTTCTGGTTTCAGCTGGGATAGAGTTAGTTTTCTTCCTAATAGAGGGTACAGTGCCATGTTTTGAATTTAGTATGAGAATGATGTTGATAACACACTGATGTTAGAGTAGTTGCTGAGCAGTTCTTGCACTTGAAAAATCGAAGACTTTTCAGTTTCTCATGGGGGATCCATGGCTGGGACAGCTGACCCAAACTGGCCAAAGGGATGTTCCACACCACAGATGTCATGCTCAGTATATAAACTGCAGAGAGTTGACTGGCAGGGGTCAATCACCAGCAGGTGGTGAGCAATTGTATTGGGTATTTTTCCTATTATTACTATTTTTTAAAAGAAAAAATTAATTATTTCAGTTATTGGGCTGGCCTTATGTCAGCTCACAGATCTTGCCCTTTTCTGATTCTTCTCCCCATCCCACTGGGGAGGTTGGAGGGTATGGGATTACGATTTCCAGTATTCAGGTGGTCAGAGTCTTTTTGCCCTCCTGGATGATTCAGGGCAGATGCAAGAAAGAGACAGAGGCTTCAAGGTTCAGTTTTTTTCCAAGGTCTATCATGGTGTTTATTATTTCTTCTTATCTCATAGTTCACTCTGTCCTCAGCAAGGACTGTTTTGAACACCAGCCATCAGGGAACTCCTTCTCCCCTGAAATGCTGTCCCCTTTTATACAGATTATTACAAACATATTGTTTACCATTTCCTACCAATGTCCACCATCCACATCAAATAGATCATGTCCACTTGGCCCAATCTTCCCAAGCCACATTGTGCTAACGTCACAGCAGAAAATGGAGGTGAAGAAGAAGAAGGAAAGCCTTAGGGACCGCCCCAAAATCTCCATCTTGTCTCCATCTACTTCTATCATGAAAACCTAAAACTACACATTTCTCACTCTGTGATAAGCTAAACTACTGTGTTTCACACTCTTGAGATTTGTAATTCATCTCTGCTTTGTGCCATGGTCTGTGACCCCCACGGACAGGGGTAAAACCCCCCTGTTCACCCCCCTGGACAGGGCTGTAACCACCCTGTGCTGGGGTAAATCCTTCTTGCTCAGTTCCCAGACTGTTTGGTCAGGGTCTCCCGAGCTCCTAGGGCAGCCAAAGAGATTCCCTGGGTTCCCACAGGAGAGAGGGAGTGAACATCTACTTAGTACTTGGTCATTGGCTGGGGCTAAACCACAACAGGTACCAATTTGCCCCACAAAATCCCAAGCTCATGGGAGGCCAGGGTGAGCCATGCATCAGGGGAAGCTCAGAGAGCTCAGTCTGAACTCTAAGAAGCAGGCTGGCATTTCTGGAGATGCCTCAGCCCACCTGGGGAGCCTGCAGGCTGCACTGGGTGCCAGGCTCTGAACCACTGCTGGTTGTTTGAGGCACCAGACCTTACAGAAAGAGCTCTCTCAGCTGTGTCTGGGTGACACAACGAGCTGAGTCCCCACGAGCTGGGCTGCTGAGGGACAGGAGCCAGCCAGGCTGCTGCTGGGTGCTCTGCTGCCTTCCCCCTGCACAGCACAGACCCCGATGCTCCCGACGCTCCCGATGCTCCTGATGCTCCCGATGCTCCCGATGCTCCCGACGCTCCTGATCCTCCCGATCCTCCCGATCCCGCGGGCCAGGCCGGGAGGTCTGCCCGCGTTTTTCAGGAAGGATGATTACATCTGCAAAGCACCCGGCAGCGCTTTGGGATGAAGAGCGTTATGTAAGTGTAAGATAATGTTATTTATAGAGCCAGGTTTTATCCAAAATGGAATTAAACTTGTGTTCCTGAAGCCTCTGCTGTCAACGACAAATTGGAATTTGTCCACTAGCCTCTAGTGCTTTGCGTTCAAATTGTTTTTCTCAGTTAATCCCAAAGTTTAAGAATTTGTTTTATTTACAAATTATACTTCTCAGAAAGTGAGGAAATCTCTTTTCCATCAGCTCTGAGGTGACCATGTAAGCCTGGGCAGTGGCCATGGAAGCCTGGCCTGTAGTCAAGCTTTGCAATCACGTTAGCTGTGACACAAAGTACCATAAACCAGGAAAGAAAGGCAGATTTGAGTTGGGTTAAATGACAAAACCACAATCAATTGTCCTAGACACAATATTTTGCCTGCATTTAACACTCTCTGTAGCAGTTCGTGGGCTGCAGGAGGGTACCCAGCTTACATCCCTGTTGGAGGTGGCACTGGTTCAGTGGGTTAATGTTTGTGCTCCCACAGAACTACAGACCCTATGACCTTTAAAATCATGCATTATTAACTTAAAGAGCCTTACTTGCTCTTTCGAAATATTAGATTCAAATCTGTCATATCTGTATTTTTTACAAGCCATGAAAATGCAAATTTCTGGGATGCCTGCTGAAATCCGTGCTAACAGGTGTTAGGAATATTGTTTTATGAAGTACAGCACCTTGCGTAGGTTAGTTTGTGGAGCTCATCTGTGCCCCTCACTTGTCATAGTATCTAGCATGAAATTCCACACATGCCTTTTATTTAGGAAAGAACACAAAAGTATGTTATCTTATTCCTCTGGAATTTTCCACAGTTATTTAGCATGTTAGTTTAAGCATAATTGGTTAGTGGGGTCTTGAAATCTATATCTTAGCTGTACTTATTTACATCAGGCTAGAAGTAGTTCATTTCAGTTGAGGTAAATGTGAAGCATTAGATTGCAAACGTACCTAATCCATCTCTCCTCCCCCATGACTAGAAATCCTGTGGTTAAAATAACACAGCCTCTATTCAGAGCACAAACTTAGAGCTGCGAGCAGGAGCAGGCTTGGGATTTAAACAACTCTCAGCAGATGAGTCTGTTCAAGGGTCTTTCTCGGGTTTGTTTTTCATCCTACTTTTGATCCATGAGTGGAAGCCAGGCTCTCTCCTCTGGGCAAGCAAGGTAAAGATTTTCTGCATTCTGTATATGGTTGCATGTGCTTGTAAAGGAGCTTATAAACATGATTGCAAAAAGGCTGTTGCAAAAGCAATTGTAAAAATGTTGCTGTTAATAGAGCAAGAAGTGTTTGGCAAATGGCTTTACAAGCCTAAATGTTAGTCTGATCTTCTGGCTATTTCCACATGACAGTGAAATGATGAAATGACAAATCTTGCACAGAGAAGCACAGAGCAGTGATTCTCCATCATACATCAGAGAAGCTGAGCATGTAGGAAATAGCTAACCCCGGTACTCTGTGATCTAGCCAGACTAAAGCAGAAGTGGCATTTTGCTAACTGCCAGGTGTAGTCCCTCCTGGGTTTGTCCAGCTGCTCTAATCCCATTTGGGAGGCTGAGGCTGTGCCGAGGATGGCTCTGAGTCTGTTTACAGAGTATATGCTAATGCTGCTCCAGCGTGACTCTTACAGTAACAGTGGAACCCTGCTTTCAGGAATGTTTGGATGTGCTGTGCCAGATAATTAACTGCCTATTTTTGCTCTCACTGCTTTCCAAGTCACAGGAGATGTAGAAAAGCATCATCTTTCCTTGAATCCTTATTTTATTTGAAATCCAGGAAACAAGCGTGATGTCTGTGCTAATGCCCGTGGAACTGTACTCCTAGTGCCAGAGTCTGTTAACTCTCCCAGCCCTGTGCTGTTTTTCACAGGGAATCCTGAGCACCACATCAGCCCTTCTGCACTACGATGTTCAAACGCAGAGGGTGGCACTGCTGGGGAGTACGGAAACACTGTTACTCACAGTTTCGCTTGATTTAAAAAAATGTTGCCCCTCTCTTCCCCAAGTGCGCTGTGGGGGCACTTACATCAGGGTAGCAGGAACAAATGCTGCTCCAGGTGCTACATTTCCAGTGCTGGAGAAAGCCTTGCTTTGCACACAGAGATGCTCACTTTCCCCTTCCTCTGCTTTCCACTCTTTTTTCCCTTCCCTGAGGAAGACAGGCTGGTTTCACATTGTCCTGTGTGCAGTCACTGGCCTCCCCGGTCCCCACTGTCCCACAGCCATGTCACTCCCCATGGCAGCACGCACTCCACTCCTGCTCAGCCACAGGAAAGAGGAGGACTCTGCACGCCAGGTCCTCTCAGCACAGAGCTGCCATGCTGTGGGGAAGCTTTGTGACTGGAAAAGGTGCCCTCATCCCTTGAGCCAACAGTGCTGCTTTGTCCTGGGGGAGAAATGCAGCTTTATCACTTGGGTGCCCGGCACAGGGAGGGACAAGCAGGGCTATAAGTAAGGAATACAAGCATGCAGCTTTCCCTGATTCTCTGAGCACACCGGGCAGAGAGGCAGCTCAGAGGAGAGAGAACGTGCAAAACAAAGAAATGCGGTCAGGCAGGAACTATAAAATTCCAATATAGAAAGTGGAGCTGATGTCATTTTAACATCCTAAGCAGTGCCAAGAATTCTAAGCTCTGTATCAAGATTCAGTGCAAAACCCCCACAAACTCACAACTCGTTCTTGTGGAAAAATTAACTTTTATGGAAAATATGCATGGGAACATGCCAGAGGAGTGTGTTGTTTTATTTCTTTTATTAATTTTGAATACATTAGTTCAGAGAGCAATCCCATTTTAGCATCAGCTGCCTCTATCCAAGAAGCCGAAGCTCACATACACAGCTCGCAAGTACTGGAGGCGAGGGAGCTGTGTTTTCCTGTATGATCAGTTGTTAGATGGAAAGAGCTGTTGGAGTAGGAAGGGGTGTGGGAAGGCTCAGTGGGATGAGTGACTTAAAGTTTTTTTTCCTGGTGACATATCTGAATCGTGATCAGATGCACCTGAATGAAGCAGCATCAGCTATTATCAGCTATTATAATTCTGAGTGCGTCAGAGGTGGGATCGCGTGCAGCTCCTGTGATAAAGGTTACTCATCTCTGTCCTGCTGTAGGACCGCCTTCGCTGCTGCTTGTAACTTTGTCAGACTTGAAAAGTTTAGACTGAGCTCTTCCAACTTGATTGTCTGCCTTGAGCTAAGTTCTTTTCTGGAAAATTTCAGCCAAAACTGTCCAGCCAGTTTTGTCCATTCCAAGAATAAGCATAGGGAAAAAGGAATTGTTGGCCAACTGGAAAAAAAAGAAAGGAAGCAACAGGAGGGGGGAACCTGGTGATCCTTTCTTTGGATAGTTCTTATCCCTCTGTACTCCAGAGCTGAGATCTGAAATTTGGCAGCTTTCTGTTAGGAATGTGATTTTTTTTTTAAATCTTTGTAAATCTCATCCAATTTGGCTTAGTGGTAGCCTTTGAAGGGAGAAAATAGCAACTTCTTAGGGATGTGCTGAGGCTGAGCAGTCAAAATCTGCTGAGATTCCTTCCCACATGAGTGAGCTCAGCCCAGCATCCCAGCAGCTCCCAGTGCTGACCCCAATGCTCCTGTGCAAACAGTCAGTGCTACCAAGTTCCTGCAGATCCTTGTTCTTACCCACAGCATGACAGGGACTTGAGTTCTCTCTCTGCAATCCAAGAGTCATGCCAGCTTGAGGAGCAGAATGAAGATGGGCTCTTCATGTAGTGCTGCTCAGGGCAGGGTTGATGGTCAGTGGAAAGGCAGGCAGAGAACAACACTTTGGTTCTTTCCTGTCACAGCCTGGTGGCAGACAGGGACTCGGGCAATGCCAGGCTAAGCAAAGGTCTGGTACTCAGATGCTAAAGCTGGAGGGTTGCATGGAAATGGGATGAGGAGTACATGGTAAAAATGAGGAGTCAGGGGGCTTGGGAGCAGGTCAGGAAGGTGTGTGTCAAGGTGTGAGCCATAGGGAGAGTCTGGGCACATCAGAGCTTGATATGAAACCTCAGGTGCTCTATCCTTGGAACCTTTTTGAGAATATGAGTGGTACCTCAGAATTGCCTTCAGTCCCACTCTCCCTGCAGGGTCCTCTGTGCCAGGTCTTGCTGAGGCTCTCCTCAGTCTGCAGCCAGTGGCTGTGGGGTGCCCCACCATCTGCATGTGCCATAAGACCCTGCTCCTGATGTCCACTGTCCCAGATCCACTGGGATGGGAGCTGGTGGGAGCTCTGCCTTGAGCATGTCCAGTGTGCCTGATGGTGAACACTCCTGCACAGTCCCATGTCTGTTGGTCACCCCTGGGGACAGCTGGGATGAGTGACCAAGATCCTGATAAACGTGGTGCAGTCAAGCTGTTGCTTACATGCCTGTCTCTGTTTCCATTTTATTCAAATGGCTAAAGAATCACCACCCTTGACAGAGGTACTAGAGCTCGGGGACACTTGTCGAGAACCCAGGTACTACAGGGAAATGTGTCATTCTAGTTCCAAGTTTTGGGAAACTCAGTTATTTTTACTGAGGAGAACTTGGGAAGAAAATAAAACCTAGGATTACACTGAACTCTAAGGGAAGAAACAAAATTCTGTGTAATATCTCCAGTGAAAAAAGTCTGTCCAGTACCATGGGATAAAGCTGAGACCTCTGGCAAAATATTATGTGTTCATCTAATTAACGACTGTACCATAACACATAGCACAAAGGAGGCCTAATTCTGGCATCTCTTGCCTCATGGATTTTTCATTCATAACAATATTCTTATAGCCTATTTTTGTATGTAATGCATATGCAACATTGGAGACAGATGGCAAAATCTCAGTGTTCATTGTGACGTGATTTCCACATCAAAAGGTAGGGAGCTGCAGTCTGCTTCTTTCCACTCCCACTGGAGTGGCAGGGAAAGGTGGTTTACCTCACTTCTTTTATGACTATAGACTATGGAGCAACCTGGACAGCCCCTCCTTCCACAGAGACAGGCAATGAAGTTTCATCATCTTCATCAGCTCCTGGGAGCTCCATGCACACCTCAGGACTCAGTCCTGTGAGACTGTGTAGAAACAAAGAACAGAAAAGGACAGGAGCTGTGAGAGCTGTGTGAGAAGATCAGAGCTGCCTACAGACAGCTACAGAGAGAGGAAGGAGTGCTTAGAAGCTGTGAGACAGTGTTGGCCAGTGCTGCTGGCAGTGCTTGCTGCACACTAACAGCCTTGCCTTAGTCAAGGATGTCACAACCAGGAGCTTTAAGCAGGGATTTGCAGGAGAACTGAAACAGAAAAGGAAAAGGAGTGGTGGATACTTATGGGCTTCTGCTTCAAGGGTCAAGGTAGAAAATGGACATTCCTAAAGCTTGATGCTGAATGAGTAGGGATGAGTGAAGTAGAGACTGAAAGTTGAAGGACCAGAGATACTTATTGAGTATGTCCTTGTGGAAGTTGTCACAAAATAAATAAATCCAGGAGGATGTTGCTCTTAGAACTTTGATGAGACGATTACAAGTAGGGAGAAGCACTGTGAATGAAGCAGTCAGGTCTGTGCATAGGGTTTCTTGCACAGATCTAAAAGAGCTGCTGCTTTCTCAACTGCCACCCCAGCTGGTCCAGCCAGCTCCTTGCACTGCACACTGCCCAGGCCAAGAGTCAGGTCACCTCATGGGTGCTAACCCAAAACCTTCACTGCTTGATGAATTGTTTGACCTACTTGAGGCTCAGACCCCACTTAGGGAATCCCATGCTCTTCCTACAGTTTTGGTCTGAATTAAACCAGTATGTACAACATGACTAGTCCAACAATCACAGCACTGTGCCTTGGGACTTTCTCTCTGCTGGAAACTAAAGTACATGCAATTAATTATGCGGTTCCTCAATGAACAAAATGGGGCTTTTGTGTAATACTATTACTCATTTGTTTCCAATTAGTTGTGAATCATGAATTGTTTTGTCTTAGAAATTAATGCTATTTTTCCCAAAATTATCAGTTTTTATCTACTTTGCATACCCTGATATTTCCACAGATTGTGCTGGCCAAGTCTTCTGTCCAGATCCATGTCAGAATCTTGGGTTTCTGAATGTAATTGTAGAGTAAGATTGAGGTCTCCAGATCCTGTGTCTTGAGATAATAAAATTGATCCAAGACCTGAGAGAAGGCTGCTACTTTCCTGCAACTGAACTTCCAATAGAAATATGTCTTCATGTTATTCTGCTGTCCAGTGATGTGTGTTAGGGTGAAACACCAAGAAATTTGCTTATGAATGGATGTACAGATTTTGTCTCCTATCAAGGCATAGCCCTTTCTGAGTACTCTTGTAGTGACCATCTTGGCAATCCAAACAGTGCTCTCCTATGTAGATCAAGTCCTGCTTAATACAGGGGATCTGCCATGTCCTCAAATGCATCCATGAAACATGTGTCACTTGGACTGACCTTTACAGAATCCTCCAGTTTCAGGGACATTTTGGAAAAGTGACGTATTATGTGCCCTATTGTCTTGCAACTCAGATGCAGAAGAGGAGTAATACACAGTCATATCAGGAAAGAAATACTCATTTCTGATAAGGGAAAAAGGCCTTACCTTTTTCAAAAGAAGGAGGCTAGCACAGGGTGAGGAGGATGAGCATTTCAGCCTTTTGCACTGGTGAATTTGCGAAACCCCTACCCAGACATAAATTCAGGTTTCCCACAGTGAGACAAATTTTGTGATTCTCCCACATTCTTTTTGTATCAATTCATTTATAAGACTCTTGTGAATCCCATAATCCAAGTCTATGTATGAGACTTACAACACACAAAGGTTTCTAACAAACCCAAATTCACTGAGCGCTTTTAACTGCGTACAGCCTTTGAGTATCTTTGCACTTTCTTTTGGATGTCTTGCCTCTCAGCAGTGAACTTCTTTTCTCTTCTTTTCAGCTACTCCCAGTTGGGTGTTTATGCCCTTGGCATTGTCTTCCTGGGGGGCAGAGAGCTCCTTGTATCCCCTCACAGAGGGTGGCTCCAGCTCTGCAGCCACCATGCACAATAAACTCTCATCCGAGCTGCCATCCCTGACCTTCAGCCAAATTAAGAAGAGTTGTAAAGCAAACCCATGTTACAATGTGCAGCCTTCTGCCATCATGGCTGTGACTGTGTGTCCATCAGAGACTGCCCAACACATGGGATGGGTGGTGCACAACCAGCCATACCCAGCTTTTCCCCTTCTCCTTGGGCACATGGTCCTGCTGCTGCATGTTGGGTAGCAGCAACCTGTGGAGCTAAACCTTGCACTTCCATCCCCAGCTCCTCATCAGGCAGGATGCCAGAGGGTCTTGCAGTGGCTTTCTTGCACTGTGCATCCACTGGCTCAGACTGCCAGGGTTTGCACCCCTGCTGCACATTGGCTGGCACGAGGCAGAAATTCCCTTGTCAATAACTTCCCTCAGAGACACAGAATCAAACAAAATGATGTTATCCACCTCTGGCACCTTTGTTATAATGGATTGTTTTGGCCTCTTGCATGTGTGTAATCAAATGCTGCTGCTTTTCATATGCTACACATCACTGTGTTTAAATTGAGAGGGATCTCCCTTAAATATTTATTTAAACAATAACATCCCTTGAGCTCTTTGTAAATTGCTGTACAAAATTGACCTGAAACACTATTTAAAAAATCCAATTAAACTGTTTTTCTGCCTGAGCACAGTGCTGTGGGCCAGCACCTCCTTCTACCAGGGCTAAAGATCCTGCAGCTCTGAAAGCCATTTCCTTCTCCACAGGACTTATGGACCCAGCCCTCCAATTGTTGTAGCAGCTCCCAGAGTCGCAGAGCAGAGTTCAGAAGTCATATTGTTCATGACCAAGGAACTCAAAAATGCTGTAACTTCCAGGAATAGGCTCCTTTCCTGGATGCAGGAAAACAGCTCTGAGAGCCATCTCTTCCTACTGGTACTCACGCACCACAGGTTAGGCTGGAAACACAGCAGTGGCAACCCTATGCAGCTCACAACTGCTGGGGAGCAAGAGGAAGATGAGGCTGCTGATATTTTTCAATAGTATTTAAATTATAACTTCATAACCTGCAGCTCTGGGAATTTCCTGAGCAAAAGACCCTAAAAACACATAGAACACACAACTTACTCTCTACTACTTGGCTGGGGTCTGCAAATCTAAGAAGGACTCACTACCCCAAATAATTTTTTTTTAATTGTATAAAAAAGAGAGGATTCAAACTCTTCATTTAGCAGGCCATGTTTTTGTATTTAACTTTCATCAAAGGTGGACTTACACAGAAGTATTGGTAGTATTAAACTTATCTCTTAAAAATTTTGCACAAGATTAGCAATGTTTAAGTGGAGAAGAGCTATAGTCCTTCTGCATTTCTAATTCCACATTCTTCCAGCATCTTGATGAATCAGTTATTGGCTAAACCTTCATAGTCAACATGGATTTGGGTGGAAATTGAATTACTCACCAGCTAAAGTAAGTGCAAAGAAGATAATTCATTATGCTGCTCCTTAGCTATAATTGAGGCTCATCTCCTCATTTGAGGCTCTGTGTGGGTTTAATCATAGAGCTGAAGTGCGGAGAAATACCAAAGCTTCTCTGAATCATTTTTATTCTTTCTCCAGTTCTTCATCATTAATTACATATCTCCAAGGAGATAAAGAGTGGTGCCATCAGCCTGCTGTCCCTTAGGTCCCCCCAAAACCTTCACTAAACCTTCACTTTGCTAAAAGCAGTGTCTCAGAATGGCCCCTTGGGAGGAAGAGGCAGGCTGCACTTTGCTTGAGACCAAACTTCTTGTTCTGAGTGCAGATTTCAACTGACTAAATGAAAAGATACAGCCCTTTTAGTGCTAACAGTAGAGGTGAAGCTGGGAGATCAATCAGCCTTTTCTCAGCTGAAGATGATTGCAGAAACAGTTTTGAACATCAGGAGGGTATTGAGCATTACTTTCCTCCCGTGGTGAATGCAACATGTGGAGCGTGTGCCTCAGACATCCTTTTCCTTTTTCCAGTCTGAATGGGAAAGACCTCCTTGTACTTTTCTCTCCATTAGGCAAGGCCATGGTCAGCAACACGGATGAAGTATCACAGTTCAATAATTTCAAATCAATACTTCATTACTTTTCTCTGTCCAGAGGAAGCACATTTTTCTCTGCATGGGTACATAGGGCCTTTATCCAGCTCTCATCCACCCAGACATCTTGTCTCAGTTTTAGGGTTAATTCCATCCTTTTAATTTCCTGCCATTATTTACTCACAGCACCTGGAGTCCACCTTTGACAGTGAATGTGTCTGAAATAGGATTTCCAGAATAAAGAGCTTTTAATTTTTTTTTTCCTGGACCAGTCAATCTGAACAGCTATTTGATAGCTACAAAGGGAGTTTTTTTCCCCTCCTTCCAAACTTTTGCCCTTCAGCTCTTGCATAGCCACTGGGCCTGGCAGTTCCACTTCAGGGGATCTTCTGAGAATCGTACCTTTGTCCACAATCAGGTCAGAAAGTCAAATTATGGAAAGTCTTAGGGAATTGCATAGTCCTGAAACTGTTTCAGACCTGTCCAGGTTGCTTAGTTCCAGAAATGAAACACTTTGATGGTTCAGAACTGAAAGAACGTGTTTCTAGTTTGAACTGAATGAAAGCCTCTGACTTCCTCTCAGTCTGACGTTAGCCCATGCCCTCTCTTTTCTGCTGTGGTGTCTCATCAAGGCTCTTCCTTGCCTGTAGCTGTGTCTCACCAGCTGAGCTGCACACCTACCTAGCTCTCAGCAATCACACTCCTGTGTTGCTCCACTGGAGATGGGAATATCCCTTTCACCAATTTTCTCATGATCATACACACTCAGAAAAGGGACTTTGACAATGTGACCCAAAGAACTGCAGCAGGAATCTCATCTCATCCTGGAAGCCCCTGGGAACATGATGTAAAGCCCTGAAAAATGCAAGACTGAGGAAACCAGCCAGGTAGCATGACCTGAAGCTGTGCCAAAAGAAGAAAGCCCACTTATTTCACTGTACTCTTGCAAGGACTGGAGCTGAAGGAGGCTTCATGCCTCCTGAACATGGTGATACTAAATTCCCAACTTCCACCCTCTTAGATCTGGAGAAGCAACTTGAAGTGTGATGCTCTGCATCTGTTCTGGCTGTCCTATCCACAAAACCAGCTGCTTCCTTCTGCCCAGTGAGTGCTGGAGGGTTGTGAACAACCCAGCCCTGGGGCAAAAGCAGAACCAGGAACTGTGACCACTGTACCAGGCACTCCTGCAAAGGTCTCAGATGTTTGCATGGCCAACGTCTGCTCTGGTTTAATTCAGCCCTGTTTGTGCAGCTTTGTGAGCACTGGAGCAGCGTGAGTCCCAATGTTTAACTAGTGTTATTTATTAGGTAGAGTACTGCCCAGTCCTGAGCCTGAACTCTCCAAACTGAAGCCAAATATATACAGTCCATCTTGCCTCTCTACAGAAAACATCCAGCATCAATCACAGCACTGTAAATTGTTTACACAAAACTGCAGACATCATAACTTATTAAATAACTCTCTTGTCGGTCAGATAAGTAAATATTTCGAAAGACTGTGAACATTGTGGCAAGCTGGAACTGCCCAGACCAGCTCCAAATGGATCCAAGTTAACAGGGGACCATATTTGCCTTGTCTTTGATGTCCCTGCTCCAAATTGGGCTGAGAAAGGATCTGAAAACAAACCTCCCTAAGGGAAGCTTATGCAGTTTTAAAGATGCTCAACCTTCTGTAGAGATAATAGGAAGAAGAAAACTGTGGAAAGAGTATGCAGAGAAACTACATTCCTGAAGCAGTGAAATCGAACTTGTGGGAGTCAAACCCTCCCCCTCCTTCTCCATGTCTTGCTCTTTAAACCCAAACAAATGAAGTGGAAGCCAGAAAATCTCTGCTGTAGATGGGGTTGAGGGTTTGTTCCTTGGACCATAGCTAGAGATCACAGAGGGGATTTCTCTCGCTGTTGGTGGAATGGATGGTGGCAGCACCTTCACACAACCATCTCTCCTTACAGGCAGCCATCCCAGGAGCTTTGGCCATCAGAAGGGGAATGGTGTTGGCACTGATAGCTCCATTGCCTGCCCATGGTAAGTCTCCATGCTTTTCAAAACAGACCGTGGCTATCTGCTGCTATCGGAAACACTCGGAAACATGTTGTTTAATGAGATACTTGTTTCCAATAATTTCCAACAACTATTTGGGATCTTTTTCCTTTCGAGTTCACTGGGTTGTGCCAGTTCACCACCTTTTCAAAGGGATTGTGTTACATGCAGGAATGTGGAGTTGAAAGGACCTGAGTTTTTGCAACAGGAATTTGTTTTGGAAGCAAGCGAGTTGGAAGGAGAGGAAACGGGCAGCCCACCAAGGGCTTCAGCAGGATTATCCCACCCTTTCAGCAAGCTACAGCCAGGGCAACTCATGACCTGGGCTAAGCCTACTTCTAGTGGGGGTAGGGACAGACAAACTGCTCTTACCAGCAGTTTAATACAGCAAGTCATGATGCTTGAAACCTCATCTGAAAGATCCCCTCGGGCACAGACCTCACTGATGTGAATCATAGAATCACAGAGCACCCTGAGCTGGAAGGGACCCCCAAAGATCACTGAGCCTGACTGTGGCAGCCACTATGATGTAGGAAAGCTTCAGCTGGGTGAAGCTGGCTGTAGGCTGCTGCTCTTGGGATGCCGAGGAGGGCACTCCTCTGCACAGGCCTGTGCCAGAGGCCAGGCACAAAGTCCATTATCAGACAAAAACTCATGGATTTGAGTCTAACCTGGTGCTGAATCAGTGGCTCAGCTGTGTGTTTGGCATTTACTTGTTTGGTACCTGACTGGCACCTCCTGGCCTGCATTTTCTCTAACATAATTTTAATTCTTAGTCTTTTGATATACTTCAACATCTCCCATTGCTGGTGCATCTGTGTAGTTTTCTTAAAATATATGTTTCCTTGCACTGTGTGTATCACTTATTTAATGTCAGAGGCATGTGTGAGGCTGTCCATGTTTGCAAAAAGTCAGAGGTTTCATCCCAGAGCTAAATCAAATGCTGCCAAGACAGCACAGTGCAGACATAAATAAAACAGGTTGTAGAGACCAACTGTCAGTGGTTCTCAACTCCTTAAATATCCATTCCTGTTTGTGCATAACCATACTTACTGGCGCTCCAACCTCAATATATTCAGTATAAACTGATGATTGACTGAGAAAGCAGGTTAAGAAAAAAAACCAAAGTCATTTCTTACACAAGTGGGTGCATGCGGAAGGGAGATGGGAAAAGGATGCAGAGCTAACATCGACCTGGTGGCAAACAGGGCAGTGTGAAATGCTGTCAATACAGTCAATATGTTCATGTCCCACAGGTGCAGAGAGGTTTCACACATTGGAGTAAATGTTTCCTAATTCCTAGACACACATGATAGAAAAGAACAGCATGCAGAAGGAAACACATTCTGGTAACCTGCCAGAAAGAAAGGTGTTATTTTTCAAAAGGGAGCTGGAGACACTCCAGCTCTGGATTCATATCCAGCTCTAGCCTCCAGTCACAAATGCAACCTGCACTAATGCAGATGCCACCAAAGAGCCACCACCCTTGTGGGCTGCATGCCACACACACCTGTGTGGCACTGCTTATGTGCTTGTCACTGAGTGGAGTGTCCCAGTGTGCTGGAGGTACCTGTGGGCACCACAAGAGGAATATTCTCCCACCACCTGGAGCCCCAAGGCCCTGGGACTCACTCGCACTCTGCAGGACCCCACAGTTCCCATAGCTCATCACAGCTCTGTCCCTTCCCCTCTGCTGGGTGATCCATCTGTTCCATCAAACTGCCAGCCCTGGATACATGCTCTGCTGTCTGCTGATGTGTTGGTAACGCTGCTGCTCGAGGCTTTGCTGTAAGGTGGAGGTACTGTGCAGCTGTCTCTGTGTCAGTGCTCCTATTGACCAGCACCTACAACAAGGAAGTCTGCAGTGGGGGCAAATTTGCCCTTAAATAAGTGCATTTCTGTTCCTATCTTCATTGCAACATGCCACTGCTTTTTCAACCATTAGTGATTTTTTTCTCCTCTCTCTGAACATTGTCTCTGATTTCTGTGTCATGAGGGGGAGTATTGTCAGATCACATTCTCATGATGGGAGAGGCAGAAAATCCGTTCTGTATATCATGTGAGCTTGGCTCCCAACTCCACAAAGGATTTCTTCAAGCCCTGCTCATTATCTTGTTTTATACTTTAAAGAAAAGCAAAAATGCTGGTGACAAATGGCCTCGTTTATCACATTTAATTGACTAGCTATTCTTTTAAGTCTCTGAAACACACTTTGGGCCAAAGCACTGGAAAAAGAACATGCCATTTACCCTGGTCTGCTGCCAGGTCACATTAAAAAATGTTCAGGAGGTGTTTTCTAGATCAGTACAGGGAGCGAGAGCAAGTGTGTGCACTCTCACCACAGCACACTTCCCTCCTGGTTTCTAGCAACCTTGACAGTGTCAGCCCTTTCACAAGCAAGCAGCAGAAATGAGCAGAAATGAGAATTTCGAGTGAAACTGTTGCGGGAAGGGTGAAGCTGCTAAAAAGTTGTATGTGAAATACAACTTCCCTGCTGACCAAGAGAGTGCCTAGAATGGGACTGTGGAGGTCTCCCTTCATCCCAGAACTAACATCAGGACCAACCAACATTTTCAGGGATAGCTTAGGCAAGGTGAAATTTAGTAATATGTTTGTTGCAGCTCTGGCAGGTGTTGCTCTGATTGTAGGTTGCTGGAATGACAAATTGGAGATAGAGATTGAAAACAAAGATGCAGTTTGGGAAGGATGGCTGCACAGCTTTCCCCAGTGTCCCTGAGACAGGCTGGCAATGACTGCATGGGCTGCTGGTCAGCCCCAAAGGCCCACGGGCTGTGATGGGTCATGGGTTGCTCATAATGTCATGCTGCTGCAAACAAAACTCCAAACATCACTGTAAACTACACAGATAGAAATATGGCCTGTAAGACAACTCCCTTCCCTCAGTTCAGCTCCCCTTGCTAGTGTGAGACTTCACCTGAAGATTTTTCTTATGGAAGGAGAAGGTATTCCTCAAAAAACATATATACAGGTATATGCAGGAAGGTAGGCTAAAGAAACTGGGTTTGATTGAAGAAATGAAATCTAAAGAGAGAAAAAATGCTTTCAAGCACATAAAGGGCTGATCAACAAGAAAATTAATACCCTGGTCTCTGTCCCTGCTGTAGACATTCAGTCACATGCTAATATTTCAGTCAGGGTGTGTACTGGGTCTGGCTGGGAGGGAGTTAAGAAAGATTTAATATAGATTTAAGGACTGTTTCTAATAGTAAGTGCAGTAAAACACTGAAATACTTTGTCTCAAGAGACTGTGGAGGTTCTATTATTAAAGGTTTTTCAGAACAGGTTATCCAGACATCTGTAAGGATTCACCTAGGCATGGGATGGAATGATGGACTGGAGCCAGCCTGAGTCCCTGGGGACCCTTTGCATGAAATTTTTCATCACATTAATGTGAACACAAGGCTCTTCTTATAGAGTACTAAAGACACCACCCTGGCTTTTCAAAAATCCCTCCAAAAATGTTTCAACCTTGGCTGAGCCTGCCTCCAATTTGGAGACAGAAATGTTTTGACTTTCTCCAACTCACTCTGAGATAAAGGGGCCAATGAACCCCAGAGTCACAGAAATCCTCTCTCCCCTCTTGTCCTCTGCTAGCCTGGGACTCCCGAGATGGAAAAGGCAGGGGAAGGACCCTTGTTCCAAGTGTCATTGGAGTCCTGTGCCCTGGGAGAGCCATTGCCACATTCCTGCTCCTTCCCATGGCAGTACACACAGGATACCCCAAAGCCTGGTGCCACCCCCATAGCTGCTCACCCCCGAGGTGCCTTCACAGCCCCAGACCACCCCCACTGACCACTAGAAGACTCAGCCTTCCATCCTAAGTAAAAGATTGACACAAATCCCGCTGTCCTGATTAGTCACCCATCTAATCCCCGTGATGTCAGCGGGGTTTTGCCTGGCAGGATTTGGCCCATTGCTGAGGAGCTCTGGGGTTTTACAGTCCTGGCTCTGGCTGCTGGTGGCAGGAGGAGGCTGCAGGTGTGAACCTGCAGGAAGAGCCTGAGCTGGTGTTTTAGACACCCAGCAAAATTTACTGCCATGTTTTGTTCATCTTTGTGGGAAAGGTGTTTCATGAAGAGTGCAGAAAAATCCTACCATGCAGTTCCTCTTTAACTACACAGCATACACATATATACATATATGGGTATGGGTTTGATTGTATCTATGTGTATAAATATATATATATAGTAATTATACTGTTTTCATGTTTTTTACAAGCACAGTTTCAGGGGATAAGACAAGGTCCACATGTGGTGGGGGGAGGAAAGGAAGAGATGGAAGGAGAGGAAACTGCTGCTGTACACAGCAGCTCTCGTCTAACCCCCATTTTTTACACTGATGGAATGCACCCAGTGACTGTTTCTACTATTTAAGGAAAAAGGTTCCTATACAAAATCCTGTGGTTTTGCAGTGATCCTTTTATAGGCATAAAAAGATTTTTCCATATCCCTCTGTTTGATTTCTTTTCTTTTACTCAGACCTGGCTACTCAAATAGATATTTCCAGAATATCATGCACTGGAATCAGACACTTCAGTCCTACTCCTGGTACTGGAGATCAAATATCCCACCAATTTACCACATAAAGTCATGGGATGCAAACTGAAGTCGGTTTAGCTGTAGGGCAGTGCAAGAGAGAGTTGAATTTCGTCCGGCACTCATCCCAAGGGATCTTCTGTTGGCAATGACCCATCACAGAATTCAATGTGCTGTATGTTCCACAGCAGGTTTGCCTCTCTCAGGCTTCTCACTGGTTGTGAATACTAATGGTGTTTGTAATCTCATGATTTGGAATAAAAATAACTATATGCTAACCTTGAGTTAAAAACACAGGGGGTTAGGGTGTGTATCCTAAACAGCATTTGGATGCAATGCACAGCCTGCACCTGGAGCAGGGACCTGAACACTCACCTCTCCTGTCCCAGAGGTGGGAAATGTGGCATTCACATCTGTTCAGGCCCAAAACGTGGTGGGCAGGTCCTGGACAGTGAGGTGCTGGCAGCGATGTGTGATGGCGCTGTGGGCCCTCCTGGGGGAGGACTCGAGCAGGCAGGGCACATCATGTGCAGGGTCTCAGGTGGGACACACAGCCCAAGGGCAGAGCCTGAGCTGCTTGGCCCAGCTAAAATCCTGGATGTGACACAGCAAAGCAAACCCTAGAGATTTACAAGCAAGTCCTGAGACACCTGAGGGCTCCCTGTGTCTCTCTTCACGCAACAGTGTCCTTGGGGGCATCTGGACACCAGGGCCAAGCTGGGGACCCAAAAGCAGCATTACACAGCTCCATGCTTTGTAAGGACCAACATAATCTTTAATTTGCTACTCCAGCCTGTACAATCACACACTGTGCTGGAGGTAGCTTTTCTGCACAAAACTACAAGCCAAGGGATTTACAGAGCTCCAGTAGCTACTCACTGCCAGATGTCTGTTATCTCATCACACACATATGCTTCACAATGATGCTGGAGCTAATACTTTCCTCCACCACCACAGAGACATGCCTGGTACCACCACTTTGTGCTGACATAAATAACAACCTGTCCAAGCATCTCCCCTACAAATGCTGGGGGAAGGGGCAAGCACATGTGTTCCAGATGGAAATACAACCAGGGATTGTGGCCTTGGTGCCTTTGAGTTATGTAATTTCATCTCAATGCAATGTGAGAGGAAGCTATTCCTCCACACAGTGCATCATATTTGGCTGCCTGCTCACTTACTTTTTATGAATGTAGGAGGACTGGTAATAGGGATGATGACAAAACTACAGCAAAGCAGCTGAGACCCCAGTATATCACAAAAAAATTAACCTGCTATGTGGTACCCTTGACAGATGAGGTATGTTCACTCATCCCTGCCTAAAGTTATGTAAATCTCTGACTTCAGAGGAATAAATTTTGATTTACTCCCACACTGAATGAGTGGGAAATGCTGAAGCTGAATTTTGGATCAGCGGTACAGATCTCAATTCTACAGGCTTTGAGGACTTTCAATTTAAAATCATCTTTTTACTGTATATGAGGTCATCACAGAAAATTATGTGATCCACATATCCTTCCAGCTCATCTAGAAGGAACAAGTAAGGCCAAGCTGAAGATATATTGACAGAATGGGGATGAAAAACTTAGTGGTGTCTGCCCACAGAGGGACAAATTCATGGCACCCTCCCAGATTGTGGGTGGTCTATTGTGCTTTGCTCTAGTCAATGAGAACATTACACTCATACATGCAAACCTAATTTGAAAAAACAGTATTTAAACAAACAATGAATGTTTTGTAACCTCATAATTCATACCCACTGAACCTCAGCTCTCTGTACTCCAGCACATAGTAGCCTTCTCAAAATCCTGCAATTTGATTTTTAAAAAGGAATGCTGTGGGCGTTGAGTTAGTGTAGAAGTACACAAGACCATTGATGACTCTGTTTTCATCTACTCGGAGCATAAGGCAAGTAGGTGATTTATTTTTATTGGCACTGCTGGCAGAAAAGCTTCCACTGTTATGAAGTTGTCATAGGCTGGTTGTCAGTCAGAGCACACCCAGCAGAAAACCCAATTCAGTAATTACATCCTCCTCAAGGATGTGTTGTGGAGAAAGGCTCTGATCTCTGCTTCTCCCATGGCACTTGGAAATAGCCAGGAGTGTTCTGAGTCAACAAAGGACTTGGACTGTTGTTGATTCTTGGAAATGTTGTAGCACGTCGTGGGACATGGCAACTGTGTTACAACTGAATGAAAAATGTTCCAATTCATATTACAATTAAATCCTGAGACTGAAAAACAGAAATCCTTCACAAAAATGTCGAAGTCTGGTGCCACCAACCCCTTTTACAGACCTCAGCAGACCAAGGGCAAGAAGAGCAAAGTGGGGCATCTCCACTAGGCTGTCACTCTCCCAGTGTCTACAAAATTGGCACTGTGATCACCTGGACTCTGGAATTAAGAAGACAAACTTTTGATGGATATTCCCACTCTTGCCAAGTTGTAGCTAATTTACCCAGATCCTACCGTTTCCTTGAAACAGACCTTGATTATCATGTGAGTGACATTTTTACCCCATTCATCTGAGATCTCAAGAGGGAAAGGAAATTTTTTAATTAAAGATTGCTAGAGAGGTCTAACAAGTAAAAAGACCATGAATACAAATGGATGATCAGGGCTGAATATCAGAATATATTAAGAGCCCTGCAGAATTGCTCCATAGCTTTAAATTTCTGTGCTGTGGGTTTGCGTGTCTTCACAGAAGTACTCACACTTCTTGGACAATGGCAGCCTACTCTGTACTCACTTCTGCTCTGGAAACAAGGCAGCTCTCCTGCACCTCCAAGGCAAACAACAAAGACATCCCAAAGAATGGCAACTCACAGCTCCACATGCACATCCACATGCTTTGAGCAGGTCTGAAATCATTGGCACTGGAGAGGAGAGCTACTCAGACCTTTTGTGACTTAAATATTTTTCCCAAAACTAGACTTTTGTCACTATTCTTCTTTAAGTCACTTGTTGCACAAAAAGGTTGCTTCTGAACAAGTATTTTGCAGTGTATTTTAAAAAGACAGCTGCAATTTAGGTCTACAGTTTTTGAAAAACAAAATACCTTAAGAAATTTGAATTTCATTTGTCTATCTTTAGCACCAGGTACGTAACAATGCAAAAACTATCAATGGGTGGGGTTTTTTTTTTATTTTAGGGGTCTATTCACCTTGTTTGTCCATCTCTCTTGTACCCCCAAAGGCTAGGCCACTCCTGCCTTTCACCAGAGTTCACCAGACTGGCCCCAGGACCTCAACACAGAGATGTTGGCATCACCCTGGTGCACTCTGCATTTTGGACAGGGGTGAACATCCCCCCATGCCTGCCATGCAGGAGGAGCTGCATCCTGGGCCACTCACATCCCAGGTCAGACCCACATGCTGTATCCAGGGCTGCTCCTGTGCTCCTTCTCCTCCCAGTTTCTCAGTCAGAGTTTTGCAAAGGTCTAAGTTTCCTCTAGCTGGCAGCTGGGCATGCTGCTTCCCTTGATGAAATCTGTTTGGAAACAGTGAAGATCTGAGGGCTCCCTCAGCTGGAAAATCAGATTTGGCTTACCTGAATGTCAGGTCAGCTGAGCTGGAGTTAATAAACAGCTGGGGATGGAGAGGAACAAACAGTGATGGAGTGGCTCCTGGGAGCCTGTCAGATGGGTTTCCTGCAAGGTCTGGCCTTTGGTGCTGCCTCAGCCCCACCTTGATCTCCCCTGCCTGGCCAGGGGGCAGCTGGTGCTGGGACAGAGCCAGCTCCTCGCATGTCCCAAACCCATGGGGACTCCATGGCCTTGGAACACCTCTGGCTGTAGCACAGCCACACACTGACAGGTGCAGATGGACCCACAGCACAGAGTCACAAGCCTTCTCTTGGCGGGAAATGCAGATAAATAATCCAACTTGTTACTTGTCTCTGTCAGTCAGTGAGCCAGGACCACTGCTGCTGGGCTTCCAGACTCCGAGGACAGGAAAATGGACCATTCCTCTTTTCCCCAGTGGCTAAATGACATGCCAATCAAAAAGCCAACTCCCTCATTGGCTTAAACCACGACACCCAGGCTCACCACATAGCCACATAGCCAAGGGCCTCTAAAAATGTCCACAGAGGTGGAACAAAGTGGATTATGCAAGGAAACCTTCCTATACAGTAGCTCAAAACACACTGAATTGCTTGAGGAGAGCGTTCCTGCTCTGTAGGTCCACCTCCCCAGTGAGCCCCACACACTCTTTCCCTGGGCATGTCCTGCCTCAGCATGTCTGAGTCTGCGTCTGAGCACCCCCACACTGAGCTCAGAGCTTCTTTCCAGGGTGGGAGAAAAAGGCAGACTCCTTCCATGTGCCATGGGCTGGTTCGAGTACTGCTTGCACAGACAGGGCTGTGCCCACGCTGTCAGGGAGCTGCACAGGGAGACATCTTGCTTTGGAAGAGGGGACAGGGACAAAGACAAAAAATGCAGAAAACTGCTGAAAATGTGACTCCTCGTTACCATGACTGTAATCCTCCTGATAACACCACTATGCTGCAGCTGAAAGAGAAGTGGTTCAAGGCAGCCACAGGCTCTGCCATGGGGATTTCATGGTCTTCAGACAACATATGGGGTGACAGCAGGTGGTGAAAGTGGCATCTCCAGGTAGGCACTGGTTATGACACTGCCCCTTCCCTCAGATGTTTTGGGGCACTGGCATGTCTGGATTTGGAGTCCTTCTCCTTCCAAGACATGAGTGCTCCTAGAGCAGGGACCACTCCACTGCATCCTCCACCCCCCCTTATGGGCATCTCATCACAAAATAGAGGCAGTGGGAAGGCACTGCTGGAGGTCCTCTTGGGATTCAGATCACCAGCCCTTACCCGGTTTGCTCATCTCCTTCTAGTCAAAAATGAGATTATTCCCTTCAGCTGCCAGAGGCTGAAAATAAAAATGAGTCAGATCTGATTTTGTATCACTGCAGTCAGACTTTATTTGCTGTGCAGGGGAAACAAAGAAAGGTGAAATCCCTGTAGGGAAGGATTTGCAAAATTCTGCGGGAAATTGGTATTACAGATAATTGTTTCCTGCTGAGGGGATATAACAGAACTTTTCAGAAAAGCTGCCCTTTTCAGCAATATTCACTGCAATGTACCCAGGCACAAAAGTCTGTCTCTAGCATAAATATGCTCCACTGCACATTTTCATCCTGCACCTGGAATTGAGTATAGGTTAATTCCACTGGGATTTCCTTTAAAAGAGACATCATAGTGTAAATGATAAACCTGTTAAATTGCAAATGAGGTGAAATGGTGGGTGCTTTGGCCTCTGGAGCATCAAGACTTTGATTCTTAATGGTAGCTGTTGAGACTTACCAGTTGAAAATGTGAAGAGAAAATTATTGACTATCAGAACAAAATTCCCACTCCTAGGCAGGTTCATGCTGCCAGAAGGCACTTTTTTCATGTTTGGCTGAGCACAAAAAAATGACAATTATGAGCAGCTTCTTCTTTGTATCTATTTCCCAGTATTTTGAGAGTATGTCCTTTTTTTTCTCCCTGTTGAAGGTACCATGTTAAAATAAGTCAGCATTAATAAAAAAATATGACAAAGTAGTTCTAGCTTTCATCATTGTAAATAGTGATGGATATGCATATATATATATATTAAAAAATCAATTTTTTCTCCAAGACAAGACATCTTTGGTAGGCTACTCTAAGCTACAGTAGTGTTAACAGTAGATGGGAGGGTGGGTCCTCAGACAAGCTCCTCTTTATTCTTCCACTGATCTTAGCAAAGCAGAATGATGGCACTCGCTGAAGCAGATAATGCCATCCATTGAACGAAGCTCTCTTGCTCAGCTGTCTCTGACAGCTCTAAATTTGAAGTAGCAGAATCTTTGACCAAACAAAAGAAAACTTCTGCTTATAATTATCACAACAAGACCAAAACCAAGAGCAGTGTGACTGTTTTATTAATAGTGTGCTTTGCTGCTCCCAACCTTTGCAAAATCTGTGTATCTGGCTCTCAAAAAAATATTACTACTTGGACCTATTTCATATGGATCATGAAGGATAAAGACATTCCTGAAATCTCGCTTGCCAGCTCTGCTGTTCTGCCAGCAGCAGTAATTTGAGAAGGAATCATGGCCTCTTTGAAATATGGATCACAGCAGGGCCGGAGGATGGGGCCCAGACAGACACACATGGATGGACAGATCCACAGGAGATTCATTTTCTGTCCCACAGTAGCTCTCATCTTCTCTTTTCTGCTGCTCTGCAGTTTTCCTGCTGAGGACACATGTAGGCAGAGAAGACACCAAATCCCATCCTTGAAATCCTTTCAGAAACATGCTTCCACATTGGGCTCTTCTCCTGATTGTGGGAAGAGGTGCCAACTGCAGAAGGCTGGAGCAGGAAGTGGCTCAGATCTCATGTTTTCCTTACACATCTCAGTAATAGCTTTTTGAAGAACTAGAGCATTTTTGCAGAGCTGAAGGGTGCTGATGGCATCTGGTTTAACATGATAAACTTTGTTATCCCAAATTTACTGGCCAGCAGACCAGCTCATCTGTTAGATGGGTATAGTGGTTCTCTGACATCATCAAGAGTGAATGTGTTGCATCGATTTAAGCCTTTTACAGCCCAGCTTGGATTTAGGTAAAGAGCAGTAACTGAAAGGCTTAATGAGGAAAACAGCCTCTGCATCTAGAGCCCTACCTGAGATTTGTATTTGAAAAGTGCAAGTGGCTGTCACACAGAGCCCTAACTGCTTTATTAGACAAGAAGAGAAACATGGCAAAGCATAATAATCTCATGGCAGGACACGTGAATGTGGTCAAGATGTCAGAGCACCCAAACAGTGCAGCAAGGGATGCTGCCATCCCAAATAACCAATTCCCAGCACTGGGAACTGTGTGCCTCAGTTTGTCATCTATTTGGAGCTCTCTTGGAAGTAAGTGGCTTTTGCAAGAGCAAGGTGAATAAGCTGTAGTAGAAAAACAACTGTGCTCTTTCTCACTCCCTTTAAGTCACTGCAATTTGATAACCAGGTTTCTGTAACTATTTTGAGCTCTATCTTGAGAAAAGAGGCACATGGACAGATATACTCTGCAATGTAATAGAGGAGTTGGTTATTGGAGGGATTTTGTACCTTGTTAGAAATGCCTCTAAGGTATTCTAGTATAGATTTCTACTGATGGGTGGCAGAATGAGTGGATTTGAGCCTGGCATCCATACAGTTTCCACACAAGCAGCCGATGCCAGACCTGACTCCACCATTCTCTATCAAGCCACCAGTTGCAAGAATAGTGGAGAAGAAATCACCCATTTTCTCTGAAAGCTATCTTCATCACCTCTACTGTGGAGCCCTGTTAGAGTGTGGGAGAAGGAGAGTGTTACATGGGGGAAAGGTACTCAAGCCAGCTACTGGCTGCCTCCTACCTCATCAGCATAAAATCACCATTGTGCTGTTCTCCTCATGACCCTCTGGCTGCAAAAAGCCCCACAGTGGCTGTACCAGTTGGAAAGACCAGCGTTGGCCACAGTTTGAGCAAGAGCTGCTGTGGCTGCTGAATTCTGAGCTCTGGCACATCCACAGAGCGTCTGAGTATCCCAAACACAGCCACTTCATCTGCAGGGCTGGACAGCACAGACACAGCAGGCAGGCTCTGGTGGCCAAGCCCAGACAAGATGATAGCACCTACAGTCAGCCCACTGCAGAAGTCCAGGTTTTTAAAGAGGTTCAGGGAAGGGGCGTACAAAAGGGGGACCCTAAGTCCTTAGGCAGCTGTGAATCACTGTCTTGGATTTAGGTACCTAAGAGCTTTTTTGGACTTCATCCCAAACACTTCATTGAGCGAGTGTTGCATTAACAACAGCCCAGTCAGAGGATAAGCAGCAACAGAAATGCTCCAAGCTGCTATTTTAATGCATCCTAGAATGCAAAGCAATGATCACTGCAGAAACAGCTGTACTGGGTTATGGTGTCATTGCCCCAAGCGGTTTCCTTCACTTGTACAAGGAAACACTCCTCAACAGAACTTCCTTCACTGGAAAACCTTCAGCCCAGTGCATCCATCCAGGCTAGAACCACGGATTTGGTGTTGAAATGGGCATGCAGGTCCCATTATCCATACATCTGACTTTATTAGAGGGGAAGGTGGATCTTGGCAGGTAGAGGATAACAGCATCTTAAAGCAGTATTGTTAGTTCTGAAGGGATTGTTTGCCTCTATTTTCAAATATGGAGCGGCCACTTGTAAGGACCTGACAACTTTTGCAACTTGCTCTTCAGCTTCCCTTCTGAAATACGTTAAGTACCTACATGGTTAGTGGTGCTGCTCATGACCACTAAGTTCATGCTAAATAGAAGGACAACGAGGCTGATGAGAATAAAAAAGATAGGGCTGAGTGTGCCATTTTTCACATTAGGCAAGCATACTCTGACTTTGGCAGATGTGCTTTCAGGTGAACGCTGCCTGCAGGGCACAACAAAAGATGGAGCTGAAGTAAGAAGATTCAGTTCTATTTTAACTCTCCCCTTGGAGTGGATGCAGCTTGACTTCTCTGATGTAGGCTGGCTGGCTGTAAGCTGCACATACAGGGGAGGGTTTAATTTCCTTTCAAACAGCCGTTCATTCAGAGGCTGGCTGGCTGCTTTTCTCCCAGAGCACTCCAAAACAGCTTGAACAAAGAATCTCCTTCTAGGCTCAGATCTTTGTCAGGTGAAGGCAGAACTCATGAGATCTCACATCTAGAGAGGGGAATATGGGACTCCCAGAATAGGGACTTGCCTGAGGGGGTGATTGGGTTTGGGCACAGTGGCAATGCCATTAAAGTGTGTGTGGTGTAAATGTCCCACAGCACTCTGGTCTTTAAACACCCTGTCACCTCTAACAGATGCCTGCATGATGCTTCTGTATCACAGTGCAGCAACATGCCAATGGCAAGGGTGAAGCTTGATCCAGGGAAAGAAAAGTTGTGATAAGTAAGGCTTCAGTGGTGTCTGTTTCTCCTGTGAAGTAGAGAGTATATGGTGAAGTAGAGGTGTAATTTCCACAGATGAGTCTGGAAGTCCTTTAGTGAATTGGGAGCTGCATAAATTGTGCATAAGGTGGCCTCAGAACAAACCCACCTATTAAAATGCACATCGATGTCTTTCGATCAACCTGAATCAGACTTTGCCCCCCCCCCCCAAAAAAAATCCATTCTTTTGGTGCTTAGTTCCATTTTTGGTGTGGTCAAGGAAGGAAGGAAGAAGAGAAATAGAAAAATTCAGCTTGATCAGGAAAGTTTTCTGGTAAGAGTTTGAATTTCTCTGCCTTCCAAGAAAGATTTCTTTGTAATATCAGTATAAACTTCTACAACACAACTAATAGATTTTAATGACTTTCAAATCCAAATGAAGTCCAGTGCAAGCTGACATTCTGGTGTTGGTGCTGCTATCCTTTGCACAGTTGCTGTAACTTAAAAGGTTGTCAAGCAAAACTGTGTTTCCATAATGCTGCTCAGATAAGTTCTTGGTACCAGTACTTTTCCAAAAAAGTATCTCCTCTCCTATCTCTTCTAAAAGCAGTTCCAGTGGAGAACAGACGAGAAATGGGGATGACATCAGTATTTGCAGAAGAAGAAGAGAGCAAGTAAGAGTTAAATTCAAAACTAAAATATACATGCAAGTTTCTTACTGTGGGGCTGAAACATATCCCCACTCACTGCACTAAACCTGTCTACGGGCAGGTAAAAAAGGAAGGAAAGCAGCTTGGAAAGCTGACTCTGTACAGCAGGGATGCTCTGCACAGCTGTATTTTTCTTCTGCTTTTCCGCATGAAGCAGAGGTGGGTCTGTACCTCCCCCACAGATAACAGCACACTCCCTGTGTGATTTCATAGCGCAGCCAGGCATTTAGAAAAGATTTTTCTATGAAGAATGGATTTGAGTCATAATCCCTTGACCCTGCGGCCCATCCGAGACGGCCGTGGCATGTCACCGCTTCCCGATAAGGACTCCCCGCGCCGGCCCTGCCGCTGCCGCGGCGCTGCGCTGCTCCGGGGCGGGTGCACGGCCCTGGCCCCCCTCCAGAGCCCTGGGATCTGTGCAATCTCCAGTGTCAAGATGTGTTTGGATACGGAAAGCCGCGACACTGCTATATATCAGATAGATAACAGGAGCATCCCCTCGCCCCAGGAGACAGATGCCTGGTGCAGGGTGCTGAGCGCCAAGGCCCGTCCGTCTGTGGGCTTTCTGCCTGCTCTTTAACCCTGCATGACAGTCACGTCTTCAAGGGGCTGTTCTTTGGAAGATAAACATAGCTTTCTTGGTCCAAAAATTACAAGTCATTCTCCTATTTTTTTCTTTAACCAAGAAAGGCTGTAATTTCAGCTTTTTGGGTGAGGCTCTCTGTGGGAATGCGCTGACATGAGGGGGTCTTGCAAACTCTTGTTGAACTTTTTGAGTGCTCCCATTGCAAACAAGGCTTTCTTCACTCTCTGCCCTTGCTACTGTGCTCAAATTCTCTTATTTAAAAAACTCAAACAACCTACTGCAGATAGCTTTCTCCCCTTGATCTCATAAACCAGCTCATGTAGATCCACTGGAGGGAGGCAGCATTTCAGAAAGAGCAGTGCTGCCTTTCAAAACTTAAGATTTGAAAACTTATATTACCACAGCTGAAAGCTGAAATCAGTTAAATAGCTATTAATTCAGTCTTTATGGACCTAGTAGAAACTATGACACAAAGCATTTATAAGAAGAGAGGTTTTATTGTGTATTAAAAACCAGTTTCAAGGATGCTCTCCTCTCCCTGGGGGAATCTGCACTCCCCAGGGAAGGGCTCGCTGCAGAGGCTCCACCATCTCTCGTACCCCAAGGATGGCAAGTGCTGGGGGAAGGACAGTCACTCCCAGGTGTTTATCTCCAGCCTCCTGAGGGCAAGCAGGAGGAGTATCATGGCAATGGCAGGCCCACAGCCCACGGCCACTGATCCAACTCCTCCTGCTGCCCTTTCCAGCTGCACACGGGTGCCTCAGCACCTCTGAGCCTCTCTCTGTGGCAGTGGCTGGGGTTGGGAGAAGGGGGTAACCTGCTCCAGGGCAGCATTCCTTTATCTTCCCAATAATTACAGTCTGACCAAAGTTTTGAAGAGTAAAATCTTTCCAGACACTATTTCTTGATATTTACTGCTATAGGTTCTGCCATCAGCTTATATTTTCTTTTGTTCCTAATAAACCCTGGGGCTTCAATTGCCTCTTAATAACAGTGATTTCACAGCCTAGACATATCAGTGTAAATAAATAAGGATGTTTTTATCTGTACTGTATTTGCCATCTTCCAGCTTATTGTTTATACATATGTGTTCAGGAAAGGGAGGAGACATTCCCAAAAGACTTCTCTGATTTCTACATTACTTCACATACCTTTATCATTTTGGCCTTTGTGCTTCTCCTCCCCCAGGTTCTCCACTATTTCAGAGTCTATTCTGCCAAATAAAGATCTGTTCAGCACCTATTATGTTAAATTGTCTGTATTAGTAAGAATATGATTGCAGCTGTTTTGAAGATGAAATTGATTCTTATTTTTTTCCCAAGTAAATTTGAAATTTATTTAATGAAAAAGGCAAAGAATTTTTAGCTAATGCCTGTGGGTAACCTCAGTTTGTTTTCAATCTTCACAGTAACTCCAACAGGTCAGTATCAGAATTTGATACAGTAAATCTGGAGTCACAGCAGGATGGTGCTGAGCTGTAGCCAGATATTTGATGGGAGGACAGGGTGGAACCCACTGCTTGGCTGGACTTACACTGGAGATCAGGCCTGACCCAGTGGCTGCTGCGCACTCACAACTAAATGTGAAGTGGGTGTTTGCACAGAAATCATTAACATGCTGTGGTAACTCATGAGATCTGTCCAAAGGCTGCTCTTTCAGCTCATTTGAAGTCTGTTTTCCTCATGCACCAGTCCACACAATGATGTCAATGGCATCCACAGCTCCTACTAATTTCTTATTACAGAAATCAAGCTAAAACCTGTACTTGGAACAAGAATTTTTCCAGCTGCACATGTCTCATTTCCCAGTGTCTGTGAGTCTTCCCTCCTTATGAGGTGAAGCTCCCATCTCTTGCAGGAATGCCTATGTGGCAGTCACAGCTGAGCCTCCATGTGTAGCCTCATGGAGATGGATGGAGCTGCCATAACATCTGCATTGTACCACCCTGTACCCTGATACATAATGCATATACTATCAAATCTGTAGTACATTATTAAGTGAATGCAGGAATTAGTCTCCTCTGAAGTAGAAAACATTCAAATTTTAAACTAAGAAAAGTAGGATAGATCCAACACCAACATGTCTTGCTACTGCATAACTTTTCTCCTTTTATCTTCCCTTACCTTTTGGGGGAGGACTCTTCCTCCCCTCGACACCATGCTGAGTGGCCAGCTGGAGCTTCTAATCCTTCTCAAGAGCCTTTCAGCTGCATGACTGTACAAATATTTTGGTCAAGAAACACCCCTGAAAAACAAGGCTTATCTGTTCTATTCCTCAGCTGGGTGACAGGGGTAATTACTGTGATAACTTCCCTTTTCTCTTCGGTGTTATGATGAGAAACTCATTAGTTATTTTCTGAGTACCCTGAGCCAAATCCTTGAATGAAAGAGTGTAAGGATTGTTTTAACAATATTTAGCACTTCAAAAGTTTTGGAAGCACTACCTAATTTTCCCAAATGTAAACCACCTAAATTCTGCAGGGTAATTTGTGTGCCACACCCCTCAGCCTTTTCGTCAGTCCTCACAACGTTCAGGAACTCACACGATATGGGTGTATGCTTCCTCTGTGTTCACTAGTCTTTTATTTTTAGCTTTTTCCCCCCATTTTTTCCTCCCTCTAGCACACTTTCATGTGTCATACTTTAGGACTTTAAGGTACATCTGACAGACGTGATAGCTTAGTCCATACACTTAAAGGAAAATTCTCTCCATCAGTGCACTATTTCTGCTCCCCAGCAGCCTGTGGCCCAACACCTTGCACAGACAGAAACTGCTGTGAATTGAATCATATTTGCAGAATGGTCACCCCCTGACGTCATGAACTATTTCACTCTACTCAATACACACCCACCCCATCTGCTTTTTTCGGATGCCTAGGAAACAATAAAGCAGTTGAAGAAAATGATCCATGAATACCAAGTCAAAATACAAAGAAGCACCAGAGAATTGGCAAATGAAAACCTTCCTTCTCCACAGCAAAGCTTAGTGTTTCCCTTGATGTAGCAATAAAATATCTGAAGTTTCTCTGTTCCAAGCCAAACAGAGGTGCCAATTGTATAAACAGGTGATTACTGTTGGGATGGGCAATGTGAATATTTTCTTCCAAAAAGGTAATAGCTATTTTGTTTTTGACTAACAGCCGTTCTAAGGAAGTTTAATATCTTATGGCTGTAACATGCCATATAGGATAGACAAGAGGAAAAAATAACCAGGGGTTTAATAGCACATCTGTGGCTAGTTAGTTATGGTAAACTTCAGGTATGTAGTGATTTCAGCATATGTTCCTAAATATTTTCCCAGCAACTGGATCTATGACAAAACCTGTTACAGTCTTTTAGGGAATAATTAATGCACCTAAATCACTTCAAACCCCACCAAATCATGAAAAAGTATACTTGATTTCACAGTAAAAAGCACTGATGAATGATCACCTCCAGAAATGAGGCTGCAAGCCTCATTTCCAAGTTTTGTAGGAATGGCAGGAAAGTTCTGATCCTAAGCAGTGACACTGTTGATGGGACATAAAACATAAACAGAGGGCTCCCAATCAGGGAGGTTTTGAGGCCAGAGAGAATTATAAAGGCATAAAGCAGCAATAACTTGCATCGAGCAGAGCACAACTTCCCATTCACTTGTCACAGTGATGACACGCTGCCGTGCTGTTGCTGAAGAGTTGGCTGGTGTGCAGCATGTCTCTGTGTTTTTCCTTTTCCCTTCCCTGTAAATTAATTCATCTGTATTCCCCCCGTCTGGCCTGTCTTGCTCACATTTGTTTGTTTTCCACAATTTCTGTCCATAATGGCCACTTGCAGGCCAGACTTGCAGGCGCTGCTCCTCATCTCCAGAGGAGCCAAGTGCTGGTGTTCTCTGCTTGCCCAGGCACGCAGACCTGCTCCACCATGTCCCACAGGATCCTGAGCTGAGCCTGCCTGCTGTGACACATGGGATGCTCTACTGCCTCCTGGGTTCATGCAGCCTTGCTCTGCCCCTGTCCAGACACCCAACTTTGTGCACACAGCCACCATCAGCTTTTGATCTGTGGTTTCTCTGTCCTTCTCCTTGCAGAGGGACAATAATCATACCCTCCTCTGTTGTTCCATTGAGTCACTCTGCCCCATCACACTGATTTTTACCCATCTCAGGACTCCTACATGGCAGGACCGTGGCTTTAGTGTTTTTTTTTCTTCCACAAACTCCATTTGGATGCTTCTCTCTCAGCCACATTAAGTTCTTTCAGCCTGTTTAAGGATAAAGCTCCAAACTCAAGAATGTGTGACTATGACTCTCCCTTCTCTGGAAAGAGCCAGGAGAGGGAGATCTCCTCAGTCAGCTGCAGGACTATAGGCTTTGCAGGGGAGCAATGCTCCATCAGTTGTGCATATTGACCATCAAAAGGCAGAATTGCTTTCCTGCCTCCTCTGTTTTTCTTCATCTTTGCCCTTCTGGCAGTCATAGTCTACACTGCAGAAGCAACCTGAGACCACAGCCCCATTGATCTGAATACTGGGCAAAGACAAAACAAGAAGCAACATCTGCCCAAAAAACTTGCTCTTTAACAGGCAGAGGGCAAGATGTTGCAGGAGCAAAGGGAGTCCCTGAAAGCTGCATTGATGATGAGAGGCTCAGCCCTCAGACTTCCCAAATCACAGACTAAAAGTTTCATGTGTTACACCAACCCTCTGGGCAATCCCCCTTGGACATGAACTGGGGCTGCCAGCCATCATTTGTTGTTAATTGTGAATCCAGCCCAAGGCATCCCTCCTATTGGCTCAAAAAATCGTGTTTGCTTTCTAGTGTCTGGTGACCATGACTGTGGAGCCATGTTCATCTCACAAATTCAGAAGGTTTTTCTCTGTAACAGGAGACCTAGGAGCTTGAGGACTGTTTTCTTTTTTCTTTTCTCTTTTCTTTTCTTTTTTTTTTTTAAGGAGCTTTTCCTCAGTGGTTTGTTGGTTTTTGGTTTTTTTTAAACTTCACTTGGGGGAAATCTTCAGTGACTGCAGGAATCCAGACAAATCTGCAGGAGTGCCTCCTTCCAAGGACTGCAGTCCCCTTTGCTGCCCACAAAGTATTCTCAGAAGAGATGTAGCAAAAGTTAACCCCAGGTGCAGAGAGGCAGCTCTGAGATGTGCTGTGCTCTGTGCTTTTATCATGCTCTTTACAGGCTGTGAAATCATGAAGACAAAAAGATGTCCCTTCACTTTCATATTGTTCAGTAAATGGTCCAATTTCAAATGGTCAAATAGTCCGTGGAATGGTCTAGCCTGTACTCCCTGCTGCCCACCTCTTTCTATCCCCTAAATCCAGGGCCAAAGCAGCTTTCCCAATAAAAAGCCGTGAGCTCCAGGAACAACAACCTGCTCCATGTAGCACACCATGACTACCTCACCAGAGCAAAAGCTTTTGTCTTGGGAAGAAGGGATGTAAACAGGACTGTCTCCTCCAACCAAGGAGAACAAAGAACTCGGAGCTGCAGCCATGCTGACAAGAAAATTATTCTGGAAATTTTTTTCTTACAACACAGAGGAGACAAGTATTATTAAAAACCCAGAACTTTCCAATTATCTTGCCAGAGTCAAGATATTTAAATAATAAACTGTACGTTGTGGCAGGATGGCTTCCTTGATGGAAACCTTTGCTATTGTCACACCCACATTAAGCTGCTCTATGACAAAACCTAAACCTCCACATTGACTACTGTGTCAGCTACAAGGCTTTACCACAGGAAAATAAAGGTGTTTCCCAACCAGCAAAACCACAAAGATCTTCTCAGGTACCCTGCAGGGACAGGGTGCAAGGGGTCTTGCTCAAGGTCCCCCTGCTGCTGGTGGCGTTGTCCCTGGTGGCTGCACCACGGGTCAGCAGCTGCAGGCTCACACCGCCACTGCTGGAAGACAAAAGGAGATGTCCGTAGAAAAGCAGGTCAATGACGATTACTCACAGAGCCCTGTGAAACCGGGGCACCAGGAAACCTGTATGCAGTTCTGGGCTCTCCTGCAGAGTTCTGCCATGACCTTGGACTCATCATGTAACTTTCCTGCCCTTGTTTTCTCACTATTAACTAGAGCACATATTGAATAGGACTAATTTCATGAACTTGTGTAAAAGCGCTTTGATAGCCTGGGGTGAAAGTCAATTAAGACGGGGCGAGCAGTTGATGGGCCCAACCAATTACTAAAGTAAATGATTCACAAACATACTTGTTTCTAAGAGTGTCATTAAACCAAAAGAGATTTGCAAAATATTCACCTGTTTTTAGAGGCCGAATAAATCATGGGGAAGGGAGAGGTGGGTAAGCAAGCAATCAACAGACGCTTGAAAACCACGTTGAAGACAAGCCCCTTGGGTGCACGGCTGGGTGCCAGCAAGAACAGCAAGCTTGGAAAGGTCTGCTCGTGTCCCTCTCCATCCTTGATAGACCCGTCTTCCCTTCTGCAGATTTTCCTTGTGCTGAGAAAGTCGATGTCGTTCATCTCAGCTGAGCCATGAGTTGTGCTCAGCTGTGGGGCGAGAGAGAAGACAGCAGATACCCGTTCAACTTTTCGGAGCCAACACTTTGCCTCCCGCAGCTCCGGGAGCGTCGCTGCCCCGCGGAGCCGCCCGCGGGCGGGCCGGGGTGCGGAGGGACGGGCGGGGCGCCGGGACCGTCCCTCCTTCCCTCCCTCCATCCCTCCCTNCGGCCCCAGCCGCCACCCGCGGGTGCTGCGCGGCCGCCCGGAGCGGTGAGTGCCGCGGGTCGGGTCGGGTCGGGACGGGGCATTGGGCAGCTGCACAGGCGGGCAGGGGAGGGGAGGGACGGCGGCGCTCGGAGGTGTCCCGGAGGGGACGGCTGTTCGCGGCAGTGGGGGGTTTATCCCTCGGGTTCCCATTCTCTGCACCTGCTCGTTCTTCTCTCGCCCCCGTGACCGCGTCTCTGGCGGGGCTCTCTGCCGGCATCCCCCCGGGAGCCCGCCCTGAGCCCGGGTCCCGGGGAAGTTGCTCAGTGCCGCTCGCTGGAGCCGCTCTCCTTCATTCAGCACCGGTCGCTGTGGTCCCCTGCGCCCGGGAGCGGGGCTCGGTGCCGGCTCTCACCGCCCCGAGAGATGTGAAACACCAGGGTCTGAAACACCAAGTGCCTCCCCTCTTGGTGTTTATCTGTACTCCGATATTTACACGGTAGTCAAATGGCTCTTTGGATTATTTTACTTTCTGGTGCTTGTTTTAAACCGTGTCCTGCTGTAAAGGAGACAAAACCCCCAGCTGTTCTGTCAGAAGGAGATCTGTGCTGTTATGTCATTTCATAATTGCCTCAGAATTGCAAATCATGGCCTTAGTCTGCCACTGGATCTGTGCCAAAGAGCTCTTGCATCTATAAAGGATGGGTGGTTGTTTGGGTTCTTTTCCCTTTCTTTTTTTTTTTTTTTCTCTTTT
>VWYP01032464.1:313512-350134 GCA_013400435.1 Pycnonotus jocosus
CCTTTTTTTTTTTTTTCTTTGTTGAGAGTTGAGAATAATGGCTTTTTATTGGCGTGGACTCTACACGTTAAGTTACTCCAGCCCATGTCTTTAAGTGAACACACGATGTAACTGTTCTAAGTAGTCAGGCTGATTCACAGAGTCAAGACATTAAATCTTGGCTAGTGACAATGAGAATTGTGTCCTGCTGAAAAGTATTCAGCTGCAGTTCTTTGCGTGAGCTGCAGCAGTTTCTCATTGTTACTTCAGAAGTTCCGATTCTGCCCAGAATGGCTGTTGCTTTTTGTGGGTAACAGACACAAGGAAAATAGCAACCTTCCGGCTTCAAACTAAACAATATCAGATTAATGACAGAGAAGGGTTCTACAGATCAGAGATGCAGCCACTTGCAGAGCCTTAATTTGCCAGCACTTGGTTTGTAATCACAGAGGCTAGATCTGCCCTACCCTACTATGCTGTGCAGTTCTACCACTCACCAAGGTACCACTTGGAGGAAAAAGTGTGGTCCTGCTAGCTATTCCCTTTTCCAAGGACGCTTTGGGCAGCAGGAGCAGGAGGAAGCTGAGGCAGACTGCTGCCGTGGGGTAGAGAAGCTGGGCATGGCTGTGCCCCTCAAGGCATGGTCATCTCTAATCTGTGCCACCAGGGCATGTTAGAATACCAACTAAAATACTAATTTAGTCTGTCATTTCAGAGGCTGGGCCCTTCTGCATCCTCCCTTCCTATGCTGATGTTCAGTATTTCTCCACGCTCCAACATGTATTTGCCAGCGCTTGGAAAAGACGGATCTTTCAGGGTCTGCCAGGCTGTGCGTATCAACTGGCATATTACAGTACTATATTGTTCTTTAGATGCATAACTTCACTGGCCTCTTATGACCTAAAAAGCACACAGAAAATAAACAAGGGCATATTGTTCAGTGGGAAGGATGCAGAAAGTTCTTCTACATTAGCTGTTAGTTAGGGAAGCATTACTTTTAAGTGTTTCTCCTGATTGTCAGAAGAATGGCATGGCACATGTGAGCTTGTTTTTTGCCAAGCAAGCTCTATTTGGAAGGTGAGGCATTTCTGAACTTCTTGGTCACCTTGGAACTAGTTATGAGTGCATAGCAAAGTCCTGCCCAAATCTTCTCCTCTAATTAATTTGGCCAGAGGCCATCCTAATTAACCTTGAGGGAGTTCAGGGGTAGGAGTGCTTGCTCTGAAACAATTGTTCTCTTGTAATTTGCCGTTCACAATGTGTTGACCAAGCCATGAGCTGCATCTCTAAAATCCTCTGGGTCTCTTGCTGAAGCCATTACACCAGTTTATTTGGTTTTTTCAGATGTTGTTTTCTAATCCTTGAGTGGAAGGCTTATCTTGTTTTCTGCAACCTTGTTATTGTGCTTTGTTACAAGGGCCAGTGGACTTGGGCTTACTGGGGAAACTTACTCACCAGTTCCAGCTGTGAAGGAAGGGGTTGGACAGCCTTTCAGCATTCCTGATGCAATTGTTAAAGTCTCTCTGTGAACTGATGGCAACTTTTCACATCTACCTAGAAATAACCCTTGGTTCTTCTGGTGCTGGCAGTGCCTGCAGGGAACAAAAAGCCGCACTAGCCTCTTTGCCCATGGGTATTACAGTTAGGATATTAATGGACTTTGTCAGCCATAACTTGGACCATCTCAAGTGGTGAGACAAGGGAAAAAAAAATCTGAAATAGTTGAAAAAAGGAAAAAAAGTTAAAGGCTGTGTTCTGCTTTTGGAAAATGCTCATAGCACCCTCCAAGTCACTAAGAGCATGATGAAGGGAGAAAAATGAACAGCTGTTTCCTATGTTTCAGGATGGTCTATCTTCCCCCTTGTGATGATGACTGCTCACATTGTTGGTCCAGGAGGCTTATCTGTCCTCAGGAAGCGGGTCACCCTTTACCAGCCTGGGTTTACCTTACTGGTGGGCAGCCCTGCCCAGCACACACAGTTCCTCAGCAGCACAGCATTGATTGCGTGTAGCCTTCTCAGGCATCTGTCTAGTTTTTTTCTATGCTAATGCATAAAAATGCCACTTTGGTATTTATTTTCTAGTAGAGCGAGGGGTCGGGGGGAAATCCTGCTGAGACTACCAGTCAGGACACACAGATCCAAGAAAGAAAGATCAAAGGTGTCTGTAATACAGGAAGAAGCAGAAGGGTCAGTCCGGAAAAGAGGGCATTTGATTATATGTACAAGAGTAATATAGAAGGGATAACACACAGGAGAGGAGTGTCTGAAACGAGTGTGTCTGAAAATGGGTAAACAAACAGATGTGTAAGACTATGCTGAGAATTTATTTACTCCAGAAGACACAATCCTTATCTTTTTGAAAGAAGAGAAGACCACACCAGCCTTGGAACACTTCTGCTCCCAGCCACATTTGTGAGCAGGAGAAAGTGTTTGTTTATGGATCCCTCCTCCGTGAGTCCTGGCCTGATGGGCTGGCCTGTCCTGCTGTGATTAGTAGGATGCTAATGTGTGTAATCCTTTTGATCACAGAGCCCAGGCTCTATAAGTCATGTCACTGTCACCTCAAAGAAGTTCAGCCATGTGATAGATCCCTTATTAAAAAATTTTGCTTTGAAAGACTTAATACAGTTATTATTGAGATTTTTTCCTTTTTTTTTTTCTTTTGTCTCATATTAATGGAGAGCTTTTCTTTCAAAAAATACAAAAAATAATACTTACTCATGAAGTCTTAATGTGGGAGTAGCTTATTACTACTTTACCCATAGCTGTTTTAGGTGGGATGATTAGCCCGTAATATCTTGATTTTAAGATGTGAGCAACAAATGTGATTCCCTGTACTTAGTTCCATCAGAGAGAACTGTTCCATACAAAACTGTAAACAGCATGGAAACATTCATCTGAGTCCTAAAAATTATCCTCTTCTGCAGTTCCTTTTTGGGAAGAGGCAAAGAGTTGACTAATCACGCTTTGTGTAATAAATGTACTATTTTGCTGCCCTGTTGTGACAGACAAAAGCTGTCATTTGAGGAAATACGCCATATGCTGCCAATTGGTGTAAGGACTGGTTATATCTGGAGTACAGAGTATCAGTGAGTGCTCTTTAACAATTGCTTCTTCTCTGAAAAAAATCTGGGCCAATTTCAGCGGACTAATGTGCTGGTCTATCATCAGTGAAAGCAAGCTGTTGAAAACCAGCTAATACAAACAGTGGTATCTGTGCATGCTTGGACATATCCTCTTTCCCTGTTGTGCATTTACATTTATTTGGATGCTTAAGAGCCTCAGCCTATCAGTGCTCAGTCAGGCCTGGATTGGTCCATGGCAAATTTAAAAATCAAACTTATTTCGGATACGAACTCCCATCCGTGCACAGTCGGACACGTTTTTCAGCACTGTGTGAATTAATACTCAAATACCCACATTAGTTTTAAAAAATAACCTCTCTACCATTTATTTCTTGGCGAATGTGAGAAAGCGGAGTCTGAAACCTCCCAACAAAGGGCAGCACCTGAAGAGCAGCCGTCACTCATCGAGATCTGCCCCGGGAGATGCTGTGCACTCTCTCTCATGCCGTGGTGGGTTTGCAGATGCATCTGCACCGGTGAGATACAAGACAGGAATAACTACCTTCTGAGAGTTAAATAAACTCTTGGAGACTTGCTCCTCTCATCCTACCCACTTCCTAATTTTATTGGAGACACATTGTATCATTAATTTGTTCTCTGGCACAGTGCCTCCAGGATTTCAGTGAGCTCTTTCTGCTCAAAGAATGCAAAGAGGATGTGAGCTGTAATTTTGACTGTCTGTGAATCTCTGTGTTAGAGAAAAAATGTGAACTCTCCTGCCTGCAGGTAATGAGAGTTAAACACAAAAATTCACATATTTCTTTTTAATTTCTTTGAGGTGAATGGGAGGGACTGGCCTGGGAAGACATACAGAGCCAACATAAAGTTGGCTTATCTTCCAGCAATGACTTTGGCACATCTTCCTCTCATGTAGTCTGCAGGGACAATTATGCATGTAGCACTAGTGGCTTTGAAGCCTTCAGTACAGCATTGACTGTAATGGGAACTTTCTTGAAGGTTTGCCTGGTGTATATCCATGATCTAATAAGAGTCCTTTAGTCTGGACCCCATTCTGGTGCCTCCGCTCATCTGCTGCCTCTTCTCTGCTCAGGAGCCTTCAACCCCTAGTGTATGTTTTGTGCCTCGGCCTCCCTGTCCCTCCCATCCCTGGAGGAGAAGCAAAGTTTCTTTTTCTATCTCTGTGCCAGACCTGCTCCCCCTTAGCTCTCTGCTCACTCTTCCCTGCAATGCAGGGAATGAGGGTGCAAGGAGAGTTGTAGCAGAGGAACTGGGGATAGAGGGGAAAGTCACATTGTATTTGAGGTGAGGTGGCTATTTGTAACACTGAGAGACTTGTAGGGAAGAGTTTTGATTTTCTTGGAAGTGTGTGGGGCATGCCAAAAAAACAATAAATTTTTGGGGGGAAGGTAGAGGAAGAATATTAAAAAGTTAAGTTTCCATCCCAAATCCCTTGTTTCTGAGGAAGGATTGTTTTATCTGCACCACTTCTGATAGATGTTTATTCAGTCTGTTCTTGAAAACCTGTATTGATTCACAGCCTGCCAGCATAAATAGTGGATAATTGTCATTATGGCTAGATAGTTCCTCTTAATATCTAATTTAAATCATCTTTGCTGCCTCCTAAGTCAGTGATTTGGTTATCCACATCTGCAGGGAGTAGGACAAGATTATCACAGCCTTTTAGCAGCCTGACATGTTTAAAACTTGTTATCATCCCTTGTTCACTCACCCTCATTCCTCTACACTCTTCTTCCAACTAAACAAGCCCACTTCTTGTACCCTCTTCTCTAGAGGTCACATTTGGCTAATTTTTTTTGTCATTCCTGAGAGCATTTTACTTGAGGTAGGACCCAAACTGGATATAGGGCTGAGAGGGGTAAAGAGCCTGATGTGTGATGCTCCTCTTGATATATCTCCAAGCTTATTCACCTGTGTGTGAATTCACAAAGCCCAGCACTGCTCTAATCATGAAACCATAGAATTGTTAAGGTTTGAAAAGGTCTCTAATGTCATTGAGTCAAATGATGTCTTCCCTCTTTGTGACTCTAGCCCCAGAGAATCTTTTGCTGTGCTGCTCCATTTTGTACTTTTGAATGACATCCTTCTTCTTCAACTTGTTTTTTTACACCTGCCTGTATTGAATCTCAGTCATTCATTTCAGACTGGGTCTCTGATTTATTAAGATTTTATTCTAATTTTAATGCCTGAAAATGCTCACGGCATTCCCTAGAGATTTGTAATTGTAATCTTCCTCCTAATTTACAAGCCATTAATGGAAATACCAAACAGAGCAAGACCCCAGGCACAGCCCTTGTGTGTCTTTTCAGGTTGACATTGGACTTGCTACTGTTCCTTGAGTACAGATTTGAAGCATTTGTATGCCTGCCCACAGTAAATTATACCTCAATTATATTCACCTGGTTTGCATATAGGGCTATCACATGCATTCATCAAAGCTTTCCTCATTCCAAAGTGTGACTTCTACTGTTTTTACCTCCCTAGTCACTATGCTCCCAGCTCCATCAAAGAAGAAAATTAAATAGATTAGGCTTAATTTGTTCTTGACAAGTCTGTATTTTCTGTTTTCTCATGACTTTATCATGATGCAGCTGCAATGCAAGGTGGCAAGCAGGGAGATGGAAACTCTTCTTGGATCGCACACTTGCTCCCTCCTGGTCGCACACTTGCTCCCTCCTGCTATAAGTATTTAGAAGGGAATTGAATAATAATTTGTCTGATTTGATATCAAAGCAAGACTGTTTGGTCTATGATACCCCAGATCTGTCTCCTTCTCCCTTTTGTTTGAAGTCAGAGAATATGTTTGCCCTTCATTCTTCCTTTGAGAATTTCTAGAAGGTGTTTACTTGGCTTGGAGGCAGCCCTGACTAGTTCCCTACTCCTTCCTTACTCCTAGCCTATGCTTAATTAAGCCCCACTGAGTTGGATACATCCAATGTGCATTAATGTTCTCCAATCTCTTTCTCCTGTGTTCTAGAGTATCTTTGCAGTAAACAGCTAACATTTGATCACAGTGAACATTATTGTTGAAGGCTTTTCAAACACATTAACTTTATCTTCCCAATGGAGCGTGTGTCTACAAGTCTGTGGATGTGGTACTGTTTGTTTCTGTAGCAGGAGACAAAGGCATGGCATTCTGGGGTGGCTGCAGGCACAGCACCACTGCAGCCTGCTTTACAGTCCCATCTGACTTTATTGTCCTGCAAAAGATTAAATTAGCAAGGTAAAAGCCTTGTTTAATGTGCTTTTGATAGTATGTTTTATATGCACACATGCAAAGCCAGAGTGAGAAAACAGGAGCAATTAAAATGTCCAAAGCCTTAGATAGTCTCCTGGGATGTAGCTCAGGGTTATATTTAGACAGAGCAAGTAGCACCATCTAGTATTAAAACAACCATAAGAACCTGTTTTCCATTGCTCTAGTCTGTCAGGCTTTTATCGCTTGATCTGTGATTTTCAGGTTATGTGTCTCTCTCAGGCTAGGTTTATTTTAATATTGTCAGCTAAACCAATTCAACCATTTCCAAGAAAAACTAGAGGGGAGGAGAGAAGGAATGTTGTTTTCCCCACATAAGAAAGGGGAAAGAAAATAAATCCTCCAGCTTTTTGATTGAGAGCTGTGGTGCCATCATGTTCAGGAACAGAATCTGTGGTGACAAGGCTTGGAGACATTAGTGCATGTTCTTGGCAGACTCATCTCTGTTTCAAATTATTCCATTTTCTGAAGGCTTTTATCCCCATCCATCAGCACACCTCAGCCTCTGGTGCTGAGCAGCCCCCTGGTGACCCAGGCTGTGCTCATGCCCTTGCTGCTCCAAGGGATTTGCCAGCAGAGCACGCCTGTGTAGCCCCGGCCCAGTGGAGCGGGATCATCCCTGTAATGACAGCTCCTGCTTCTTCCAGGTACACGTGAGATGAGGTCTCAAATCTGGAAGCAAAAGGCAGGCACAGAGGTGTTTCTGCTGGAAGTGTAGACAGGACAGTAGGTTCATCAGGAGGGGAAGGAAGAAATTGGGGTGATGGATGCAAGCTGAAGACTGGCTGGCAGAAGCTGTGAGGGGTGCAGGAGGAAGGATGGGCTGACTGCCACAGTGGTGGGCTGTGTGGGAGGAGTGGCTCAACTGGTGGGACCAGGAGACTGCAGAGCTGAGAGGGGATCCTGGAAGAGAGGGGGAGGACAGCAAGAAGGACTGGTGAGTGTGGGAAGGGGGAAATGAAGGCACTGGGGTACATGGTGGTGAGGAGTTAACAGGGGTGGGGGAATATGGGGCTTCCTGGACAAAAGTGTTGGTGTTGGATTAGATGGACAGAGGGATGGACGAAAGCACAGTACACAAATTACTGCAACAAGTTTTTTGGCTCATCCTGTGTCTTCATTGTGTGGACAACTATTTGCCACACCTGGGTTCATGTGCAGAGACTAGGTTCTCCAGCAGTTGCTTTGAATGTACCTAGTTCACTTTTAAAGCTGAGTCCTACAAAAAATCAGGTTGTAAGCACTTCAGACTGGGTGCCTACAGTGGAGACGATTGTTTTCACTTTAGTCTGTCTGCATAAATATTCTGTCTGGCACATGTCTGATATGAAATGGGAATAATGTCACCCAGACGTGAGTAAAGATAAGCTAGTTTAATGTGTGACCCATCTAGATAATACTCTTTGTAATTCAGATGCCTCTTAGTAACTATATCTTCAGAGCAGTGTTTGAATAGCTGCTCAGGAAGAACTACCATCACCTAGCCTGCACACCAATTGAGGCTGGAGTCCTGCAGAATTCAGTAGCCTCGAGTCATGTAATTAGAGACTGCAGCAAATTGTATGTCCATGCAGGGTGCCTTGATTTTGGCAATTCTTGATGTTGTATGCTTCATTTTGCAGTATGAATCATGTTCCTTTGGTGTTTTCTTTTCTTGAAAGTTGCACAAAATCATTTTCATTATTGTTATAAATATTTCTGCAGAGGTGGTCAGGGCAAATCATGCTCAAGAAGGACTTCAGGGGTTGTATTCAGCCAGTTAAAAGGTTACCACCTTCCCCTACATTTCAAGTAGCAGAGGGTAGGAGAGATGTTACAGAGGGCAGCCAGGACCAAGTCCTCTGTCACTTCTGCTCTCCCACCCAATATGTGGCTGCTGTGCCAGGACATTCTCTGGAACTTGGGCTAAAGGAAGGAGCCTGCCAAGGGGCTGCTCAGAGCACCCTGAAGGGAGCATTCAATGCCATGCAAGTCATTTCAGAGCATGGAGGTAAGGCTTGCTTCTGCCATTGCTGCAAGTGTTGGCATTCATCATCACTGGTACTGGTCATCATACAGATGGTGGTGGTACTCCCCCCAAAAATAACAAGACTTGGGAACCCCTGCCACTGAAAAATACTACAGAAAAAGGCAGATCATAAATAGAAAACTTTATGTGTTTCCCCCACTGACAATGAGTTCTAGAAGCAGCTCAGAGGAAGGGAAGCTAGCACCAAATTTCTTCAGGGTGTTTCTCAGGAGTGCTTTAGGCTTTTCTCAGGCTGGAGGTGAGATCTGTGCTCGTGGATGGAGCACCCCAAGGTGAGGTGCTCTGATGACGTTTCCATCTGGTGATCCCATTGTGTCCTGCCTGCTCAGGCTGTGGGTCTCCATTGTGTCTGTCTGCATGGGGGCTGATGCTGATTTCCGCCGTTCACGCTTGTTTCTGTGCATCTGAGAGTGCTGTTGAGAGGTTTCCAGAGAAAAGCTTGGCCCCTGTTTCCAATGTATTGCAGAGTTGTACCGGCTGCTTGGGACAAGTCGGAAACACTGGCAAGATAGCAGGCATCCTCAGGAAGCAAACCCTATCAGAGAGCACTGATGTCATTGGCAAACAAAACATATGAGGGCTGGAAAAACAAACTGTTTTGCAACGTTGTTGATGTTCCCTCAAATTAGAAGCTCTGCACAGCCTTTACTCTGCGGTCCAGTCTGACAGATTATTTACATGGTAATGCTGCAGCAATGGTTTTGTTACTCCTGCCAATCCAATTCCTTTGATTTTATTTTTTAGGTTTATTTTTCTAAGGGGAGGGTGGGGTAAGTGTCCCAGAACTGTAGCCAGATTCAGAGAGCTGGCCAGCATCCTTGCAGATGATGGGTGCTGACGTGATTGATGTCCTGCAAGCTTTGATCAGGCAGGACTTCCAGCTTCGCTGTCCCTGATCAGGTCCAGGGCAGGAGATGCTACTTCCCCATGACTTCTGCACAGCCCTCTGAGGTGTGTCCTGACAATGTCCCAACTAGTGGCCAGCTGCCACCACTGCTGCTGGCTCCTTGGAGCTTGTGGCATTAGCATGGAGCAGGATTCTCCCCTTTGGTTGTTCCCATTGTGGTGTTGTGATGGGCATAGTGACAGCATCCTTCTCCCAGATGAGCCTCCCCACCACACATAACACCATGGGGTTTCCCCTTCTGCACATGGTGAGTTTGCAGAGCAGGAGGAGACAGTCATACCAGTTCCTCATGGCACACTTCCACTTATTGCTCTTCATCACTGGTGCCAAAAGAAGGATCAGAGTAAACCCAAATGCTGGAGGTTTCTTGCCCACACACCTTTGCCTCTCTGATGGCTGCAGTGGGAGGCAGAGAGGAGGTTAAACTCTTCTCCAAGGCAGCCTGATAATAGCAGGAAAAGCACATTTCTTCCTTGCACCTGTGAGTGCTTCCATGGGCTTTCTGCTGTTTATGGTAGTCACATTGGATCTTTCTCCTGTTAGAAGCTGAACAGCTCTAGCAGCCAGCTGTTCCCTTTGCTCTGCTCACACCTGGCTCCTTGCATATTCTGGGCAGGGGATGGATGGAAAATCAGCTTTTTAGGTCAGCATTCAAAAATAACCCACAAAGCCTGCCCTTCCTTCCATGAGAGAAGGGTCCCACTCCTCCCTGCTTTCTGCCTGCTTGTACTCGCTGCTGGCTCACCTACTCAGAGCTCTTACTGGGAATTTGGAGTTCTGTTCTAGGAGGGGCTAATATCTTCAGCACAGAGCTTTATTTCTCTGTTTTTAAAGGGTGTGTAGTATTACATGTGTGAAAAGGGACGAGATTCATTAAGCTCTAGGGACAAACCGGTTTAGGTGTTCAGGAGGCTCTCAGGCTGGAAAACCACTTTCATGGTGTTTCAGGTGAAACTGTGGCTCTGCATAAAAATTGTGCCAGTTTTTCTGCACTGTGAGCTCTCCTTGGGTGTGTGCCGTGGCCACTGTGGGTAGTGCAGCACAGAGGTGGCTGGAGGGTCCCTGGATGCCAGGAGCTGCAGACCAGGCTGGCCCAGAGCAGCTGACCACACTGGCTCCACAGCTGGCACAGCACCCAAGAATCAAGGTGGGACAGAAAATGTGTAGGGCACTGGATAGGCAAAAAGTGGCCATAACACAGAGTGCTGTAGCACAGAAACTGGTTAATATAGCACACCAGCCCGTCCACTTCTGTGTAAATGTAGCCTGAGAGATTTAGTACTAATAAACATGCAACTGCCATCTCAATAGTTGCTCCATTTCAAATAAATCCTTGTGAACAGTAGTGGACAGGCTTCTCCCTTTCTTCATGCCCAAGAAGAGCATTAGAGACCAGTGTATAAAATGCACTTTTGTGTCATGATCTTTGCAGAGACAGTCTCCTTTTAAGCAGCTGCCAGTGCAGGGCTAATGATCCTCAGGTGGACCTGCTTCTACTAAGGACACGAAGTACTCACTAGATGTGTTAGATGAACTCTTCATGCAGGGGAAATAACCTTGTGGTTTATATTTTACTTAAATCTATTTCTGTGTGGTTTACCTTTTTATCCACCTTTGAAAAATTTCTTTCTTTTGGTAACACAGTTCAAACAGGGAGGAATGTATCAGGATGGGTCCATTGTTTTGTACAACCTTCAGAACAGAACATTACCTTCCACACATTTTAAAACTCTGGATGAATGGGTACTCTATAATTGCCATAATAAGCTGTGAGAGTGATATTGACAATAGAGACTGCTTTCAGCCAACTAACTCGGTTTGCTGGGTCTTTGCTCTAGTCAGTGCAGAATTGAGGGCTGTCACTGGGGAAGAAAAATCTTGACCATGCTGTGTCTTGCAGATCCTTGAGATACAATACACATGGGCATCATGAGTCATGTTGTACAATGGAAGTGTGCTGTAAAAACAGCATACTTGAGATCTTAGGTTTTGTGTTATTCTAGCTGAGGATTGCAGCAGGCCAATGCAGAGAGAAAAGAAAGTGATCTGTAAAAAGGACTGTTTAGCTGGGGTATTGCATATTACCTGCATTTCTCATGTGGTTGCATAATTCGTTTTTGTTCTTATGCATATTTGGTCCTTGTTCATGCAAACATCTTTTTTAACTGGAATATGCAGAGCTGTGGGGAGAGGCTTACTGCTCTGTAATCCACCCCCTTCTCCTGCAGCAACTTAAAACATAATACAGAGCACACATTTCCATGACTGGAGAAAAATAGTTTTCTAAGGAAATGCCTGCTCAGGTTGTGGGCTTACCTCCAGTGCAAAGGTTTTATTTTGAGATCACATTAGTGAAACCTGAAAGCTGCAATCACCAGTGAATTCTTGAGTGAAAGGGACTGAGTCAGCAGCACAGCATCTGCTGCTTGGCTGAGTGCAGGGAGGTGTATTGTCTAAGGAAGGACAGCACATGATTCATCAGCATCTGCATGCACTTTGCTTCGTGTATTTTATTAAGAGGGTGAAACACTGAGTACAGGAGATGAGACTTTTACCTTCAGTAACCTACTGGCTGGTCAAAGGTGTCTTTCCTTGTCTAAAGTGGCCTTCTACTTGGTTTTGGTTGTGTTTTGTAGTGATGGATCCAGCTGGAAAGAGCTTTCTGATGGCACAGCTGTGAGTGAACCAGCACAACATGTTCAGTGTTGAAGACCTCCTGATTTCTCATGGATACAAATTGTCGAAAAATCCCTCTGTTTCATATGAGAGCAGATATGATGGATACCGGCATGAAATCACGGGGAACAGGTCTGCTCAGAGACCAGCACTGAATGGGATTGAAGCAGAATCCAGAGCTGGGGTCTACAGCAAGAAACCTCTGGTGAAAAGCAGCTCAAGCAGCACTGAAAGCAGCCATGGGAGCCAAGGGAGGCAAGCAGGTCCTGGTTACCACCATGACCTTCAGGGTTTGTCCACTTTTCGTACTTCAGAAGGGGGGTAAGTTTCAGCATCATGCCATGGCTTTGCTTTCTCTTTCTTTTGGTCTTGACAGACAACTAATCATGACTCTAACCTTTAACATCATTTTCCTGTGATCTTTCCTGCTCCCATCCTAGTAACCATTTCCATTCACTGGATGTCCACATCCAGTGACACATCCATTCTGCTAGAGAATGGCCTTTGGGAGTACTGGGATAATGGGAAGTGGCTGAGTGTGGGAAAATATATTTTACTAATGTGGTCTGTATGAGAGGCCTTTCTGATGCACTCAGGAAAGCATGGAGTTGGGAGGGGAAAGGGGAAAAAAAAGAGGAAAACATCTTCCTTTTCTTCAGTTTTAAAACTGCACCCAGCTTCTTCTGCCACTTACACACCCAGGTTTTACTGTGGATTCAGCCACATGCAGCTCTTGGTGGGTGTTCCTACATACACTGAGGACTTGCTTGGTCTCTTAAGGCTGCTCTTGTAAGCATGGAAGTAAGTAAGTAAGTACTCTCATGCTGGAGTAAGCATGAGAAGGCACCTGTGCACGTCTCTTTTAAAACAGCTCCAAGCCAGTGGAAGCTCTTGTTGTCACTCCATAAAATGTGCTTGTGCAGCCATGGCTTGCTCCACACGGAGTACGTGCCCAGCAGGGCTGGGGCCGGCTGGGCAGGAAGAGCTGTGTGTACACACCGACGCTCGGCCATTGTTCTGCTGCTATTTGAGTGCTGCAGACGAACAAAGGAAAGGGGCTCGAGCGGGACTGGAAGCCAGCCCAAATATGACGATGGTTTACAAGGAAAAGCCCCTTCCTCCTGCCCAGTGGGCTTGAAACTGAAAGCAGGGCAAAACACTGTCGCCTTGGGAGCTTGTCCTCTTACAAAGACCTTCGGTAACATGTGGCAAAGCCATATGTCCCCGTGCTCCTGGGCTCGTCTGCTCTTTCTCTTCACGTCTTTTCCCCTTGCAAGTGTGTTTGCCTGGAGCAGGGATGGCTGCTGGTTGCCAGTTAGGATAATGGGCAGGAAGAGATGTGAGCCCTCTAAAGCAGTCATAGGACAGCAAGTCCTAGTGAAGGTCTTCAGGTGGAACCATCTGCTCTAGAGAAGGAAGGACAGAACGTAGATGTAAAGGTAATTGGGGGGATCCTTTCTGGTGTGTTTTGGATGAGGTAAACTGGACAGCAAAAAAAGTGAGGAAAGATACTGGAAAAGAATGAAAGGGCAAAAGGTTGTAAAGCCAGGGAAGAGAGCATGCAGTGCTGAGGAAGCTGGTGCTGAGTTTACAGTGTGGAGAAATACTGTCGTGAAGAAGATCTGGCTTTGCAAGGCTGGAAGCTACCACAGCACTGCTGCTCCTGCACCTTATTAGTCAGAACCTGTGTGGATGCACGAGGGTTTGGGAGGGCTGCTGCCTCCCTGCTTCCAGTTCCTCTGGATGCATCTGCAGGGGCTCACACATTTGCCCCACAACTTGGATATGGCAGAGATATCTGTAATTGCTGGCCTTGGCTAAATACCAAATAATGCTCTCTAACAGTTTAAACATCTTTTTCTAAATGTAAAGGGTGGAATCTGCCAGTCTACAGCATAGTTAAATATTATATCCTGGTTTCTAAAACTGGCTTTTCCACATAAAATAGGGAATGCAACCCTGGAAATGGTTTTGTCACATTTTCATAAAAATAGAAATATTTTCTTGCTATTACTGTTACAGCAAACTCTGATTCCCACTGAGCCTACTGGGAGCTCTCACAAGGCACTAGCAGCTGCAAAAACCTTTGTGTGTTCCCTTCCTTGCCATGGCTGGGAGTGTGGAGTGCCTCCGGTGTGGAGTGTGACACAGTGGCCCAGCTGGTCCAGGAAGGGAGGAGGGAGCTCTCCAGGCTGGATCCGGGGAAGCTGCAGCTGCAGCACTGCAGCACCTCGTGTCAGTTCCTGAGCCCCAGGTGACAGTCCCTCTCCACACCCACTCCCAAGTCACAAGGCTGCCGTGTGTGTGTGAGCTGCTCTAAAACTGAAGAGGAGACACCTGTGATTGCCCAGCTGAGAGTGCCTGGGCCTGTGACACATGGTAAACTCCACCAGACATTTTGATATTGCTGCTTGGTTTCTGGACTGCTTCTGGTTCCCAGGCTGGGAAAGTACTGCACACTGCAGAGACCTGGGGACAATTTGGGCTCAAAGAGGAGATGACCACCCAGCAAGATACTCTCTGGGCATTGCAGGCTTCCTGCCACCATTTCCAGGTGCTGCTTTCCCAGTCAGCACAGAGCAGGAGAGGGCATGAACAGGCTGTGTGTGTCCTTCACAGATGGTGACAGTTCCACAGCAACTCAGAGCATGGCTTAGGCTCCTTGTCCAGGGAATAATCTACACCATTCTCTTGTTTACACCACTGATATAGAAGAACTAATCACCTCCCATACCCCATGGAGTGAGTGATGTTCCCAGCCTCATGGCTGCCTTTACAGGCAGATTTGCAGGGCTTGTGGTGTTTTGTGATGGCAGGGGATGACACTGTTGTTTCTGCTTATTAAGGTTGTTCTGCTAATCAAACCTTGCTGAGGAGAGTAGAGGCTTCATAGCCACTGCTCCCGCTGCTTGTGAGGGGAGAGCGATGCCCTGGTGGAATGGGGAAATGGTGTTTGGTTCCATCCTGTTGTCCTTCAGGCAGTGAGAGGGAGCAGATGGTGGGAGGGCTGTCCTGGCTTAACTGAGTATTCAGAGGCCACACAGTAAAGGTTTGGAAGAGGAGACAAGTCAAAGAAAATGGGAAAGCTGATCCTATGGATATAGATGAGAGTTCTCTCTTCACAGGAGGGCTCCCTCCTGATTCTGTTCTAAGTAGAGAGAAGAGGCACTTTGCTTAGTTGTTTGTGTGGGAGGAACTATGTTAGTAGCTAGCAAATTTAGCAATAAATAGATACCATCATTAATGAGATCACCTGCTGGAACAATTAAAAAAGTATACTGGTGTTTTCCAGTGCTGGGCCCCAGAGTGTGTGTGAGGATAGGATCTCAAAATAGAACATAAGCTGACAGTGTCCAGAACAGCCCTCTGAAAATTTTCCACCTTGCTGACTTTCTTAACAGTGCTCTTTGTGGGGCACAAAGTCTGTGCCAGTGCCTGCAGCTCATGCAGGATGAGCTACTGAGTGCCCAACACCTTCCACTTGCACGCTGGGCAGCCAGCAACAGGGACAGACATTCCATACACAGCCCTGCAGTGGCCTAATTCTGTGGGGTTTGGACCTTGATGCCTGTGCCACACTCCTTCATTTTTGGCCCCATTATCTGCATCCTGCTGGTCCAGTGTCACCCCAGGGAAATTGGGCAGCTCCAACCCACAGCTCTGAGCAAGACAGTTCAGTGAAATGTGGGTGTGCAGCCAGTGCAGAGTAGAGTGATGGGCTCATTTCTTGTAAAGGCCTAAAATTCACAAGAGGCTAGAAATAGTTTTGGGGGTTTAAAACCATTTTGATTAAATTAACTTTATATAGAATCAATTCAAAGCACTTTATGAGAGCAAATATGATGCTCATTAGAAGCAGGCCTGTTAGAAAAGAGTTAATAATGTTCAAATCCACCTCCTTGATCCCTTGGGACCACTCTGCCCCTGGAACTTAAATCTCCACAGCTGGTCCCATGGGACTGCTTCATCCTTGGCTCCATCCTCCTCCCAGCTGTCAGGCACTTGTAAGCTGCTGTGTCTGGGTGTGCATTTCTTTGTGTGTCAGCACCAGCACATCATGGAGAGACACACGATTGTGTAGTGGCACAGTCAGAGATGAGCTGCTGCACAGAGGGGCTGTGAAATCTCTTTGGTGATACGTCATGGGCACAAAAGATTGCACCATGGCTGGTACTCATCATTCAGAGATCTAGCATTGCTGAGCCTGCAGTGAAGCATTTTAAACTTGGAGTGGCTCTTGGAATTTTCTCCTTCCACGACTTCATTGACTGCAAGACCCAGAAGTGCCACGTGTCCTGGAAGGAGGCACTCTCTGCTGCAGTTGTGGCCACAAGCAGTGTGGTTGTGCTGTGCTGACCCACTGCCTCCTGCCTGCGTACCTGCTTGCCAGGTGTGCCTGCGTGCAGCTGTGCAGGAGCTGGTCTCCATCACTGAGAGCAGAGGACACTTCAGGATGGAGCTGTAATGAAGGGTCCTTGGAGTATCCTCTTCCCACTCCACAGTGCAGTGTCATCTTCAGAAGTTTACAGATAGAGGCTGGCTGTGTAACCACTTCTAGTGCCTTAGCCAGGACTTAGAGAAACAGATACTGTCTGTTCTATGAGTAGATCTTAGAAAGGATTGGGTTTAAAATGCTCTAAATGCCTCCTTTTAAATGTCTTTTTTTACACTCTTGTTGCAATGATGACATAATACAGGTTACAAGGTGGATTATATCCTGTTCTGAAGTTCATTACTGGAGCCGAGTTATTAACCTTTAAAAATAAATTTAATCTTTTAAACAGCTTTTAATAAATGAAAGGGCTCTCTCTCTCCCTGTTGAGAAGTATTTTGAGTGACTTTGTGGGGTTTTTTAAATGGTGAATTAAGCTTTGCAACATCACTGGAAATTTAAAAATCAAAATTTTTAGGTGTTTTTCTAAGAGATGCTACCACTTAAGCAGGAATCATCTCAAAGAAGTCTGCTCAGCCTGTGCTGAGCAAGATGTCAAATGAAATAATTGTAATGGTCTCTTCTGATCTTGGCATCTACGACCATACTTCCTGCAATTTCTATAAACCCTTTTACAATGATGGATAAAATCAATCAGAAAGAGCACCCTGTCCATTTCCTCCTCACTCTTGCTGCACCCTGCTTCTCACCTCATTTTGTAAACACAGATACAAATTGTGCTACAGCAATATGGGGATGAGATGAAAAGGTCGAAGATAGCATTTGTTTAGCTGTATGTTTCCACATGGAAACATACATGGTTGTTACTACAATCAGATTCTGATATAGGAGGTGTCCTGTTATATTTCATTGATTAATGAAGACATCTGTTCCTTCTTGGGGTTCAGCAATCAAACTGCATTTCATGCTTCAGAGGGAGAACATTTTGTTCAGAAGTTCAATCTTAATCCAATTGAATTAATAGGAACAAGATGCTCTTTATCCCAGTCTGGTTTTTAAACTTTTAGACTCATAGGATGAAGGTAATACACATAAAAGAAAATTGCTGTGGATCTGGATGGCTTAATTTTCATTCTGAATTTTGATTTCTATTATGTCTTCACAAACTCCTATTTAAATAGATCATTGTTTTTAGTAAAAAAGAGCCAGATGACACTGTTTATATACCTTGGGGTGGAGGGAAGAGAAAGAAATTCTTGGGTTCTATCTACATACTTGTCCTATTTCTGTCAATTTTGATTTTTCTTTCCAGTCTTATGCTGGTGGCAGCCACATAGTGTAAAGGCAGTTATATTGTTGGACACCTTAGGTACAAGAATAGCAGAATGCAATTCAAGTAGAAAATTAATTATTTATATAGAAGGGTACCAATTTTGTTCTGCAGGAATGTATAAAACAGTTTACACTCTGTTCAGAACAGACAAAGAACCTATTCTGTTCATGTAAATCTGTGTTCTGAATTTCTAATCTGCAATGTCTAATGTCTTTCATATTTCACTAATAGATTCTTTTTTTAAGAATTTTATACTTCTTTTGAAGTATTTTACATTTTAAATATTGGTTCCATCTTATTCATAACTGTGTTGATACATCACCATTGTTGTGACATGTGTCATTTAATCCAAAGCACCCTGAAGAAATTTGTTCCCTCAGAAAGATGAACAAGAATCAATTCTGGAACTGACATGTTTAATTTCAGCACTTTTACCAGGATGCAAATCATATTTCTTACAGACTGTTTGTTATGAAATCTTGCAATATAGACATCTACCTGTTCTCCCTACCTCTGCTTCTTGGAATCCTATTAAACTCGAATACCACAATAATCTCCTTGACATCTATAGATTTTGATTTAGCAGGTTACAGAAGTAATTCAAGACAGTCACTTCTGGTTTTAGAATGGCATCTTAGAATCAGAGGCTGGTCTGGGTTGGAAGGGGCCTTCAAGATCATCTGGTTCCAAGCCCCCTGCTGTGGGCAGGGAATTTTCTAATGTCCATCAAGGAGGGCTGTGCATGTTTGCACAGCAGTAACCATGTGCATTTGTCTCTAACATCTTTGCATAGCTAACAACATGTCAAAAGACCTTCTGTTCCTTCCTTTACCCATGTTAATTGACTGACTTTTAAATCCTCTCATTAAAATTGTCATCTGGTTGCAAATAGATTACACAAAACCCCATTGGCATAACTCATCCATTGACCTCCTAATGGCCTTATGCATGGTAGAAATAACAGGCGCCTGTGCACATTACCTCTGACACTGCTTTTTTTTACAGGGTTTATGACAGGCCTCATTTAGCATGGTCTTCCCAGCCCAAGACTGATAAAGATCTCGCCTACTGGAGAAGACGAGGACAGGACTTCAGTGTGCTCCTGGGCTATTCCCAGAAGGCCAGTGTGGAGATGAAAGGCCTGGCTGCATCCCCAGGGGCACCCCGGCACCCCAAGGAGAATCAGCTGAAGGTGGGGACAGGTTCAGGGTATGTCAGAAGAAGTGGCCTGCAGGAAAGCTGTGAAGTGCCCAGTGACTGCAAATGGCAAAGTCTGGAAGTAGAAAGCTGGAACCAGCCAAAAAAGGTAGGGAGGCAAATGTCCGAGGGTGACAGGGAGAAGCTGCTTCAAGAGCTCTACTCACTGACCGTGGGAGACAATGTACTCAGCACCCAGAGCAGGGGGAAATCGCAGTCGTTGCCAAGGGTCCTTTCACCTGAGAGCATGAGGTGCGTGGAAATGCCCTCCGTGACCAACAGTAACAACTCGCTCAGCGTCACTAAAACCCCCTCCTATCCCCCAAACAGACTGAGTGTGGAGCCAACCAAGCACCATGGAACTGGAGGCCATTTCCTTCCCCTGGTGAAGCCCAAGTATGGGAGACCTCTCAAGCCTCCATCCTATGAACTGCAGCGGCAGACTAGGGCACCTGCAGAAACCGTGGGCTGCCAGGACCACTACCAGAAAGAGGAACCCATCTCCTACTTAGCCAAAGTCAATGAGCCAAGGCAAGAGGCTGGCATTCCAGACTCTGGTTTGGAGCCCCCAGTGTACGTTCCTCCTCCATCTTACAAATCCCCGCCTCACCAACACGTGACCCCCCATTCCCCCAGTGAAGTGCCTAACACCAACACGTGCGCCAGCAGTGATCCGCAGGGTCCTGCAGAGCGGGTTGTCCCCTGCCAACGACCAGCCATGAATACTTTTGAAGTGGGGGGTGACCCTTGCAAAGACAACCATTTTCCTCATGGGAAGCAAAGCCATGCAAGGCGCCCTGCTGACCACCTGCGTTCCGTTCAGTATATTCCCTTTGATGACCCTCGGATACGACACATTAAAATTGCACCACTGGAAGGTCTGCAGGGCAACTCTAACCACACTGAATACGCATGTAGTCCTAGTTCTGGTGCTTTGCATGAGAGAAATCTTGAAGTACAGTACAACAGTGCCTTTGTGGATGCATCAAACTTGTTCAGTTCTGCAAAGGGAGAAAGAACTTCCGACAGCTCCACCCATAGCAACAGATGGTTGGCACCATCCATCCGAGATCAGGAAAACTGTGCCTTGCCGGACCAAAGAGACAATTGTAGTGCAACTAATCACAGCCCCCGTAACGAAGCCAGCACAGAGTATACGAAAGGCAAACTTTCTGTAAGAAATTCACATATGGACAACACCTGTGAGACTGTTACAAAAGTGAAAAAGTTTGAACCTGGAACTGGGATGCAGAGCAAAAAGAGTTCAAAGAAAAAAATGAATGAAACTATATTTTGTTTGGTCTCCATCCCAGTTAAATCAGAATCCAATCTACCAGATACAGATAAGAACAACAACATAACTCAGAGCCCTGATAAGAATAGGTTTGATAACAATGGGGCTCTGCAAGAACAAAGTCTCTTAAGTATGTCTTCAACAGACTTGGAGTTACAAGCGCTTACAGGAAGCATGACCAATAAAAATGAGTTACAAAAACAAGAGCTGTGGAGACCAGAAGAGTTCAAACAAATGAATGACCTCAGATTTATTCAGCCTGCAAAACACAGAGAGCTCAAATATTCTGGCTCCTGGCCAGGTGATCAGTACAAAGACCAGCAGACACAGACCAGTTTCTCTGAAGAACCTGAGAGCCCACAATTTTTCCATGGTACAAAGCCTGGAAAGCCTGATAGTAGCAAACCACTATCTCCAAAACTCCCAGGATGTACAGCATCCACAATCGGGGAAAAACAGACAAGGTCACCTTCTGATGAGAGAGGCTGCAGGCAGAGCGACTACAGTATGAAGGGCCAGACACACCTCAGCCAGTCAAGCAACAGTGCATTTTCCAGGACTACCACCTCAGTCCTTCAGTCTCCCTCCCCAAAAGCCCACCAGAGCCAGCCTGTGCCTGTCCAAGAGAGGGAAAATGGCCATCTTTCCAAGGGAGATGTAGTTAAGGGAGAACCAGGTGCTCCCTGCAACAGTAAAGAACCGTTTGGGCAGTTCCTGTTGAAACCTGTAAGTCGCCGTCCCTGGGATGCAATAAGTGAGCTAGAAAGTTTTAACAAGGAGCTGCAAGGGCAGGAGGAGAGCACAAGCGGTGAAGAAGATTTGGAAAGTGCTGCAGCTCCTCTGCAGGCAGGTGCCTTCAGGCAGAGGAGGGAGTCCAGAAATGAGAAATCAAGCCAGGAGCCAAAACATGGTGGGAAATCAGAAATGGTTGCACCAGAGGTGCCTGTATTTAGGTCAGGAAGGGTTAAAAGTAAGTCTGAAAGTTGGAGCATGGGGACAGAGCATGGTGGCGAGCCAAGATTTGTTGTCTCTCAAGGCTCCTCAAAGCCAGGAGGGAGCAGTGAAGGAGTCAGGCCAGCAGATGGAAGTCTGATAACAGAAATGAGGATGGGGGAAGCTAGGAGCAGAACAAGCAAACAGCCAGTTCATGTCGTCCCTGTCAAAAGAGTTCTGTCCAGTAGCCCAAGTAGTTCATGTCACAGTAATCCTTTCAATAACCCTGTCTTGCAGGAGATGAGCGAAGACCAAAATTACCTAGACTTTGTTAAACTGAGCAGAGGTACAACTCCCACAAATGATAGAGTATTAGAGAGAGGGTCAGTAGCATGCTCATCATTAACAAAGAGGAATCAAAGGTGCTCTGAGCCAGATTTGAGGTCAGTAGGACTTGAGGTGGCCCCAGAACTTGGTGCTAAAAACTCTGATCACTCTTCGGATGCAAATGCAGTGGAAATCCCTGTGAATGAGTCATTGCAGGCAAGAGCTGCAAGAATTTTAGGTATAGATATAGCAGTGGAGTCTCTCCTTCCAGATGACCATGTTGGGCCCCACCCAGGCACTAGCCCTTCAAACGGTGCTCAGGACTTTGAGTCTTCAACAATAGGGAGCACAGTAAGTAACAAAGAAGGAAAAAAAGAAGATTCTTATGAAGGCAGACGAAAGTGTGGTTGGACAGAGAGTGCTCTCTTTGTCAGAGCAGGAGGACGATCTTTGTACCCTGCTGAATGCCAGACCACTCACCAGGAAGCCAGCACTAAACCACTGGTGACTGAGCAAGGTCTTGAACAACCTGTGAGTCCCAGCCAAGGTGAGAACCAAAACTTGGTTTGCAAGCCAGCTGCTTATCAGCATTCAGAAAAGAGAGGGAGGAGCACCTCCAAAGTGATAGAGACGCTCCAAGGCAAGCTGACGTCTCCACCCAGCCGGACTGCCATGGATCGCTTGGTGCGAATGAAAGAAGTTGACTCTGTGTCGCGGATGAGACGTCTGAGCATTAAGAGTGCGGACTCAGGGGAGGAGGTGGATGAGGAGAAGCTGTCGAAGGTACCAGAGGAGAGAGAAAGCAAACTGGCAAGCTCAGGGGCTGTTTCCAAGCGTGTTATCTCTCTCAGTGAAAATGGATGTTTAGGTGGAATTGACAAGAAGAAGATGGACAGAGATTTTTCTTTAGGTAAGACCCTGTTATGGGAGATCCAGATGGGTACTCATTCCTTATGTAATGGGCATGATCAGTTTTCTTGCATGCCCACATAGTGCTGCTCAAATAGTAACAGGCTGTAGGTGGTACTATCCTCATCTGGGAGCCACCCACTTTGCTTTCCTTCTGGAAAAGATGAGTGTTCTCTGGTCCCATTTTAGGAATAGATGCTGTAAAACTCACTTGTGATACGGAAATTCATTCAAAGACTGGAGTGCTCCCTAAGGTCTTATCTCTGTCTAATTGTTTCAGGGAATGGCCAGGCTAAAACAGTGGAGTTCAAAAACAGTCACTCTAATGCCAGTGTTTGGGAACATGTGGTGATTTAATCATAGCTGTTCCTTGAATGCCAATTTTTTTTCCTTCTCTAATACTTAAGTAGACACATACTATATCATAGTTCAGAAGAAACTAAAAATAAAAATCTGATGTTCTTCTATGAAGCCTCTGGGAAATGGCTGCATATAGGGGCCTGGAAATTCTCTCTCTCTCTCATGAATATTTTCCAGATCAGATGTTGAGAATAATTGTTAACCCCAGGACAAATGAAAGGTTGACTTTTTCAGTGAACACCTTTTTTCTTTTTTTTTTTCCTTTATTTTTTTTTCTTTTTTTCCTTTATTTTTTTCTTTTCTTCTTATTTTTTGATGTTTCTGATCTCTCTGAAACAGGAACTGGGATGAACTTGTGTAGTCCATACGCATCCCTGAAGTAATATGAGCTGTTCCCTCTCTAAAACAGTTTTCATTTAGCATTTTTTGAGCAACTGAAAATAAGTTGTTGCTATAGACCCGTGTAAAGGGACAAATCTCCCAGGCCACCTGCCTAGTCCATTAAATAAATTGGAGTGAGCAAACATATAGTGTGAAAGTTATTAAATTAGTATTAATCTTCTCCTTCCTTTTTCCATCCTTTCTGTTACAGTTGACACTTTACCTTGAAATCTGCATAAGTTATTAATTCAACCTCGTTGGTATGAATCTGTTTATAGTTTTCCAGTACAGAGGGACTGAAATTAAATAGAGTCTACTTTAAACTGGATGTATCCATTTCCAATTGAAAAGAAATGCTTGTATGAGTTCTAAGTATTGACTCCTGCAGCCTTGCAGCCTTTTTCTCTGTGTCTTTTTCTGTATCCCACATCTTTGTCTCTTTCTGCTCTGAACTGTATTTCTCCATACCAGATTTTTCAAACAGACTGATTCAGCTTTCTTGTATCCATCAGGTCTAGTATGCCCCACATGCATTTCATATGCTTTCCTCCCTTGGGGTTTCTGCTGTAGTGAAGAAAATAGCTGTTGTGGTGACATGACTTCAGGGATGTATCAAAACAGATTGTGTGCATTTTATTGGAGAGTTATTCTGCAGTAAATTAGGTCTAAATTTATCCCTCTTGCTGACAATGCCAGGCTTGTATTCTGCAGTGTGTTCCCACTGCAGCAGTTCCCTCACAGCCATAAGAGCCCTCCCCATGATGGCATGAACGTCCCTTCCTGCTGTGCATGTCCAGTACTGCAGAGTGACACACATGAGGTGGGCAGGTGGCTCTTCCACTGGCTTCTTCCCATCCAAAGAGACCCTGATTTGTTGATGGCCCCAAAAGCATCACCTTACAGAGGGACTGTAGATTCATGTTTGTAAAAAGGCCTGATGTTGTGTCTTCCTATTAAGTCTCACTCCAATTACCAATAACTCATTGGTACCATTGAAAGCCCAGATGTGAATTAATCCTGGAAAACCATAGTATTTGTTGCTTTCAAAGAGCAAACATTCCATTCTAAAAGGCCACTCTATTTGGAGTGAGGTAGGGTGATGTTAGTCTTATAATTGCAAGCTGGGCCTGTCACAGAGGCTGCAGCCCTTAGCAGAAACAGGCTTTCACATGTATAATGTAGCTTGGCAGACGAACAGTCATCTCAGAGTAAGAGCCCTGCCAAAACTGAGTGCAAGAAGCTCATCTTACTATTCAAATACTGCCATTAGGAGAACATCTCCAAGTGTTCCCAAATGCATTGCATGTCTTTTCTCCTTTGCTGTTAGGAGACATGAGGCTGCTAATCTGGCTTTGTTTCTGTAAACAGCATTTTGAATGAGCTTAACCAAATGTTGAATAAACATTTGGTATATCTCTGTATCAGTGCTAGAACTCCAACTTCTGTCCCCCTCAAAAGGGTGACCTGGCCTGTCAGTCTGGCACTTTTGTATCCTTGGTTTAGGTGCTGAGGGCATGGGTAAGCTTTCAGGGAATATACTGAGCCATGCAGAGGCTCCATGTCTTGTGGCCTGGTTTTTTTCCTTCATCCCCACCCCTGTCCTGCCACTCCCTGAAACAGAGAGCACCTGAAATTTTGTGGGGAATTCTGTTAATGTGAATGAGTCTGGCCTTAGGAAAATCAGGTTACTGAAATGTAAATCCGTTTTTATGTTTAGGTCAACCTGTCACAGAACACTTCAGAATTTTATGTTCTAACAGTTTGGATGGCAAAATATTTACGATCAAAAAAATATTACTGCTTTAGAGGCAGCTTCATACACCATCAGTCATTAAGCTTAAAAAGATGCAGCATGATCCTAGAGCACACTGGTCCTCAAAAACTTTATTCCTGTTGATTTTTTGCATTCATGTGGTGTCTGTTTGGAAATACCAGAAAAGGCTTAGCAGAAATCATAAGTGTTGCTGGCACAGATGCATTTCTTGGCTGGACTAGCAGCTTGAGGAAGGTGGGCAAGAGAAGTGATAAAAGATTCTGCACCACAAATTCACCCACTAGGGCCAAATCCGGAAGTCCTTTCTTAGCCAGTCCCCCCTTGACATGAGTGTGGATGTAGCAGATGGACACTTGCACATAGGAGCAAAAATTTCCCTGGAGGATTTTCATGCTTTCTGTGTTTGAATGAAGACACTCACTCACATCAACACGAAAGTCCTGAGGATGAACGTTTTACTCCAAAGTGTCATATTTATGTGTGGAACTCTTTTCATGCTCAGCTGTTTAAAGGCGAGCGCTGTGGGAGTGCAGCCTACGGGAGGGACGTTTAAGGTTAGCGCGGATCCTCAGGTTGCGTAAGAGCAGGAGCAGCACGCGGCAGCGCGGCTGCAGGGCCGGTTTGTCCGGGCCCCCCTGCGCCTGCAGACTCCTCCCTGGGTAGCCCTGGCTCCTGCACGCCGTGCACCCCAAGGGCGAGTGAGGTGTCTGCATGATGGCACTGGGCAGGCAGACCTCACAGGGCAAAGCCTTTTTTCATCGCAGTCCTGTCCCAGAGTGAGGAGGGTGAAGGAAAAGGCTCATGTCTGCTTGCTTCGTGGCCAGCAGTGGGATAAATTCAATTTAAAAAATCTGATAGAAGAATGTCCTCAGGGATTTGGGAAAAGGAAAGCCAACCTGGGATATGTCCTGTGAACTGGCAGGAGGGAGGCTGGAAATGAAGAGTGTTAGTAAGCCAGTCCAGTGCTTTAGTGAATAAGGCTGGAACATGAGCTGCAATTTTGCAGGCTGAAGCGAGACAGACTAACCATAGTGATGCAACGCAGCTGTGCTTTCCTGTTTTCTTTTGAATTAATCTGAAACGAAGGATTTGCAATCAAATGAAAAGACCCTGATGACTGCGTGGCATAATCACTCCTTCAGCCAGCCTTACACACCCCACTAGGATGCTTAAAGCATTTACTGGTCCTTAGCGTTCAGTACAAGGGGGAGCAAATATTATGTCTTTTTCTCCCTGTCAAAGCACCTGAAAACTGGAAGTAATCACTTCGCATTCAGTGTGTTTGTTCCTACCTACCCAATGCCTTCCCAAATTCTATCTTCGTGCATTTGATGAGAGTTGTTCCTAAATTATACTGGTAAAAATACAGAATTTGGGTCAGGAATGTGATATGTATCTTTAATGCGGAAAGTCCATTATCAGCTGCTCATTTTTTAAATTAAGACAAGGGAAAAGATGTGTCTTTTCTACAGCTAGCAATATTGAATAGATTTCACAATGCATTATTAATAGTGTTTTCTTGTTTTTTCCCAGATACGTATGACCCCACCAAAGTTGAAAAGGTGTGAGATTAATGAAGAGGAGAATAGAGAAATTTCTACTCTACTAAGAATGTTTCACTGATTTTTTTTTTTCCTGGGTGCTTTTTGTTTGGTTTTTGTTCTTTAATATTTGGACATTGTCTCCATTTGTGATGTTCATGGTGTACTGATAATGCCTTTACCACTGCCACTAGGAATCAGCTATTCATGTCTGAAACTGTTGCGGAGATCACAGAAAAATCTGACTTCTGCATTGGAACCATCTTGCTGTGAAGTGTTTAAGACAATACCTACCATTGGCAAAGAGTTTTCATCTGAACTTTATTTCAGTCTTTAGTAAGGATGATGAAATGCATCGAGTGAGGTGTTACATTGGTGTAAATGTAAACGTGGAAGATTAGTGAAATTATTTTTAAAAGAATGTGAATCTATAAGCTAAACTTCTAAGTATCTACATGCTAAACTTTGTTTAACTTAAGGGATTTTTGGCCGTAAATAGAAAGTGCTGCTGCACTGTGTGGGGGAAGGAATGTTAAAGACTGGTAGCAAAGACTGATTGTGAAATCATCTCTGACTTCCAGAGTTTGAATTTACTTGGATTAAGTACTTACTTGCCACCTAGAAAGAAGAAAAACAAAACCCAAAAGCTTCTCAAACATGAAAGACTTTTGTAGTACAGTGTACAGAACATGTAATTATAGTAGCTGGCAACTATGTTTCAAACCAATGCAAAGTATACCACTGGCTGTTTTGCACTCAGTATTACCTATTTTTGTTTTGCTGTTTAGAAATTCTTTATATGAAAGAATAGTAGCTGGTTTAAAATAGCCCATTTTAACAAAGTAACTATATTTCTTGTTACAGAATACTATCTATTTTTCTATGATGTAAACAATTGCTAACAAGTGGCAAGTATAAAGAAGTATTATTATTATTATTATAATTATATTTTAAGAAGACTTATTCCTCTGAGTGAAGGTGCCCCAAGCAGATTTCACTTGTATATCTTAATGCACACACCATATTGCCACTTACTCAGTAGTGCTACCTTATTTTGTTCTGAAAGAAAAGCCATCTATCTATCTATCTATCTATCTATCACAGGGTTAATTTCTAATTTTTCCCACTCAGCCCTTGGATCATTCTTCTAGGAGCCACTTTCTGAAACACACTGACAACTCTCCAGGCTGGTGCTGCTGCCATTCCATTCCAGGGACGCTGATTACCAAGAAGTGGGTTTGGATCTTTGTCCCAGTGTTGCCCAGTGGCTCAGATAAAATACCTGCTTGCTTTCTTATACTTCATTCCCTTTTACAGATTATGAATTTGGATTAGGCCAGTGCACAAAAATAAGCAAAACTGGGTTCTTCCTTGAAGTCACCACGTGTTGCTGGGGAGAGGTTCAGGTGTCTTTTTGATGGCATTTAAATACATGGCTTTAAATATATTTTACCTGCACACACAAATGCATGAATTACAGAATTTATAATAAAGCCTATGCATTCTGCCCTTTGATTCTGAATTAGCCTGCTTAGTATCTGTGTCTTAAAAGCCTTTATGTCCATTCCTGTATTTTTTGTAAGTACCTGTGTACTAACATTCTTCTGATGACTTGTTCATGTACTTCACCAGTCTATTCTATTGGCCTTTTCTGGGTTTTAGCATAATTTTATTTTTTAAAATCTTGTAATTTCTTGAAATATTTTTTCCTAAGTCTGTAATTTGGAAAAAACTATCAGGAAAAACACTCATCCTGTGTTTTGGCAGCAAGAGTTTCTTGTCTGTAACACATGATTCTGTTACATATGGACTATTTAAAGCTTGCTTGAAAAGAAAATGTGGTGTATAATTTATTTTATTAACCCTTGTGCATGCTGTGTAGCACAACTTGTTGACAAGCTGTTCCTACCACTCTTACTATATTCACCTCTCTTCATCACCATCTAGGACATCCGGGGACTTGTAAATAGGTACAAAACATGATTTTTGCCCTGGTGCCTCCCCAGCTGAATCCTGCCCATAAAAAGCAGTTCTGAAAGAACTTCAACTCCCATCTTCCCCCTTACCAGTGAAGGTGAGATGCATAGCAATTAATTGAAAGTTTTAATTTAACCTTGATTGCTGAAGAACTGTAAATTGTCCCATATAAGCATTCCTGTTACCTTCTGTTTATATCTACATGGGAAAAAAAAGTTTTCTGTGCATTTTATTTTCTTCTGATAGGAATAGATTAATTGATTCTGCAGTGTGTCTGTTTCATCAGTCATGCCAAGTAATTCCTTTTCCAAAGCACATAAACATCCAAGATCTTAAAAAAAAAGAAAAAAAAAAAGAAAAAAAAAAAAAAAAAAAAAAAGAGGAAACAATATTGCAGGGAAAGTTTTATTGGCCAAAACCAAAAAATTAAAACCTAAAAAGTGGGTAAGCTTTGTTTTGCTGTAGTATGTAACTGACCAGTGGATGAAGGATCAGAGTTAGTACTCTTTTAGAAATTGTGTATTCCTCTAACAACACTGGTAGTTTCATTTGATACTATGATACAGACAACTGAGAAATCCATAGGGTACAGTTTTCTGAACAATTTTGTCTCAGTGTTTCTACAGTGTCAATGCCATGGGTCAGCTGTTGGAATGGACTGGGTGGTACCATAGCTGAACCACCTTTCCAGAAACCTTTTGCCAGTTTGCAGTCAACAGAGAGCCCCTTTTACACCAGACATGGTTAAAAATGTAAATTTTTACAGTAAATGGTGACTGCCAGTGCCTGTCTCAATGGGTACATAAAACTGTCTTGGCAACAGCTGTCACTGGTAATGGCAACAGCAGGAGCTCAGGGCTGAGCGGGTGCAGAGGTGGAGGATGCAGCAGGCTGCTCCCAGTGCCTCGTGCAATGCAAGCACAGTGAAAAGTGAGGAACCCTACCTTTATTCTAGAGGGAAGAGCAGAGCTAGAACCTCACAAATTACGTTTTTACAACGTGCTGTCTAGCCAGCTCGTGCTGCTGCTATGCTATTGTAAGGTAAGCTGGGTAAGCTGAGGTCGGGGTTTCATGAGCGTTCTCAGAAATTCATGCAAAACCCCCCAAACCTGACTGATTGACACATTAAAAAAAAAAAAAAAAAAAGTTTAGTGGGGACACATGCCATCTCCTTCCCTTTACCCTGTTGAAATCCAGAAGGGACAGTCACATCCTGAAGGGCTGGTGCCAGTATCAGGGGCTGGTAGCAGGGAGATAAAAACGAACACGACATTCCAGGCTCCTGTCTCCTCTCTGAGGAAGAGAAGCCACCCGTGAACTCCGGGGCTGCTGAAGGGCCCGAGCCCCGCGGACAGGGCAGGACGGCCTGTCCCGGTGCGGGAATGGGATCGGGAGCGGGGGGCGGGCGGGCTCTGCCCGGGGGCGACGCATCTGGGGAGGGCAGCGCGCTCCCTCCTGCGGTTCCCGAGCGCCAGCAGAAAGTTGCTTTCCCTGAAGAACCGCTGTTTGCGGGCCCCACGCCGTCCTTCTTGCTAGACTCGTCTGGAATTAGACAAAGTGCGGTCTGAGGAGAGCTCTTGGGTGTTTGAAATGCCACCACCACCACAGCCAAAGCAGGGGATGTGAAGGCAAAGGAGGGAAATGCCTCTGAATGACTTGAGACCTCCGGTGGCAGGAATGCCCAGTGATACAATTCACCTGACCAAGCATCACTCATGAGATATTAACTCGAGAAGCCTTCCCCAGGCATAAGAAGGGCTGTTGTATTTCATACCACAGGTTTGTCTTTATTGGAAACACCACCATCATGTATCAAAACCATCAAGTTTCCTTGACTCGGCTCCTGATGTGGGGAGCAAGTCTTTGTACTGAAACATCCGGTGACACTGGGAAAACAGGAAGGACAGCAATGCTTAAATTAGTGAAGTCACGGTATTAATCTCTCACTCTTAGAAAATAACCAGTCCTATCAAGCTTATTTAAGGATAAATATTGGAACTTTGTAAAATATTTCTGTTCAGTATCACAAATCAATATAAATAACTAGAGTCAACATTCTATTGCCTTTGCCACATGGACAGCCAGCTGAATGTTAGTTTTACAGTGCTCGACCTTCTCTTTGGGTTAAAATGTTGAAATCTTCTTCACTGCCTCCTTTCAAAGGAAAAAAAAAACCAACAAAAAACAACAAAATAAACCAAACAGTGGAGTGACTGGGAGAAATGCAGAAATCAAATGTTCTTGCATTTTAAACGACAGAAGTTCTTGCAATTGCTAAGTGGGTCGTTTTGTCCAGCTTCAAAATCTGATAGAGGAAGTATATCTGAGAAATGAATCTTTACTTGGCAGGAGCTTTCTGCTCAAAGAAGATAGACAAAACACTGCTAAAAGGAATGGAGAGAACTGACAGCTTGTCAGACTTTTGAATGTTTTGTGTAAAGCTGTCCTTTTGGAAGATTTTGGTATTTTTTGGTTGAGGATCAAACAATCCCCTAATTTCCCTCCACTGGCAATAAGCCACAGTGCTTCAGCCCTAATTTACTGGAGTGGGTTTTAATTACAAGTGGAGTCTACAAAATTTAAACTTGCATTCTTCTGCTTAATCCAAATAAAGGTTCAAGCTGAAGATTTAATGAGATGATGACTATATCACTGAATTAATTAGAAGAGTTGGAAAATTGTGATTTCTTATTCAAATTTGCATGAAGATGTTCACTGTCCCTCCCCTGTGGACTAAATTAAATCTGTTTACCATCAATTCTGTTTTCAAAGAAAAAAAAAATCAGACAAAGAAAAAGGGAAATCCTGATATCAATAGCAAAGCCCAAACCACAGTGCTACCTCCCACCCATGATGAAAAATATGTTTGCAATATGGCATGCAGAGCTGCACAGCAGGGAGAGGGTGAAGGGAACTTAAATCAGAATTGACCGACACATGGCTGAGATTAGAAATAGAAATGAAATTTCCCAGCCAAGAGAAACCACAATAGCATATATATTATGAAATGAAGGAGGAACTTTCTACCCTTAACAGCCACAAGCTCAGCTTTCTTTAGAGCTCTGGACCAACATAGAAAATAATCAGAACCATTCTGAAAGCCGTTCCTGACCTGGAAGGAAAACAAGGAGATATATGTGCTAGACAGTGGATCAGTATACATGTGTCTTTGTCCTTATACAATACAGATAATTCTCCACACTGACTTTCAAGATACTGTGGCCTTTCTCCAAAACTAATACTATGTCATTGTCTTGATTTTCTTCCCTCACTAGTCCACAGGCAGATTAGTGGGATAAAAATAGAGGAAATAGATCTAAGCAATTATAATACTATTTATATGATATCAGAAGATGAATGTGTTTTAAGAATTTTCTTTGTATTTTTTCCTGCACAATGCAAATACTGTTTCTGAGCTTACATGTAAACCAGAGGGGTGCTTTTATTCAAGACAAGACATTTTTCAAATAAAGATTTTGCATGAGTACACTGCTCAGTGATGTTGGTGGTGTTGTTATCATGAGGTAAAATGGAGCATGTACTCTGATGTTTGCACTGCCTTCAAGAAAGATAAATGTATTGGTGAAGTGTTAAAAGGCTGCAGTATTCTCCAGGGGTCTGCTACTTCCAAACCTGGTGTCTACAGCATGAGGTACAGAATTTATTTTTTACTTTGAAGGATCTCTTTCCACATCCACACTGTCTCAGACTAGCATAGACATTCAATTCCAGGTTGTGTTCTGTTTGTTTGCTACCTGTAGGCTATGTTTGCCTCTGCACAAGGGTGGACTCCTCCTTTACTGCCTGGCAACCAGCCATGTGCACCGGCCAAACCTACACCATCAGAGCATTTTCCACTCCATGTCAGTGTTTTCCCCTCCCTTTGCAGAAGTTGATATGGCACTGGGATAGTTTACTTTGGCTATGTTGCAGTAAAGAATGGCATGTTCTGTATTTGTGCTGATAGGACTTCAAGAGAGCTAAGTTATCAACTTAATACAATTTCTTTTTCCCCCGGGCAAAATCTAGGTTGCTCATGGCTAGAACATGCAGCTCTGTCTTTTGTCACTGGCTCACAAGCAGGTCAGACCTTACTGTCACACTCACATGTATTAGTGTGCAGAAGCAGTGGATTCATCCCAGTACCTCTCACTTGTCACCAACAAACCTGTGGAACAAAAGACCCAACAGATCTGGGGAGGCTGAAGATAGAAATCATTGTGGCAGGTTGCTCTCCATCATCCAGCCAACCTAATCTCACTATACCCTCTCCTTCCTCACCTGCTTGAAGTATAAAAATCTCTAGTCCAAGATAATCCCACCTCTACCCAATTTGAGTCTAGAAACCAATTTTCCTACATTTTTTCTGCTGGTAGGAGAAAGCAGGCATTCAGTTTTTTCAATTGCTGATACATGGGGGGTTTTGTTTCTACTTTTTACCTTAGTTTTGATCCCTGAATCAATTTAAGCATGTTGTTAATTACTTTTTGCAGATGTACACAACAGAATGGACCCATTTGCTGTTAGGTAAAAAAGGCAGAAGCCCCCAGGATCCAAACTCTCCTGTTACATTGAGACCCGACATTTCAAAGAAAGGGGCTGTCCATATGTTGGGGAACCGACACGTAGCCCCATAGGAAAGCTGAAAGCACAAGAGCAGAGACCTTTCTGCACTTGCTACCACCCACCCTCTCTGCTGTATCAAGGCTGATGCCAGCCCCTCCAGCAGGGAGCCATCTCTCACTTTTGCTCTTGGATGTCACCTGGCCAGCACTCTCATGGCATGCTTCAGGGGCACACGTTCTGCATCTTGCCAGCAGCAGGGACTGGGGCTGGCCAACACAGTCTGTGCTCCCACCAAGCAAATCTGTCAGTGCTCAGGCCCACCCTGGCCTGCAAAGCACATCAGTGGGGAAGTGTAGTGATGGCTGTGTGAGCAGAGGTTGCTCAGCTCCCACTCAGGAGTTTTCTTGCTAAGTCAGTCAAAACCCCTCTCAGATGCAGGGCTTCCCCTCCCCAGCACTAACTGGGAGAGCCACCAGCTCACTCACCCTTTGCCACTTCAGCCCACACATGCCTGACCTTTGATAATCGCATAAGGCCCTCAGCTCTTATCTTACTCTACACACATCTCATCTTCTTTACCTCTCCCACTGACCTCTCACAGCCGCTTTGTTTGACCTTTCTGGGCAACAATGGTATGTTACCACATTCAGTTAAAGCTGTTTTATCTCTCAAAATTGTCCCTTTCTTGGGTGAAAGAAAAACAGCCCCCTGGGGAATCCCTTTGCACCATTTATGCAGTGAGGTGCTAACATCAGCCTGCAGAAGTGTGATACCTCAGGAGATGATGCAGAAAGGAAGGAAGCCAATTCCTTCCTTTTATCCCTTAAAAGAAGATCACTTATTGTAACAATAATTAAGATCAAGGCAAATTCCTGGGGGAAAAAAAGAAAGGAAAAAACCCCCTAAAATCTCTTTGAGGTGCTCTGTAGCAGTGTATTTACAGGCCAGCTGTAGCTCACTTTGTCATCAACAGCCAATCCTTGAGAAGGACTGGACAGATGTTGCCCTAACCGGGGAGCTTCAGCTTCTCCTCTTACCCCTTCCGTACGTGATTTAGTCTGCAGCGTATTTGGACTTTCCTTCCATGCACTGCTCCAGGTACAGCCTTTAGCCTGTTAGAATGGTAACAACACCACTAGTACCCTGAAACCCACAGAACCTGTACCCTGAAACCACAGAATCACAGAATGAGCATAGTGACCTGGCTGGCTCATGTCATTTGAAGTGGCAGGGGGTTATGACATTTTTTGCGCAGGGAAGCTTGTCATTTGTCCAATTTTCTCACTATTATTGTAGCGTAATGTTTAGAGTATAAAGGAAGTCCTCTGCTCTCCCAGTGGTGGGTCACACTATAAATATCCCAGATGGCACAAAACAAGGAGGGCTGTAAAACTCAGGATGTGGGTCACAGGATGGCTGTCTGCTTGCTGTCTGGGGGAACACGATAATAAACTCTTGCAAAGAGCTCTGATAACACCACATGAAAGGAGTACAAACACTGTGGTGGAGATCTTTGGCTGCTGTAAAATGTCACCGCACTCTTCAGTTCATGATATGCTGCTTTTCTTATTTCCTTCCCTTCTCAGCCTCCTCCTGAGTGCCTGGGGTCGAAGAGTATCCACAAACCATCTTTTGCCTTCTGCATTACTTTTCAGCTCCTTTTCCCTCTCTATGCAGACATACCTCCATGTTCCTGCAACATCCTCCTTACTCTGTGCAGCTCTCATACAATTCTGACACTTCAGCCAATCCTGAAGGATTTCAGCACCATGCCAGAAATACAGAGCCTTCTTCCCTGCCCCCAAGAGTCACAGGCACAGCAGGGAGGTGAGTCAGGACAGTCACACAGAGGCCATCAGATTTTAAACAGAAACATTCCCTTTGTTAAAATCATCCTTTATTCTCCTGGAGAAGTTAAAAACAAAATTCAGGAATTTTGTCAACTCATGCAATAAGAGGATGTTCATTGAGAACATTGTGCCTTTTACTTCAGTTTTATTGTCAAAATATTATTGGCTATGTTGTTGGTGTTTAATCCTGGGATAACGTTTTTGGTAAGATTTAGAAAGAGTATTAATTAATCCAATACCTTCCATTGCATTGGAAAGAGGAACACAATAGGAAGGAGGAGTGGGAATAACAAAACAATGGTGGGTTGATCTCAAACCTTCAGAAATGGTCTTTGCAAACCCGCTTTCTCCCCGCCCCAAAAGTAGTTATTCATGGTTTTGATCGGAGTACCTGAATATTCTCCCCATATTTCAAACTTTTCAAACCACCAAATCCTGGTGTGGACACAGCTCTATGAAGTGTCAGTTCCAGCTGAAGTTCAGCGGTAAGTAAATGTTGGGGACTACGTTTATATTTGTACAGTTTTGTTAATGGCTTAGAAATTACACTGCTTTAGCTATGCAGGTATAGTTTTATAATGTAAGCAGAATAGTTTTGTAATGTACGTCCACATTTCACCCAGACAGGGTTGAAAGGTGCAACTCATGGTTCCCGAGGCAAAGGAGATTTATTTCTTTTTTATTCTCCTTCCCCCTGAGATAGGAACTGCCCCCTGCTGCTGAGTCAGCAGGATGTGCCCCGTGACACTGACTTTAGCTGGCTGGAGAGCTGTTAATGGGTCTGAAATCCATCCCCTGTCCCAGCCTCTCACAGCGTGCTCAGGAGAGGCAGGGAGCCGAGCACACAGCATGGGAGAGGGAAGCGGAGACCCCTGATACACACAGCTGTTATCTGTGATAAGCTGCATCCTGTGCCATGCTCCACCTCGCTGCAGCAGGGAAGGCGTTTGAACTCCAAGACCCTTTCTCAGTTCAATCCCTATCTGACAAACACACAGCAGGCAGCCGGAGGAAAAAAAAAAAGCAAAGTTCAACCCATCCCAAATGACTCAGTTTCTAAGATTTCTGACCAATTTCCTAAAACTCTGCCCTGAAGATTTTTTTTTTAGGCAGTGTCGGTATATTTGAACGATATAAATAACTGAAGAAGCTCATAATAGCTGTGGGGTGGTGATGCAAAGAGATCGAGCTGAGATGGGGGTAAAAACCTCAATTATGTGCAGGCGGGGCAATAAAAAACAGATTGTTTTCAGGTGAGCGTCTTCTTTGGAATGGCTGCAGCTGCGCTCGGGTCTCCCATCAGCCACAAACCCACTCGAGTGAGGCTGCTGGCTCGCGTGTCCCCTTCTCACCGAGCACTGTCCCTCTGACAGCCGGGTGCGACGGTGCTCTGCAGCAGAAATTGCTGGGAAGGCAGCGGCGGATCTCCTTCCCCACGTCCACTTCAGGGACCTTTCATCCTCCTCACACTAGCAGAGACAAAAGTCACGGCTATGATGTGTGTCTGTCTTAATTTCGTGTCATCTTTGCCGTGCGCCGCTGCCCCGACCCCTCCTCAGGTGTGTCCCGACCCTGAGCCTCGACCCGCGGGGGAAAGCCCGCGTTTCCCACCCCCGGCCGTGCCGTCCGGGAGGCCACACGCCGCTCCTGTGGGGGAAGGCTGCCACCGCGCCTGGCCACCTGTTTATTTCTTTTCCGCAGAAGATTTTTCGTCAGTGAAAACTTATTTCTCTTTTGTTTTGTTCATATTGCCGTTCCCTTCCGAGTCAAAAGGCGACGTACACCCGCCTCAGCCCTGCCCCTGGCCCGGCGCAGCAGCGCCACCTGCGGGCCG
>VWYP01032464.1:350467-436985 GCA_013400435.1 Pycnonotus jocosus
CACGGACAGCCCTTACCGTGGGGACACAGACAGCCCTCACCGTGGGGACACGGACAGCCCTCACCCTGGGACACGGACAGCTCTCACCTCGGGAACACGGACAGCCCTCACCGCGGGGACACGGGCTGCAGGGACAGCTGGCATCAGAACAGGCTGAGGCAGGGAGCATTCACAGATAGGGTGGAAAGGTGGCAGACAGGTGGAATAGGTAGGAGTTGTTGGGCCCAAGTCCTGGTGCACTGGAGCCTGGACAAGGGGCAGAAAAAGCTTGTGGGGAGGTGAGGGTAGGGAGGGCAGATGTAAAAGGTGTGTTGGCTCGTTGGTCTAGCTGTGATATACTGTTAGAAGCATCTTTTGGCAGACCTGGATAAGGACAAAAAAATCAGAAAACCTTTCAATAGAGCTCACACTTCCCTGGATTTACCTATGAGGCCTGTGTCATAGAATTACAGAATACCCTGAGTTGTAAGGGACCCACAAGAATTGTTGAAGTCTGCCTCCTGGCCTTGAGCAAGACCACCCCAAGAACCACATCCTGTGCCAATTATGTCTGTCCTGAACCACTTCCATTTTAACACTCCTTAGGATAGGCCTACCTGCAATGATGTACCTGATGTCAGCAGCTCCCATGAGATCTGCAGATCTGCAGATGCACATGGTGCTGTGCTTCTAGGTGGCCAGTCCATCTACTGTCATCAACCAGATTGTCCTTTCTGCATCCCTGAAACATGTGGGTTCTGCTTCAGCAGATTCCCCAGAGGCAGGGGGACCTCTGCTTTCACTTTGGCCAAAACAACATCATCAACATTTGACCCTTCAGTAAAGCCCTGAACAGCATCCTACTTGCCATCCCTCCCATAGCCATCCCTCCCTGCCCTTGGTATCATGCCTGGCTTGATCTCATTTACACCATGCATTCTGGCCAAAACCCTGTGTTTTTATTTCTTTCCTACATCAACTAATAGCCTATACAGAAAGACACACTTTCCACTAGTCTTACTGAATATAATTTCTTTATATACAAACTAGGAGTCTTTTAGAAGGAAAGACAGAGACATTCCCTGAAATTTTAATAAAGAGGAATAAAAATCAATGCATAGTGGCCACACTCTTCTCTGTCTGGTACAAACCCAAATTATGAAGTTGGATTTAGATACTTCAGGCCACTGGACTCTTCTGGCAAAGAAGAATCCAGGTTCCCTGGAGAGGGCATAGAGTTTCTAGCCTTGGAGACTCTAATAGTCTACATGGTCCGTGTAACTCTACATGGTCCTAGGCAAGGGGTGACCTGCTTGAGCAGGGCAGTTGGACCAGATGATCTCTAGAGGTCACTTCCAGACTTAGTTGAAATTACCATTGTGATATTCATGATATTTATTTTTAATAAATATTTCAAAAGACATGGGGTTTATTCCAATGATGGTTTTCATGGAAGCAGAGTAATAAGATACTGTTTTCAAAATTGCTTTAAGCACAGTTTCTTCCCACTTGCCAAACCTAGCAGCCAGAGCTCCATAGCTCTTTTCATGCCAACCATCTTATATTCCAGTTCCAAACATGTAGCTCATAATTCCATTTAAATTTGATACCACAACGGAATTGTCCCATCCCAGTCCTGCGGTTTCAGACCCAGCACAGGCAAATTCGACACTTCACACTTGTATGGAAAATAGCTTGAGGGCTAAAACGTCTATGGAGGTTGGCTTTGTTCTTCGTTGTTGATTGGGTGGAGGCAGCTAAAGGATAGCTGGGAAGGGATTAGGCATGTTAGCTTCATGCTGGATGAGGAAAACTGTGTCTTGGCATTTCTTTCATGGAGATCTGTATTCCAGGGTGACTGGGAACATCCACTGAATAGAATAATCAATTATTCAGCTGCTCATTAACCTCACCCTTCACTTACACTTTTTTTTTTTTCTAAAAGTTTGAAAGAGCTATTGCCAAATCAATGCCATTTTTTCCTGAAATCCATCTCAACTCCAAGTCTAGCTTATATTTTCTCCAACGTTTGAACTCAGTGAACCTCAGTTATGGGGACAGGAATATTTATATTGAAACATGTCACAAGATGAGTTGGGACAAAGAAACAGGAATATTTCAAGAGTGCAGTAGCATGGAGGTAATCTTTCACCCTGAATTCTGATGTAAACATATTTGGTGAACATGGCAATGGGTTTTGTGTGCTTCCCATCTTATAAAGTGGTGAAGCATTTTGAGAACTGAAGGTAGGAAAATGTTGTAATAGCACTACATATTTATAACTGTTTTCTATGTTGTTTCTCATCTGTTTTACTTCAAAAGTTTGTTTTTCCAGCTGTCTACCCATCTTCTCTTTCCTGGGAGATTTGCAAATGCCTTGCTCCACCCCTTCTCTATAGTGACACAAAAGGCAGGCAGTGCCATCACATTGTCTGCACTGTGTCAGCCTTGGCTTGTTACACAGTCCTTGGAATTCACATAGCATGTCATAACATTTTTTACCTATGCTGATCCCTTTGGAGTTACTGACTAAGGAGATGACAGGCAAGCAATCCAGATCTACCTGAGTGGGAAGAAACACATGTCAACTGCACTTCTTCTGTTTCCCCTTGTCCCCTCAGCCTCTAATACTGCCTTTGATAAGGTAGGATATTCATAGGAAAGATACTGAAGAGGGGAAAAATCCACAGTCATCACAGCAGGATTTTAAAACACCCAAAACAACAAACAAAAACCTGAAAAGGTTACAAGTTCATGCAAAAAGAAGCTACTCTTGTTTCGAATGAGTAATGTATCAGTCTCTCCTCTGCAGGTCTCCAGCAGCATTTATTTGACTTTTTTTGCTGAACTGACCAAAATCAGAGCACAGGCTGCCTCTAGAGGGAAATGCCTGCCAGACACAACCTCCAAATAAATATTTCTCAAATTAAGTCTATTTTTTTAACAAGAAAAACACAAAATCCAGCCTGATAGAAATTTGGATGTGATGGAAAGAGCCAAGCAGCCCCATTCTGCTTGGAGCCAGGAAGGGGTGAAACCTCTTCAGGGACAACTACTGCTTCCTCAGGCACATCTTCCTGCTCCCACCATACTAAAGGCCAGGTCTGAGTCCAGCAGCTGCAAATCTGACCCTCTGGCCAGTTCCCAGCACCTGCGGGCTGCTTCCTGCAGAGCCACGCCAGCTGCTTTCTTGGGTCTCTAAAAGGGCATGGATTTTTCTTACAATGTTTTTCTGCACAGATTTATTTGCATAAAATGAGTGTTCTTTAAACTCAGATTTTTTTTTTTTTTTTAAAGATCAAAAGCCTACTGCCCTTTCTTGCAGCTGTGTCTGTTGCTTAGCATGTAAGCCAGTTTTAAAAATCTACACAAACCAGCTTTGGGGGGCTCTTCTTTCCTGCAGTGCAAGAAGCTTTAGGGAAAACATGCATCAGTGAAAACTACATTCAGAAAGATAGACATGAGTATAAATCCAGAAACCTGAAACATAATTTGGGATGATAAAAATTAAAACATATCTTACATTAGGTATCTAAACCAGAACTTTTTTGGAGTTCCTGTTTCAGTTCCAGCATTTAACCCTCAGAAAAATAGGTGAAGAGAGGCAGTGCTCATACAGACAGAGTCAAAGTAATGGTTTTCCTTTCTCTTCCAAACAGGACTTTCTACAAACAAACAGTAACATTTTGAAGAAGCCATCTGTAAAAAGAAAGAAGGTGATTTATATGAGTATTTGTTTTCACCTTGATCTAATAAGTGATCAATTATGGCCTGTGAATTAGTCCCACAGAATGTTAGTGTAGAACATTATCAATGCAGTCTGCAGAGACTTGCTATTCCCATTAAGCAAGAGACACTAGCATTTTTTGGCTGTGGACTTAGTTCAGTACAACTCTTGGTGTCAGTCTAATCTCAGTGAATGTCTAGAGGAAGATGTAGGTCTTTAAAATACACCAGTCCTTAGCTTATTAGCTTTGAACCCTATATGGAGAAATGCTTTAAGATCTTAAATAAAGTATTATTTTGGAGAGATCTAGTGAGTCTACTAGTCTACTCATTATTTGAGTTGAAGTTTTCTCTTTTATAAATCCCCTGTCTTACTGTTTGTGATTTTGACAAACTTTTAAAAATGTTTCAGCAGGAGATTTTCCATGACATCCAGCTTAAGCTACTTTCAAGATTCAAGTTAAGGATCAAAAAATGCTGTTTTTTTCATTCCCTGAATTTCTTGAGTGGTCTTTCTTGTATGGGTCATGGGACGACTGACAGTTCTTCATTCTTTGGAAAGTGCTCACAATGTGGCAAAAGAACTGACTATAGTGCAGAGCATGGAGAAAAAGAAATGCCTTTTAAAGACCAGAGCAGTTTTAAGATACATTTAGACTGTGATTTTAGAACCTCACAGAGTCCATCTTCTCTGAGCACAAACAGAAGGGAAGCATATATTGCAGCCAGGAAGCACAGGGATAGAAAGGACAGTACTGGCCCAAAAAGATGGACTGTCCCTGTCCCTCTGCCCCAGGTGACGCAGGGCACTTCATCCAAGCAGTCTTTGAAGAGGTGGGTGGTACCACTGAAAGCCAGTGGTAGCTGTACGTTTGGCAGATGAGGTGCCAGGCTTAAAAATCATGAAAAAAATCAGGAAAGACACACATCAAATAGAAGAATTAATTTTCTGGCAATCTCCAGCTGCCATGATTTATATTGGTGAGTACAGATGGGATCTTTATTCATGGAGATGCTAATTACACAGACCATGTGTTTTCTGTGGAGGACAGTGATGACTGCCCCAGAAGGAAAACCTGGCTGTGTCATTCAAAGTTCTGAAATGAAGCATAATGACCTTATTTCTGGTATTGCCTGGCTTTTGAATCCTTATCTTGGCAACCTTTGGATTGTTCATCTAATGGAAGATTTATGCGACAAAATACTACTCCAACAGGCTGGAATGATAATTATTAGGCAGGCTTCTTAGTCTTTTTCTAGTTTTACTGTTCCAACACAGAAAAAGGCCAGCCCTGAAACTGGGTTGTGAAATATGATTGATCTAAAACTACAGTTTTCAGTCATCAGATCCCTGGAATGATGGGAGTGGAGTTTGTCCAAGGTAACTGATTGTTGTCAGTTAGCTTCCATTTGAAATTTGAAATTGAGTTCTTCCCCTCTACTACACGGTTCTTGGTTTGCAAATGAAAAACCTGGATTTGAAGCATGAAGGCTGATTTTCCTGATGTTCTATTGCTGATGGCTTGCCAGTGGGGTTTAACTAGATATACCTGAATGTTGCCATGTGATTAGAATGGAATAAACTTTTTGGAATAAAGATCTTATTTGCATAGTTTAACATTTGGGGTTTTTTCTTTCTGAATTGACCACAAGCAAGTTATGACTATTTACAACATTTTTGTGTAATCAAAACTACTCAGTGGATAACTCTCTGGTCAAAAGCAATTGAAGAGAAACCTATATCTAATATATATCTAATAGTGTCACTATTTAGCCACTAAATGAGTTGAATGAATTCATGACTCATAAGGGTGGTTTTCCACCTTGTTCTCCCACTGGGCAAGTAAAATTTAGCTTCAGGTTTTGTGCAATATCACCCTCACTGCACAAGTCCAAAATTTCCCTTTTCTGTGAATGTTTCCAAATGTTCCTTAAAAATCTACTGCTTGGCATAAACAATAGATGCTGTCAAATTCAATGTGCACTTGGACACCTGCAGGGGCTCTGGAAAACAGCCCCTTATTGCTGGACAAGTATGAACAACTTAAAGGCAGTAAATGCTTCACTTCACACTTCCTTTTTATTAAAAAGCCAACAAACTTTTCTTGGTCTATATGATATCCCTAAGGAAAGATGTGAAAGAATCTTTCCAGAAAATAATTTGTACATACAAGATCTGGCCAGGGAAATTGCTTGGTTATATACAAGACACTCTCTGGAAAAGCTGTGTGTCACATTTAGGTCACTGCAGCATATCAGATCTGCAAGACCAAAATAATTATCACATCACATCATAATTAAAACAAGTAACAGTTTCCCTTGTTCACTTCTATAAGCCTGTTAACTCCTGACTGTCATGGATTTTGACCAGCTCCAACATGTCTGACACTAAGCTGTACATTACTCACTGGCTTTGTTAATTACATTATAGCCTTTTATGAGTTTTGAGAGACAAACCTCATAAAAAAATTAGAAGCTTCCACATTTTTAATAAAATAATTTACTTGTCTTTTAATAACATATAAAGGGTTCAGTGAAAGAACAAGAAGTTTTGCTCAATTGTTTTGCACTCTAGACATAAAGGCTAATAGGTATAAACTGTTTTTAGGGGAGAGGGAAGAAGGAGGGGCACTAGAAGAGTTTTGGTCTGTCCTCAGGATTTCCCCGTCTGGATCCAGTCATTGTGTTGCTTCTGCCAACACAGACAGCACTGTATATAGCTGTGGTTTTTGTATTCTGCCTCATGGGCAACTACAATGTGAAGGTTGCAATTAGGCTTGAATCAGGACCCGTGGAGGGACTTCACCTCAACTGGGTCCAATCAGCACCCTGGCCCCCTTGGTAGGCCATGAAAAGAGGGGGGTTATTGGAGACCCTGTTGTTTTAGATACCCATTTAGGATGAGACATGCTCAAGATTTCACTGCTCACACTGACCAGGTCCCTGCTTGATATTATTATTTATTATGCCATTATTTATTATTGCCATTATAATTTATTATGCCGGATCCAGATGTTGTGCACGTCTCTTGCACTGTAGCTCCCACAGCCACTGGCACTAGAGCTGCAGCTCGTCTTACTAATCTTGCTGGGCTGTACTTGTAAGTATGGCTGGAAAGTCACTCCAAGAGTAGAAGATGTCTAAAGGGCCTGAATATTTAGCTGAGTAGTTCTCAGAGACAGGAGAGCTACACTGGGGAGGCAGTGAGCAGTGGAAGCTGGGACTGACCCATTCCTTGCCAGCTCCCCTAGAGCTGTGAGAGCACACAGGAGAGTAGAAGGAGCAGAGTGGTGTGCAGAGCACCACAACAACCCCTCTGTGGTTTTGTCTTGCTGAGATATCTGCTGGGATGTCAGCAGGTAATTTTTTCAATTGAATTCCTTCTCCTCCATATCTGTGTTGCGTTTCCATACTAAGCTATTCTCACACCAAGAATCTTGCTCACATGCACTTCTCCCAATAATTCAGATTTTTCTTTCCTCTGTAAATCACATGCACTATACAGCCTCATTTATGAAAACAAGATCTATGACAAAACCCTCCTAACACCAGTAAATCTTCTTTTAATGAATTGGGCCTGTAGCTTCAATTATGAAGCTGGGATATGATGGCTGCTGAGTGAGCCATGCCAACAACAACACTGAGGCAGATCACTGTCATAAGGGTGTTAGGAGAGTCTTAGGAGAGGCTTGGATGCTCCCTCTTTCCCTTCAAGCACTTTCACATCTGCACTGTATTATATCCCTATCCAGATGACTTTGCTGGGATCTCCAATGTTCTTGGGAGTATTTACATTATAAGAAAAAAACCCACTATTTTTTCAGTCTTCCACATAAATATACCCATAGTCTAGTCTGAAACAGCTCACATTTATCTGGTTTGCTTTGTTTTCAAATTCTCCCAGCCTGGATTTTCAGTTTTACAGTGTATGTAAAGAATTAAAGCCTTTAATTACGTTGTAAACCCTCTGGATCATACTTTTACTGTTTGTGTGTACTACATACCATAAGACACTGCTCTCCTTCAGCATTACCAAGAATAAAGCCCTTTCAGGTATCCTGTAGGAGTTGGAAGGGCCACTTACAGATCTAGTGGCTCCCAGATGGACAGGGGATGTGAAAAGGATGAAGGTTCTATTTCTCTCCTCTCCCTTGGGAAGTATATTTGGACCATCCATAAGACAGGGTGTTGCCAAGCCCAGTTTTCTCTTCAGCAGTGAGAAATTGCCAGTGGACTGACATAGGATAGGTGATGCTCTTATCCTTCTGGCCTTGGGAATGGAGAAAGTTGCAAAGCACAAAGCAAATGTTCACCCTCAAACCCTCCTGCCATCATCTGTGACCGGTGTGATAATAAAGGCACTGGGGTGGAGGGATCAGATTGCCTCAGGTCTTGCTTTGTGCAGGACCTCACATTTCCATCTTTAATGTAGACATCAGGATGATTTTTTACCCATTCTTGTCATATTGATACCAGTAACAAGCTTTTATTGCTACCTCCTTCTTCTATTGGCCTTGCAGAGTAGCTCTCTTGAGTTATATTTGTACTGTAGTAAAACTCAGTATTGCAGAGGACCTCTTTGACTACATTTTAATTTTTCAAAGTCTGTACTTGTCCTGTTCTCTGTCTTCCTGTAGCAGTCTGGGTCATGTTGATTTAGTGATTGAAGATCCCTTGCTTGAGAAATGGGAGAAGGGAATATTAAAACAATAAATTTCACTCACTGGAATGCTTGGCCTAGAGACACCTGTTCCTGTGGGTTTTCATCACTTGAAGTGGATGCTGGTCTAGTAGAGCTGTGCACACAGGCACTCTTGTGGACTGCAAGGTGGACTGCAAGTTTGCTAAAGGGAGATCTCTGAGCACTGAGGAGAATTACTAAAGTTTTCCATGTTGTACCATGTGTTGTTCCATTTTCTTTCTTTAAGTTACATGGTTTATTCCTACTGGCAAGGAGGAAAAGATATTGAAAGTATGAACATTTCCAACACATTCACCCAAAAGTGGGTTTCCCTACAATGTTAATGATCCAACTTTGTTATTGCTTTTGCATCTGTGAAAGTGCCTGGCTTGTACAGAAGTTTCATTTTGGGGGAAATTTCAAAAAAATTGGGGAATATTTAGCTGCAAAGTTAGTGGTTTTCTTATTGAAACAAAAAAGAGGGAATTTATTGGGTTGCAGCAAATACATATTCTCATACATTCCCTTACTTTCAAAATATTCTGATGAAAACAGAATACATTCTACACAAAATGTCTTTTCTGCTTAACCCTACTGCAATCCTGAATTAATGCACAGCACAGCACTGCACAGCATTATTTGGCAGGGGAGGGTGGCAGTGCAGGAACTATGCGTATGGCTGCTGGAAGAAAGGTAACAGCTGTCACCTTTGTGCATACCGAAGCTCAGGAGAAAGGCTGCAGATGTTTCAGCTTCTGAAGGGCCACAGCATTTTGGGGTACAGCAGAGGAGGGGTGTGTGGGTGTGCATGTGTCATTCTGATGACAACTATGGCACTTGGGAATTCGAGGATGAGTATTTCCCCTGATAGCTCAATTTCTGAAAACCAGCTGGGGGCACATCAGTAAGTTCAAGCATTACTCATGAGTCAAAAATGAGTCACCCTTTATCTAGATATCAAACTGTAAATGTTGTGGTCTGGAAAATCATTTTGCCGGTGTAGACTAACCCCATGGACTTGTGGTCAGCTGCATAACCCAGAAGGAGATTTCAGGGAAGGGTGTGGCTGAGAAAGTAAGAGAAAAGACACTAAGACTGTGGCCAGTTTTAGTCAGAGGAACTGCTTTGTTACTGTATTACAGCTGCACTGTGTTTTTAACTACAAACTCTGTTTTAGACCGAGGCTGAAATGAGTGCCACAGTGGTTTGTATGGCAAAACAAATTACAAATCCCTCATGACACACTGCTTGAAAGTCCACTGAAAGCATTGTTTGGGCAGCAGCAGGACTTGTTTCAAATCCTACTCGGGTTGCAGCTCTTATTTCTAAAGGTACAGTTATACAAACAAGTGACTGTGGGGACATGCATGTACATCACATCATGTTTTCCACAGCAAGATCCTATTCACAGCCTATGGTAAGTGAAAAGTTTCCTAATCATAAAGGGAAATTTGCTCCAAGGCAAGGAGAAGAAGTTGCTACTAGCAGCTACACTGACACTGTAAATTCACACCTCCACTTCATTCTGAAATATCTGTAGTTGTACCCTGTCTTACTAAAGCACTTGTTTGAGGTGCAGTGGTACAAGAAGCAGCTGTGCAGGAGGTGTCTGCAAAGTGTTAGGGTTGTTGGAAATGGATGCAGCTACTTGTGCTGTCAATGGAAAAAGAGAAGTGTGTTCCTTTACAGTCTATGTGTTACAGTGTTATCTGCCTCCCCCATCCATTGCCTGGAAAATTCTGGCTAGTGGGATGTTTCCTATGTGAATCCTAATCTAAACTCTCACAGGTGAAAGGATATGGGCTGAATTTTCTGTCTGCTGCATTGGACAAAATGAAGTGCAGAAGTGCTTCTGTAGGTACTTGCAGCATCACAGGAGAATGGCTCCTGCACTTCCGATGAGTTCCATGGCCTGGGCTGGTGGAAGGCCCATCTCAATATGTGGAGAGGCCATAGACTCAGTGTAGACTTAATTTTATGGACTTCATTCACAGACTTCATTTTACTTTTTACTCTCCCTTATATGAGCAAAAGGAAAACAGCTAGTCAATGAGACAAAGATTGTATTTGAAGTTTACCCATATTTCCCCTCCAGCTAGGATTTCAAGTGCCTCTAATTCCCCAAATTAGTGACAAGGTTAAATACTGCCAGAGAAATATGGGCTAAGGTTGGAGCTCCAGCCAGCCAATATCTAGGTAATAATTTAAAATGTATTATTCATGAATGCTTTATTACTGTTCACATTAAATTATAATTCTGTCAGAACCAATGTCCTGCTTTACATGAGTGGTGTTTAATATTAGCTGCTGTTTGGCCCTTTCCAGCCAAATAAAATCAGTCTTAGTTCATTCTGTCTTGCCTAGATCAACAAACATGGTACTTAATGAACTCCCCCTGCTCTGTGACTTATCTTGCCAGGATGACAGGGGGAAGGTACCTCCACAAAACATTCCACAGCACTTTCCTTTGACAGCACACCATCCAACTTGTGCAAGGACCATGACAGTGCCACAGGATGCTGCACCTGCCAGCTCCTCTGTCTGCCAGCACAAGCAAGCCACTGCGCCTGCCCTCGTGGACACAGCTGATTTGGGAGGGCAGTTCAGCAGGGCAGTGGGTCCTACAGATACTCCACTTCCCAGAAAGACTCAATGAGGGATATTCTGTCTTCCCCTCTCCTCCCCAGCAGCCACTGTCCAAGGCACCAGGTTGGGCACTGTGAGAGCAACCCTGGGCTGGCAGCACAGAAAGTCCAGGCTCTGCAGCAAGTAATGGGAAACCAACTTTGAATGAGGCTGACACATAATGATGGAAACTGGAAACTTTGGGTATACCCAAACCAATCTCTAATAAGAGTTTGAAAGCAGGGCATTGGGAATGTTTTCGAAACATGAGAGTAATGCCAAGAAAAAAACCATAGAATAATGTCAGGTTCTTTTGATTAAATCTAAAACATTCCCAGTATTACTTGAAAACTAGAAGCAGACAAAATTATCCATCATGTTATAGATAACTTGGCTGCAGAAATATGGCATCAGCATATGCTGAAAAGTAAAAGTTAACATGATTAGTTATCTATTAATTCTAGCATCAGACTTGCCTGCATGAGATCCATATGTACAGAAAATAAAAACTTTGGAGCAAAGATCAGAGTTTCTGTGTATCTGTACAGCAGGTGGAATAGGTCTGACCATTAGACTAAATATTCTGATATTAAAAAACTGGCAATGGCCTTCGAAAATGTTTGCACATTTGAAGAGTTGCCACAGACTTCTGCTTCTATTGAAGCTGGATGATATACATATGTTTAATTCCACTGAGCTGATTAGGCTAACTTGGATCTGGCATCCAGGTAGATCTCTCCAAAAATGAGGTTTTCAAAGCACACTGCAGCTCCTGGAGTTCATAAAAGCTGTGTTTACAGAACTTGAAGTCAGTGCTTTATGTGATGCAGTGTGCATGATATTGCACCGAACACTGGCCCCCATATCTCCCAAGTCACTGGGTTTTTGCACTTGCTGTTTCCTAAGTGCCTTAACTCAGAAACTGCAAATATCTCTTTCCTCATTTATAGGGGAAAAAAGGGGGACTTGATTAAAGACTGTTGAAGACTACATACCTGCTAGTGCTGGATTAGGCCCATAGAACTTCAGTGGCTTTCATTTCTCAGGAAACATGAAGAAGAAATTGCATCCTCCTGAGTTTTGGCAACAATTTGACAGGGGAAGGTCCACAAAGAACACACTATCAGCAAAGATCTTGTGAAAAAGCAAACTTCAAGATCACTTGATTCAAAAGGTCCTGTTAAATCATATTAAATGTTTTCTATGCATCCATGAAGGGTTTGAGAGCCAGTATCTCCATATCACTGCAGTCTGGGTTAAGCTACAAATTATACACATACCATCCTCTGCTAGCCTCCCTCTTATGAATCCAGCTTAGCCCTTCCAAATCAATTTGGCTATAACATTTTCTCTGGCCTGTTCTTCAGTATTTTACACAAATAATGTGTGTTGTGGTTCATGTATCCCAGGATTTTTGTTTCCTCGGTGGGATCTGATATGTAATGCCTTTTACATATGTTTAGTACTGTTTATTTTTCTTGTTTTATTCTAAAACCAGGTTTTCCCAGTTCCACACTTCATTGAACTAACTCTACTTGAATTTTATTGAAATGAGAGATATTTATACCAGTGCCAGCCTGTGCTTCATCTCTTGCCATCCCATGCCTGTGCTCCTCTGTGCTGCATCCTGTCTGTCAACTTCTCCATAGATGTTGTGGCCGACCTGTCCACCCCAACACTACATTTTTGTATTGACCCAAAGTAGCTTATTCTGCATAGAATAACTAGAGTCTCTGCAAAACTATGACCATAGTTTGCAAAGATATGCAAAAATAAAACCAACTAACTTTGCACACATGGTCACCTAGAGAATTGCCACATCTAAATGAAGAAAAATGAAGTAAAACAAAACTGCAAACAGGTCGAGGATAATTCAGACAGAGCAGAGCCCAAAAATCTCAGTCCTGAATATTTTGAAATCCAGTGCAAAGCTTTTGGCCTGAGAAAGGCAGTGCTGCACTACAGGGCTACCTCATCACATGATGCCCTGCTCAGCTTCACAAACAATAGTTTTTCCAGTGCCTGACATGAAAATAAGATTGCAGGCATTGGAGCATGCAAGGATGGATGACAGTGACGCATGAAGACAACAGCGTGTTTCAAGTGTTAGGCCAGTCTGTGCTTGCTTTATTTGATTAGCTGTTCAGCTGCTGCTAGTGGGGAAGTGCTACTGTGGGTGATGGAATAGGTATCTCCTTCTTTTAATCTCTTGAGCTTCTGACCTGTCTTAACAGAGGCAAAGGCTGGGTTTGACAACCCAGCTGCATCCCAGCAGGCCTAAGAAGGTGAACCTCCTCAGGATTACCCTGCTTGCTTCCAGAAGGCAGCAAAGCACTTCACATTTGGCATGGGCAGCATGTCAAAATTCTTTTCTTTTCCCTTTCAGAAACAATGTTTCACAGATAAATAGCACGTAAGAATTTCTGGCATCACTATAGTGTATTCTGTTCTTTAAAGAGATGTGAGTGTCTACATCTACATCAGTCTGGCTTTCACTGAATTAGAGCCATGGGGCACTGGGTACTTTTATCCTGAGCTGTCAGTAGGTCTCTGACCCTGACAGTCCTGCTCTAACAAGATACTTAGTGCCATCAAGCAAGGAAAATGCCATTTCTATTTGTAAAGAGGACACATTTCCTTGGGTAATAAATGAAGCAGCTCACTGACCGTATGGGCTGGCAGTTATCTTTGGCTCCTTGCTCCTTGATTTACTGTGTGTGGGAGCAGCTTGGCACATCAATATTGCAAATTAAATATCAAGAAGATAAGTGATCTTTTGAGTTTGCATCTGGGAAGGAAAAAACTTTCAAACTGAGGTTCAACCCTTTTTGAGTTCAAATCATGGCACTCAACTAATCAAAATGTTTGATAAGCAGTTTTTATGCAGCTCCAGTCTGTATATTCTGTTCTGGTCTTTTTCTTCTCCCTCTTCCTCTCTCTGTCTCCTTCAGCACTCAAATTTTACTTTAAAGGCTGGTTGGAGCTTCTAAACAAGTATTACACCCCTCACTGGTTAAGTGGAAGCTGCTTAAAATCCTGCATCATTGCATTGTCTTTATGTATCTGTTTTCCTTGGGGCCCTGCTGGTGTATGCAATCAGTGGGTCTCCTAGAACTATTAGGGCCAGGCCAGTTTAGCCAATGAAAATGCTAATTAGGATGGAGAAATATATTGTGTGCATTCCACATGTTTAGCTCTAAAAAAATACAAAAAATCCATAGCCTTAACACTCTAAAAATGCCAGATAGTTCTCTCAGACAGTGTCTTGGGAGTTCTATAAGCCTTGGCAGAGATAATTTTGTTAATGTCCCCCCGATAATTAGATCCACATGCACACAGGATACACCATGAACCCTGTCTTGCCTTTCAACTTCAAGCCTGTGACAATGGTTTGTGTTGAACTTAAGAGTGTGTTTTAAAATAATACAAAAAATGTGTCAACTAAATGTTGAAGATACCAAATGAAGCCCCTGGGCTAGGAGAGTCCAGTACCCACCCCTGTGCAACTCTCCTGTGCTGCTTTGTGTCACCTCCTTCACAGCCAGATGCTCCATCTCCTTCAGAACCTCTGTCCCACCCTGGGTACAGCAGTTTAATTAACCAACAGCTGATCAAGAGTTGGGTTTCATCCTGTTCCTCATAGGGTAATCCAGGACCTTGGGTTCTGTGGCCTAGGGCAGGGTCAGAACTCAGACCGCAGACCCCACAGCTGGAGCTCAGCAGCCATTTGCCAGTACCAGTGAGGATGTGACTGTCCTCTGCCTTCTCCAGATATCCCATCCACTCCAACAGATACAGCTCCTTCCTCCTGGTCATCCTTCCCTTCTCCCTTTGGGCAGATCACACTGATTTCTCTGTCCTTTACTTCCAGCTAAAGGCAGGATGTTGAATCCTGTCCCTTGCCACTGTGTTGGCAAAGGGACATTTGGGACCCCGTGAGGGAGCATGTTCCTGGCACAGGGGAACCATGGGGCAGTCCAGAGCTGCTCAGTGCCTGCAGCAGCAGGAGCATGGCTTCTGGGGGCACAATCCTGGGCCAGTGCCATGCAGCAACAGAGGGCAGTGAGAGAGCTGGGCAGCTTCTGTCTCTATAAAGCAGGTAAGAAGTGCAAGTTCTCTGAGGCAACAGTGACCCTTAACTCGGGGGATGTTCTTGTAAAGGCATTTATCTGTAATGGCAATGTCAAACTACTACTGCAGCACCGGAGCAGCTGGAGGAGGCTCATCAGAGGAACTCCAAAAGAGGCTGTTAATATTTACAGTGGGCTGACAATTGTGTATTTTATTTTAGCCTTGCTCTTGGAAATGGATGAACTGGTTTAAACTGCACTCTGAGTGTCGCAGGGCCTCTTATAATACCAGCACTTTGCTACAGAAATTCTGAAAGATGAAGGAGGTGAGAGCACATTTGCACCCACTGGAGGAAGGGCCCACTTAGCCCCTTGCTTTATGAGCCTCCCCACCTGCTCCTTGCACTGGGTCCACAAAGCCCCTCATGTGCCCCCGGCTCTCTGCTCTGGCATGGGTTCAGGAGTGAAGAGCCACGAGGAGATGGTTCCCCCACACTCTTGGCCTGTGTCAGAACTTGCATTCCCTTCCCTGAGCCCCAGGGCTGCTGTGGAGACACCGAGCTTATGCATCAGTGTGAGAGGAGGGGATCCTCTCCTTTGGAGGAGGAGAGCATTGAAACATAAATAACTGCAGAAAATGAAAATTATGTTAAGAAAACAAGTCCAAAAGTTTTAACTGTTAAAGTGGAAAAATAACATTTTATAAACATAATCTTCCTAATACTTCATAATGTACTTCTCTGTGTCACGCAGCACAATAATTTCCTGTTCAGCTTCACTTTCTGAGCAAAAGCAGAGACGAAGGCTGGCAAGCTGTAACGGGAGAGCCCGGGGCTCTCCCCCAGCCCCAGCCACCAGAGAGCCTGCTTTCCCCTGCCTTACTCTCAGCATAAGCCCGTTCAGCCACCGGGTGATCCTCTTGAATCGCTTTTTAACCGAGTCAAGGAGACTAATATGGCAACAGCCTTGTTTGTGTGTGAGTAAGGAAAGGAATTTGTAGAGAAGTAGTGAAGGGGGAGGGACAAGAGGACATTTGGCTAAGAAATGCTTACACAAGTAAAAACCATATTTCCTCCACATCTTGCTTCAGAGTAAGTTTTTGGAGAATGGGAGCTCTAGAAACATGCAATTACCATTTGCTTCCTTTACAGATTTTATTTTTTTTTTTTTTTCTGGTATTTCTGTACTAGAAGCCAGCTTGCTTTGCAATCTCTTGCATGTACCTGCTGCTGTTCCCAGTGGAGACCCGGGTCGTGCTCGGGGTCTGTCCTCCGTCTCTGCCGCTTTCCTTGGCTGCCCCACCAGGAGCCGAGTTTCGCGCCTTGTACAGCACGTCCCGACTTCCGAGGTGTGAGGATCTTTGTTGATTGTGCTTGAAGGAATCCAGACTGTTTTTCCATTTTGGCAGAGCTATATTTAGGCTGCCCAGTAACTGTGCCCTGGACTTTCTAAAATAAATCGATGCACAAGGCCCTGATTTGGCGGCTGCCCGTGCCAGCGCGGAGCCCAGGCTGTCCCGGCTCTGAGCAGCCGCGGGCACAGACCCGGTTCCAAGCCCGGGATCTATCCCGTCCCTTCACAGCCCCGCTCTGCCCTTGTGTCCCGCCTGCCGCCTGCTGACCTGCACTCAGGTTAATATAGCTCCGGTATGAATCCAGCTGAACTACAGATTTGCACCTATGAGGAGAGGTCAGTGCTCCTGGGGTATTTTCCTATTTTAACCATCACTCAATACGTATTTAGATTTGTAAAAAAAGCAACTCCCGTCTTTGACCTCTGTAGGAAACAAGCCAAACAAAACAATCTCTCCTATTGCAAGTTTAGTCCTTCTAAAATCTGTGTTTTAATACCAGGGATCCAGTTACAAATTGAACCAAATGTTTAGTTTACAATTTGAACAATTACTGACTGTAATTTTCCTAAGTTGTTCTTTAAAACTTGGAGAGTCAGTGCAAGACATTTTTTCCTCACTCATCGAATACTTTTTTTTTTTTTTCCTTAATGTGGACTGGACATTGTGGAGCTAGTTAGAAAGTAAGTCTGCAGGAATTAGGCCTCAAAGCTTAAAAAACAATTTTCCCTTATTTCAAAGGTATAAAGACTGATTTTGGCCCATGTCTTTACCAACAAGTTTGTAGCCACACACTGCCACTCTACCCTGTGGAGGCTTTGCAGTGTTTCTGTAAGGCTCACTGACATATTTACCTTATGGACTAGCCAGAGATGCTCCCTGCTCGCAGACATCAGCTATGGGCTGGTGCTAGTAGCATCATTTAGAGGTTTTTGCAGAACTGAATTCCCACTGGGCTGGCAAGGCTGTGTGCCAGCAGCCTGTCTGGCCCCACAGAGTGGAGGATTTCCAACATGAAACTGAGTTTCATATCTAAAATATTGGCCTTGAAGACAACCACAGTTCCTTTATTTAGAACTCATTTGAGACAATGTTAATTGGTGTTCAGTTTTTGTGGTTGGGATTTTTATCAAGCTCATGTAGTCAAAGTACACATGGATCACATTTATAAATAAAAGGTATCATTGCTGGAGTCATGTAGATCTTGAACAGCACCCAGCTGGTCACTGAGGTGCAAACTTGCCAGGCATTATGAACTTCTAAAGTTCAAAGGAATGGTCAAATCCTACCAAATTGCAACATTTCTCATAAATATAAATGCCTCAATGTATCAGCTGTCAGGAATTCAGTACCTAATCTGTCCCATCACTGACTGGAGTGATAGGAACACAGCAGTTGGAAAGATGCCATTCTGGGAAGCTATCACACGTAGTCTTTAAATTAATTCTTGAAGATTTTCAGCACTTTTGTCTAATCAGCTTTTTTTTATTGCTGTTTTCTTTTAAGAAATCTTGTGACTTCTGCTCCAGTGATCTGGCCAGACCCAAGAGTGAGGGGCTGAGAAGCTCCAAATCAAATCAGATGTGAGAGCTAAATAAATTGGGGGGGGGTCTTGGCTTCTCAGAAGCATAGAAACAGATGTAAAAAGAGGCACAGAAGAAACGGCAATGCCTCAGCTGCTCCTAATGAGGGTCCCAGCAGGGAGCTGGTTAACCCTGCTCAGGGACTTGCAGACTCCTGGCTAAGCAGAGGAGAACCTGAAAATGCAGTGTCAGCATATGCAAGAGTTAAAATGGCTCTTTCCAACCTCGTAAGCTGCCACCACATGCTGCTGGTATTGTATTGCACAGCTGGTATTGTATGTGCTGGGGCATGTATTGCACAGCCTAGCAAGGCTTCTGTCTTGTGAGTTCTCGTGCAGCAACCCTGAAATGATCAGTTCTGCCCTTTTTGGCAAAGCTTAACTAGAGAAAATGCAGAAATGCAGGGACTGCCCTTGTTATCAATGTAGCCTGTTTGGAGGGAAATTCAAGGTATATGAAGAATTCAAGAAGAGTCATTTTCCACTGATGCCAGATTTGGGGCCCGTCACCCTGCACTGATGGTGCCAGCCAACTCTTTACTGAAAGGAAAAAAATAGAAAATATGTCATAAGACCCTCCCCAGAAGAAAAGTTGCTCTGAACACTGGCTGGAAAATTCCCATGCACTTCAAGTGCCTGTGGTTGTGTTAGTCATGCAGTGACGAGAAAATAGTCTGCTCTGGGGGCTCTGTTGGTGGTGCTGGGAGAGTGGGATGGAGCTGGCCTCTCCAAGCTCTTCTGCCTTTCCTTTCCAGACCAACAACAAAAGGGGGACAAACCACTGGCAGACATGCATGGCAGCTCAGGTCTAAGCCAGGGGAGCTGATCTGTTGTTGAAGCCGTGCTGAGGAGGGCAGGAGAGGAAGGACATGCACTGGTTATTTTCAAGTACAGAGAAGCAATATTTTAGCAACTGTTCTGAAATGCAAACAAAGTGAGTTTGCTGCGTGATGTTTCCTGGCTTTGAGGTAATCTTTGTTACAAAAGCAAGTTATCACGTGTAGATCTTTTTCTTCATTCCTGATTAACCAAACTCCAGACTGCCTGCCTCTGAAATTTTCTTATTTTGTGACTCTGTCATTGCTAGAAAATTAAAAAGAGAACCCTTAACTTGCATGAAAGCACTTTTCTTGCCTTTTTTGGTAGCGTGTCCTGCTACAACAATTCTGTCAAAACACAAACAAAGGGCACTTTCTAATTGTTAAGCAAAAAGCAAAAGAAAATATCCAGTGGGGTAACCCATGCTTTAAATATTGTATTTCTGAGCATTGTGTCATGTTCTGAAAATGAGTGGTAATGCCCTGCAGCTCCTGCAGTGGTGAGGTTTGCAATGCTGACACCCAGCAAGCAGGTAAAGAACTACATGATGATGTAAAAACTAATTTTTTTACATGGATAAAGAAATTCACAACAAGCTAACCAAAATTGATCCTTTCTTTCACTGAAAACCAGGCATTGGGGTAACTATCTTTCACAGCAGCAGCTCACAGGCCCATTCCACTGTTGGGGTGCAGCTCCCATGCCAGACCAAGCCTCACATGGCCTTTGTCACACTAAGCCTCATCCCAGGCATTGGTGTCCCCTAAGCCCGAGGGGCTCAGCAGGCTGGGGGAGACCCTGAGGATGAGAGGAGCATGGAGCTCTGTCTGGTGGTGATTTAGGAATGGTAAAACTTAAAAGATTTTGGGTTCTTATGGTTTCTAAGAGTCCACTTGTTCCATATAAAGCCAACACTGAAAACTGAGTGTCACTAAAAATGAAGTTTTCACAGAGCAGTTAAACTGCTTGGAAAAACATTGGCCACCTGTAGTAACAAAAACAACATGCTGCCAAGCAAGTCCTGGGGATGTACCTGCAAAGCTGAATGTGTCCCATAGTTAGGAGGGTTTCCATGCCTCTGCATTCCTGGCCAGAGAGGAAGGGCTGAGTATGGACATGGAGGATCACAGTGGAATGCAAGGCAGGTCACGAGCTGCAGCAAGGATGGTCAGATGGCCAGCAGTAGGTGTTTAGTGTATCTGTCTTATGGTTTTACAAAGTGAATTTGAAGTATCTATATAAGGAGAAGCTGAGGTACATATAATCCATTAGATCTGACAAGGAACATTACTGGATATGATATTGTTTCCTAGTGGTCTTGTTGGGATTAGAACCCTCATTGTAACAGCTATTCCTATTTGTCTTGTTATCCTTGCTAACCCCTATTTTTCTCCTCTCTTTGTGTTTATCCCTGCATTTCTTTTAGCTAGCACTTGCAGCATCCTGTGGTATTGGGGAGGAAATTTGGACATGAAATTGCACAGCAGGGAGAAAGTTCTCTGTAGAAGTAACAAGCAGCAAGAAAATATATGCAACATCTAACTTATTTCTTCCTTAGTTGCCCTAGGCAGGCTGGTACAAATTGTATCTCATGTCAGACTACAAGAACCTCAGAGGGAATATGGGATACCAAGGGATCCAGCTAACAAGAGACAAAATATGTTTGTATTAATTGCTTAGTGCTCAAATGTGTTAGAAATATTTATATAACAATAACAACCTATTTCATAGCTTACGTATGACTCGGTATTTCCAAAGACACTGTTAAACAACAGTGCTTGCTGGAGTCTCTGACAGTGAGGACAGCTTGTATGCACCTTAAAATGGATAGGTTGTATGCAAATAGACATTTTATTTTCTGGCAGAAGCTCCAAACTTAGATCTACAACTTGGGGAATTGATGAAGTTATGCATCCTTAGCAGAAAGTTTGGGGAAGATTATCTTCAAGGAAAGCTACTTTTGCTTTGGCTTATGGTACTGTGGCCAGGGGGAGCATCTACAGATACAAAGCCAAAAAACCACCAGAACAAAAAAAAATCAGGAAATCTGCAGCTCTCTCATATAAACATGTTTTATGAGTGTCCAGAACTGCTTTAAAACTTTCCTTGTTGAAGTGGAGTCTCACTGTTGTGGAGAACAGCTAGAAAATAAATTACAAGTAAACCAACCTGTACCAAAATTAAATGCCAGCTGTACTACAACCTCACAGATAATATATATTTGAATCTTTGCATAGCTGCAGTGTATGTGTCTGAGGCAGCTGGACTGCCATTGACCTTCTTTGCAGAAAAAACCCAAAACAACCAAAAAAACTCACCAGGGAGTTGGGGATGAGGGGGGAAAGAAAAAAGTGCATTTCAGATAATGAGACCACAGAGCAACTTGTTATTTGGAAATTGGTTTCTTACTGAGCCGCTGTGTCTGCAATGGGCTGAGCTAATCCCCAGTCATAAGCACTAGAAGGATTGATCTTGGCTGAACTTTGTGACTCTTGTCTGTCATGCTTAGTGAGAGAGGAGCCAACAGTCCCTAAAATACCCTTTCGTCCCCGTGGCTGGGCAGTTGCCCTCCATCACTGGTGTGAGCAGCACTCCCGCTCCTTGCATGCCGAGCTGCTGGTGACAGGGTGAGAGGAGAGTGCTGGAGACTGTGCAGCAGCTGTGCACATCACAGGGCTCGGGTGCTGAAAGGCAACTTAACTGAATAGTTCAACTCGGGTTGGCCTTAAAAATAAGAATGAGGGAAAAGTATGAGAAGTACATTGAACCTCCAAGGCTTGTCAGCATAGACAGCAGTCTGACTGAGCCAACTTCCTCAGATCAGGGGAATGCAGCAGGAGGGCTTGTGTGTCTCTCTAGCCTGCCTGTGCAAAGTGACCAACCCAAACAAAGTCAAAGTGGTTTACAGCCTGCTAAGAGCAGAGCACTTAGGCTGGTTTAATTAACGCAGATCTTTATGCCATAACAAGACTTGCTTTTTTTGAAACAAATATTTGAGACCTTGAGCAATACATCTGAGAAATTATAGAAAAAGAATAAATGTAGATCTCCTTGAAATAATTACTTTGTCTTGTGTGCACCTTTGAAACACTCAATACCCTGACAACATTTTCTGTAAAGTTTGTGTAACTTCATGGCCCTCATTATTAAAGGTATTGAAGTAGTTTTTATCAGGGAAAGGTAGAATCCTTTCTCTGCATCACTGCACACTGAACCTGCATCAACCTCCATTTGATTTTATGTCATTTCTTGCAAACATGACCCAAGCCCACTCCAACATCGAGGAGAGAGAGAAAAGGTCAGAACCATAAATTTTTGACCTTGCTGGGTGAAAGCAGACATTACACTCAAATCCCTGTTAGTAATGGTTGCTATACTTCATGGCAGTGCAGGCAGCACAAAAGGGCACCAGCAATGACATCTTTCATCACTTGTGCTAAAATGCTCTTCACTTACTGCCTCTTGCATGGGGTGCCAGCGAAATGAGATGTAAATGGATCTGTTGACAAACAGGTTAAATGTCAACACCCACAATGATACGTTGTTAATAGTAAGGGCACAAGATATTACAGAATTGTTTAAAAGGGGCAAGTGCTGAAAGGTGAGCAAAGTTGTCATCAGGGTTATTTATTGTGTAAGTACCATGGTTGGACTGCTGGCTCTGGTTCAAGGCAGCACTCATCCTAATCTTCCTTTTCTTTCTGACAGCCTCACTCCAGACTTTGCTGCTGATCACCCACAGCCTTATGATTCCCCTGCCAGTGTTGCCACACAGCAGAAAGGCTCAGGGGACACACACGGAGGCACCAAGCCCTCTTGGGACCAGTAATGAGACACTAAAATGCCTTTTGCTTAGTGGAAGCTGTTCTGGGGCATGGTGAGAGCTCCTAAAAAGAGATGTTAGATATTGTGCAACTCAGGGCAACTCTTAGATATGACACTCCTTCTGTGTGCTCTGACTTGTTTGCTTTAGAGGGAGACTTTTTAATCACACTGGTATTTATATTGTTTTGCAATGTTTTTATTGCTATTCTGAGTCTCCATTCAGGGCAAAGAGTCTCTGTTTTGCTAGGCACAGCTTAATAACTTAATGCTGTTATTCTCACTTGATTTTCTTCTGTAATAAGTATCTCGAGACACTGCCAGTGGCTATTAAGGGAAGCAAGCTGAAAACTTCCCTTTTTCTAATGCTGAAATACACAGGTCTTTTGGTGGGGAAGGTGCTGGAGTGAGTGACTGCTGCTTATTTCCACTGTGCCTCAGGCAAAGGAGGAAAGATCCTGCAGAAATATATTAGAAACATACAGAGACAAGGTGGTATTTGTGAATGACTTAGTGTCTTCCAGGCAAAATAGTTTATAAGCAGGATAGCAATTATACAAATGATTCACTCATTTTGTAAGGCTGTATTACTGTGTCATGTTTAATCCACTGTCATGAATTAAACCCCCCTGTCCCATGAAGGTCTGCTATCTTGGGTGATGTGTAAACATGGTGAGGTATGTAACAGGCAAGATTAGACTTATTTCAGTCAGTTTTTGATGAATAAGTATTGTGATGGTACATTTTAATGATGTGGATGGAGAAACTATCCCATGTAAAGATGTTAATACAAAATAGCCAATGGGAAAAGGAATTTCTAAGGAGATATGCACAGCCCTGAAATAAGTGTTTCCTGTCTTAAGTTGATGGATTTGTCACTTCCTCCCTTGGCTCTTTCCCAAATGTAGATGCCAAATGAAACAAAAAATTAACTACAGATTAAAATCTTCCTAGACAATTAGAAGAATCGAATATCTCCATGTAGAGCATTAGCAAAGTATCTCTAGGAAAATTTAATTTCAGCATAAAATGTAAGAATGGTTCTTATTAGAAAAATAAAATACTTTTAAAAATAAAAGGGAGGCATGACATGTAAAGTCAGCAGGAACTTCTGTGGAAACAGGGCTGGGTTATGGCTCAATCAGGAATCATCTCAGATGTTTCTTACAGCTAATCCTGAAATAACTTCTTCTTCAGCTAAAACAATGCAATTTTGAGATGAGAAACCAGGGGGAAAATGAGAATTCCTGATACAGAAGACATACTTGATAGTTTCTATATTTTGGAATTAGAGGGAATGTTCTATTAAAGATATTTTCAAAAATACCTTTTCAAAGATATTTTTCAAGCTAATAAGTATTGGATTGAAAACAAGTAATGACCACTTACATTCTAGAGTTAAACAATGGAATAGATCCAAACTTTGAGGCCATAGGGCAGAATGTACCTCACTCTTGGGGAAATCTTTCCTTGCAACATCTTTTCCCTAATGTCAACTTCCTTCCTCTGTGTCCATAGCTGACATTCCATAGGAGGTGCTGGCAGTGAGAGTGATCCAGACCAGCAGTTCCTTGGTCCCCCAGAAGAAATTACTTTCATGGAAATAGCTACATGGCAGCTACCACTGCTCTGCTTGGTTTGCTCTCCAAGCTCTGTGCATCTCCAACTCCTCCAGGCTTTCTGCTTCCTTTTGCTTTTTCTCTGTGTTATTATTAGGGCTCCTTCTTTTTGCTCTCTAACAAGGCAGGTCCATCTGGCTCCTCCTAGTGCTTATTCTGTTTCATGGTTTCCTTGTGTGTCCATCACAGTGTGCCAGGTAGGAGCATACAGATACTGGACAGCTTTCTTATTGCTTGCCGTAAGGAAGGGAGTATTATACGACCCTTTTATATGAAATTTCTTGCAGGATTACAAAGCTTTCCCTGTAGTGGTGCTAAAATGCTCTCACTCCACGTCAGGCTGTACATGTTTGCATGCCCTTCCTCACAAATGGCTTCATCCTGTAGTAAAGGAAGTACCTAGAAATTGTGCATTTGTTGGACAATGTGTGAATGCTCTTTCCTTCAGTATTGCATCAGTTTTGCTTCTACCTACTCTTGCCTCTCTTTTCTCCACAGTATTTTCCATGCTTTGAGTCTGACCTCCCTTTCTCTGCCTGTTCGTTAATCCTACATCTCTCAGTCAGGTCCTGGCTCCTGGCAGTTTATGCAAACCAAGTGACTCCTTTCTCTCCAGATCTCTGTTGAACTCCAGGATTTCTCCTATCTTTCCTGCCTTCTCTTCTGCCACTTATTGGGCCTCTCAGCAGTCACAGAATATCTTCTTCCACTTCCAGCTATCCATAGCTGTGAATTTAATAATTTTCTCTCAAACCTAGTAACAGCAATAAATATTTATATTGTGTTAGTATTTTAACTGGTATTTAGGTATTACTGAATTATTGCACAAACTCAGAGGGAAGCAATCTTTGGCCTGACAGCAAAAGCTGCTGAAGGTAAGTTCAGCAGTGCCTCAGGGCAGGTGTAGCAAAGGGTGTCTCTGCTGTGCTGAAGAATCCTGTCTTTTCAAGTGGGAACTTGAGAAACTTTTGTGTGCCGTAAATTTACAGCCTGTGTTCTCCTGTCACTGTGCTGCCATACAAATCCCAGCCAAATAACTCATACTGCATACTAAAGCACTGGTTAAAGAACATCACACATTACGTGAACTTACACAAACTACAAAGGTTACCAAAGATTTAACTCCTCAAAACAACAAGATCTTACAGCTCTAAGACTGTAGCATGAACTTCCCCAGGAAATACCTCATCACCTTCTGCCCTCAGTATAAACTCTGTTTCTTTGATGTTACCTTCTTTTAAATATATATTAACATGTGTGTGTTGTTAGAAAATTCAAATAATTGTATATACTGGAAGAGAGAGTAAAAGAGAGCAAGCATGTGATAAGCTAATCCCAGTGGGGAGCTCAGGAAGGAGCTCAGATGTGTTGATGGAGTATATGAGTTTCAGTGTGGGAAAGACGGAGTAGCTGAGTGGCTTGCTAGGATGAAGAAGGGATTTTGTACTGATGTGGGAAGGGACCCCACAAGGTCTGACTCCAGGCTCCTCGCTTGACCAGTTTTTGCAATTAAGAAAAGAAATCCCTCTTTCTTCCTACCATAACAGGCACTATTCAAAATAAGACATTAATAATGAACACAATGTCATTTACCATTTAACCCTAAGGTGAGGGTAGAGATAATATTATTCCTGCAGTATTTCTTCCTGGTCTTCAGAGCTCTGATCAAGTGTAAGGCTCCTTAATGGTGACAGTGGTAACTCCAGGGCTTGATAAGCTTGTCTTTATCAGTGGAGTCAGAGCATGTTATTAGCAAATGCACATGGATTCTGTGTTTTGCTATAGCACATGTTTGTATAGCCTTTTCTGACAGTTAAAGATGTGCTAAGTTTCCCTGACAGAAAACAGATATTTTAATAAAATGGCTGCCATTTAACTAGAAACTCCTGGGCAAAGCTCTATGGGAAGCAGTTCCCATGACCTTCGGGGTAGAAAAAATGTTTGTCTTTTAATAAGGATCTATTCTGAAAAAGAGAAAAAAAAAAAAAAAAAAAAAAAAAAAAAAAAAAGGCCTTACTCTGCAGTATTCAGGCTTTTTAAATACAACCTTAATGATGCAAGTCCTGAGGAACTGTACAGGCCATTTGCAGAAACATATTGCTAATTACACTAGTCTTTACTTTCAGATAAAGAAACTTCCAACTATTCCAGAACAATGAATTTGGAACAGAGTAAGACTGAAGCAGAATCTTCTGTAATGCATTTAATTTCATTACATTATACATTTTAAACCTGAAATGGCAATTGCATATTGATTTACTTACCCATTTATGCAGCTGACTGATAGTTTTGTGTGTATGGCAATTCATACTTGTACTTTGCATTGGTTTTGTTTTGGATCATATCTAAGTTCACATTTAATGTATTTATTTTAATATAAAGCATGTTTTACAAGAGTAGCAGAACCTAAAACCCAGCTGTCTTTATTCAGTGTATTCTGTTCATGCTGAGGGGTCACCAGCTTGAATTAGGTCCTTATTCAGCATTGCAGGATTGTTTATAGGCTGCACATGTCACTGAGCAAATGTAAGAAAAAATTTATTTATGAGCTGCCCTACCTGGGAGTGCTCCCCAGTGGCAAGACAAGAAGGGAGCAATGGGAACTGAAGTTGCAAAGGAAGTTACACCATCTGTCTTGAAAGCCAGACACAGGTGAGAGATGGAGAAGGGATGAAAAGAGGCATTCATATAAAGCTGATTCATCACTAATCTGCTTGTACTCAAACACAGAAAACAATAGCTTGTTTCATGATAAGGTTCTGCCCTTCCAAAGCTGCATTCCACTTTGGCAGGGAGAGTGTACTGTATGCCACAAACTCAGGGTGATTGGCTTCATTTCACCAAAGAGCTTGCGTTGAAACTCCACTTTTTGTCTGTGGTTGGCACAGAAACAGAACGGGTCTACTGGGCAAGCAAAATATGAGAGAGGCTCTGCAGAGTCCACCTGGACCAATTGCTCTGAAGGCTGTTGTTTGGCAGAGCTGGATGGACAGCCCTGCTGGATGTGAATTCTGTGCAGCTCCTCAGGCAGCTTTGGCTCTGAGCCCACCAAGGGTCACTGGCCACCCCATCTGCAGTGGCACTGCCTCTCTGCATCTCTAATTCAGTCCCATAGCCTTAATTACCTACATGTTATATGGCCCGTGGGTTTGTGCTGCATGTGCTATACCCCTTCTGTACAGCTTAAAGTTCATCTGGGTTAAAAATAATAGCAAGTTTCTGTCTTTTTCTTGCACATGTATAAGCAAGAACAGTTTTGAATTAAAAATACAACACAGTCTCTTATCCTTGACTCCTCTGGCAGGGGCTTTTGCAAGCAGTGCGCCTTACCCTGGTGTTTGTGGCAACCACTCTCAGTTTTCTCTTGGAGCAGCAGCATTTTTTGCATCTCCATGAGCAGGATGGCTCACCCAGCCTCACCCTGGGGTGCTTACAGGCTGCTGCACTCATGAGGAGGGAGCCTATTGCCCCACAGAGACCTTCACAGCTGCTCTCCTGGCACAGCACAATTCCACACTCGTATCCTGAGCTCCCAGTTCAACCCATGACTTAAGCCAATGCATAATAAGATGAATATAAGTCATGTACATGCCCATATGGTAAAGTAAGAGAATCCAAGAGGGATGAAGTTTTTCTTTAGGCTTCTAGCAGCTGCAGAAAGAAATCCTCCTAGAAAAAGAAGGCCTGTACACTTTTTGACAGGCCTGCTTTCCAAAGGAAATGATGTTGGTGTGGTTGCACTCTGCCTGTCAGACTCCTTTCCTCTCCTCCAGCCAGCACCTTTCCAGTTTGTGTGCCAGCTCAGACAGGTTGGAACAGGATGAGGGTCCCAAAGAGGCTCTTTCTCCCTGTCACATGAGACCTGGGGGCTGCTTAAAGGACTAGGACTCAGGTCAGTGCCTGCCCTGAGGGAAAAGCCCCCAGTGGATGTTCAGCAGTTACCCAGGCCAGTTAGATCACTTGTTGGCAGAGCAGTTCATGACTACCTGTGGAGGGGGACACCAGATATCTATAACAGAAAACATTTCATTTATGGGTCATGAGAAGGAAAGGAAGAATTGGCTGGACTTCACATGGTGACACCAGGCTGCTCAACTGCTGATAAAACTGGATTTTCTGTGTTAGAGTTCAACAGGGAGAAAATCACAGCATTCTTACAGATTTTAATTGCAGAGCTAATAAAACACCTAATGAGGGTCTCCATTTTTCATCACATTTTTCACAGCTGAAATGAGAATCACTGAGGCTTGAGGCTTTGCTAGTTAGAACATAATAATATTACAGACCTTTGTTTTTAGAAGGAAGCCAGGTAGAAGAACGGCATTCATGGAAGAAGATTTCTGGCTGAGTACATAAAGTGCAAATACTCCCCTCCTGCATTTGGTGGGAGGCTTTCTTGCAAAGAAATCCTGTGTGCAGGGGGTTGTCTTTTCATTGTGTGCAACATGGGGACATTCTGGTATCCCAAAACACCAAAGCCAAATGGCAGCCTGGACCAGGCATCTGGGCCTGTGATGCCACTCACACTGTGGCAGAGGAAAGAAATCTGCATGGCTAAAACTGGGTCTGAGCACTTTGGGTTACTCAACTTTCCTCGCAGGTAAATTGCTTTCATGGCAGCGGATGCTGGGGTAACGTTCTCGTCCTGTCAAGAGACATGCCCTCAAAGATAGACAAAAGAACTTTGCACTGCTGAAAACAAGAGAAGAAACCATTTTGTGCAGATAATTGAAGGTAGTAACAATTGTTATTTGACTTACTGTAAACATTACAGGAGAGGGTCTTGAGGAGCTCTTCATGAACTCGCATATTTCACACAACTGGTAGAAGGAAGAGAGAACAAAAATAGCAAATTCTTTCGTGTTTAAGTTGTACTTTAAAAGTATAATGGCAAGGCAGAAAAGGTGTAAAGCAGTATAATTCCATGTATATATTAGTTTTAAAATACCTGACTTCACATTTTTATTGCAGCAAACAAAATTTCATTAATCATTTCAATGGCTTTCATGGAAAAATTACTGGCGAAAGATTGAAAGCTAATTACCAAGCTTGTCCATGTTTAAAGCAAATTGCATTAGGGACTGGTCTAAGCTCTATTCTCAGTCCTATTCTTCAATTTATCAAAAATCTTTTGAGTTTTTTATGCCCTTTCTCTCTTCATGTGCAGGAACAGAAATAACATTTTCTTTGTCTAAACAAGCTGCAGCAGAGCTCCACAGACAGAGTTTTATGAATTGAAAAAGAAACCAACTGAAACTAAAGTTGTCTATAAGTAACATCTTAAAAAATCCCTGAATGATACCGAAGGGCAGTAGCAATGTATACTTAAGAAGGAAATTAATAATTTCTAATGGAAATACAGTGCCTCTGACTACCCCATTGAACAAAGAGTTGTTCCACATTTGTGCCTTATTTCCAACCAATACAGGCTGTGGTACCAACCACTGAGTTGCCAAATGGGAATATCTACAGGATCTACAAAAGTTACTTATTTCCTGAAAGACACTGCCACCCCAGCCTGTATATGGGAACACAGATAGAAAGTGAGGGGCTCAGGGGTGCTCCAGAGGGTGGTGGTCTGCAGGCCTGGGCTGACAGGCATGGTAGAAAGAATAAAATTCAAAAAAGGAAATATGAGGGAATAAGAGGGAATTGAGACCACAAGAAAAATATGGTATATGGGTTTGCTGAGTAATTGTCCATGAATGTACCATGAAGTGCTGCTAACCATCAGATTATGTGCAATTCAGCCCATTAGTTGAACTGCATCCAGCAAAATCTGATATTTCTTCTGGCTCACTCCTAATGCAGTGCAGCTCACAATGTGTGACAACTGCAGTGCCAAGCACATAGTGGCTATCGGTCTATGGCTTACAGACATGGGGCTTGTAGAAAGTAACAAAGAAAAGATGGATTATCGTACAGGTTTCAACTGCCTAGAGGGTTTCTCTCTTCAAAAACATCAGAGCAACTCAAGCCATAAAGGGTCCAAAGATGGTGCAGAACATAATATCCAATGACGATGTCATCTGTTAATTGTCAGAGGATAGCTCAGTAGTCTGCTGGATTTTAAGTCAGTGCTAACACTGATGTGCAGTTTCAGTGTAGCTAGAGATGAGGTTTCCCAATGAGCATCTTAACCACAAGTGTTAAAAAAGAGCAGAGCTTCATAAATTGCTGCCATGTCTGTTTGGTGTTGTCAGTCATCAGTCATCTCTCAGTGCAGGCATTGCAGGAGTTTTTGTGCTTGTGTGGTAACAACCCATGGATGATGGTATTGATGCCAAAGTGAAAGGAGGAGATATATAAGATGTAGTCCACTTAATGAGGTCTATTTCCTTCCAAAGTATATCCGTAAAGTTCACTCAGCTGCTGAACACCTGCAGATGCAGCTGCACTGTCTGTAATTTCATGGGGTCACCAACACTGCCAGCAGTGATCAGTACCACTGTACAAAAGAAATTCAGAAGCAGTGCATTGGTGTCTCGATGACAGTCAGATGAGTGGTGACCTCTTCAAGCCTCTGTGATATGCAGGCTCATTATATCCACTATAGCTACAGAATATCACCCTCTTCCCTTCTTTTCCATTGTGCTCTTGTGCAGAACTTCACACAGGGAAGAGCTCAGCTGCACTGAAAGTGATTTTTTGCTCATCACGTCATGAAGATACAACCACAACTGCAGCTACAGGACAGAAGAAACATGACAAATCCTTATCTCATTACTGGTGTCATCTGAGTTGCTGTCTCTGGATAATAATTATCCCCTAATATTGTTTTATCTTGCACTTTGAATCTTGCTATCGCCTTGTTTGTAAACTTAAAAAGAAACTTCTATTAAAAAATGCTTTCTTTGCACCTTGAATTGCCAACAGACTGCACGAGACTCCTTTTCCAAAGAGCAAAACCTTGCTGCTGGTGCTGAGTTGCTGGCACAGGAGCTGGCCACAGCCTTGGAAAAGCTTGCATCTCCATGGCTGCTCTCAGCCTTCAGGGAAGGAAGTGAGGTGAGAGCAGGAGCAACATGACTCAATTTTTCAAAATCCAGGGTAATCTTCAGAGACAGTGGTGAGAAAAAAAAATAGTAAAATGGCTTCCAACTTGCATACAAACTCAACATCATTTGGAGCCCATCAAGTAGTGACTTTTATTTTTTTTTACTCTAGCTGCTCCTCATTTAATAATGAAGCTCCCCAGATTTCCATCCAGAGGACCTGTGTTTTGATAATTTGCTCTACTGTTTCCCCAAATCCCCTTCCCTCTGTAATCAGACCATCAGTCACTACAAAGGATCAAAATTGCCACGTTTAAATACTATTCTTCTTGTGAGAAACTACCATCTGATCAAAGATTAACAGCATGAAATATGTTACTTGTTTTTGCACTAAACCTGCATGTCCCTTGTTGTCGATCCAAGTTCATAGAGGTTTATTTTCAAAGCAAATCTCTTGTTTTCCTTTCACCAGAGAGCTGTTACAAAGCCAGCTATTGTTATTGTAGAGTATAACTTTATTTTTTTAGTCCAACTACTAGAAACAAATGGTTTTCATCAGGTAAAAAGTCATTGTATACATGCATTACATAGACAGGTCCTGGACACAACAAGCAGTTAATGGTTTTTAATTAGATAGAATGAGACAGGACACTCAAGGAGTGACCCAAGGATTACTTGTAGAGGAAGTTTTTCTCATGACTAATAGTGACTACAAATAAGATGGGGTATTACAATAAAATTCTACTGCTGACAAAAATATTAGCAGTAAACGACGACAGAGCTTTCATCTGGGACTAGGAGAGCATCTGGAATATATTAAGACTGTAAAATTTCCCTTTAAGTGTGGGTTGCTAAAGTTAAAACCAGCCACCCAGAAACTATGGCACTCAGAGAAACTCAATATTTTTTTTCATTAAAAATTACTTAAGGAGATTTACATCTTCCCTTGGTTGACATTGTGATGTTCTGCTTGTCCAGACTTTGAGTCCTGAAAATATGCATGTGATGAGAAGGAGTGGAGAAAAAAAATGGTCTCAAATATGTCCTGCCTATGTTGATCTGGGAAAACAACCCCGATTCCAGGGGTCCTTCTGCAATGCAATCAGTCAGACGCTCTTTGCAACCACTCTGTCAGATACCCACTGCTTATTAAAACCATATGTGAAGCTGATGAATTATGTATCCAGAGATGCAATATAAGCACAACATATTGACAGAGATAAACAGGAGTGAAGTGGGATGTGCTGGGAGATCATTATAGAAAAAAGAAAAGTTTGCTTTAAACAAAAGGACAGTGTGCTAAAAGGCCAGCATCCAAGCAAAGTTCCTGTTTCCCAGCCTCCTTTTTCCCTGTCCCCAGTTGTCATGACACCTCTCACTGCAAACTTGTCTCAATATTGACTGTGATTTCTTGGAGACAGAAATTGTCCTGTAACTTGCATCTATTGTGTGCAGCACAAGAAGTGTCTCTGCCTCTCCTGGATCCTCAAGTGGTGTTTGGGCGGCAGCTGCAGCCAAGCTGGGGAGCTCCACATCTCTGCAGCTGAACTGCAGAGCATGCACAGTGAGCCTGGAAGGGCACTCAGCATTTGCTCCTAGAAAGCTGCACCAGCTGGTCTCAAAACATCAGGAATTAGGAACTACCAGCCCTCTTGTACAGACAGCCATTTTCAGAGTAAAACCCAGATGATGTTAATTTGGGCTACACTGGGAGCTCCCAAAAGGTGAATCAAGGTTTGAAGAACAAACTGAGACAAAGGGTGGCAGTGAACTCCTGCTCTCAGCAAACTAGACCAAAATCTGCAAAGCTCCGGAGAGCAGGGTTCACTTCACCTTCCAGGAGGCCCCCAGGTCATGAAGACTCTGGGTACTTCTTCCCTTTTTCTTCACTTGCTCTAGTGACAATAGAAATGAGAAGGATTTGTTCCCTAGAAGTTCTTTTCAGCAGCTTCTGCTGAGTGAGATGAAGTCCATCCGCTGTGTTCAGGAATCAGTCCTGCCAAAGAGCTTTCCTGCCCTATGTTTTCCACCTTGAGGTGCTTTCTGACTGTTCCTGAAGGAGGCTTGGTGAAGGGAGTGCAGCACAGCTCAGCACATGAAGCACAGGAGGCCTTAATTTGCCATCAGCATAGCAGTGGTAGGTCGTGGTATCTCTTGGAGCCAAGGATCCCATGATGAAAGACATTCACAAATACAGAACAGAGAGTTGGTCCAGAGTAAAAGCCAACTCACTGGGTGGCCTTGGTAAGCATCTTATGTCCCAGTTGAATATTTATGTTTTTATTTCAACTCATGCATTGTTTCCTTGGAACAGGGAAAGGGTTTTACATGACATTCCTGTAAACCTTCAACCCAAATCCTTATGTTGAGGTAACAACCCATATTCAGACATCAAAGAATTGTGTTAGGAAGAAGAAATTAATCTTCTCTCTCCTCTTCCAACCTCCCTCCACCTCTTATTTCCTCTTTCTTCTGACCATGTATTTGTGTGAGTGAAACATTCAAAAGTAGCTATAGAAATAAGATCAAGTTTTTCAGAAACTGGCAAAGGACATCTCCTCCAGCGAGGTCCTTACACACAGCACACAGGATCTAAGCTCTGACGAGCCTGTAGCTACCTTTTTGGCATCTAAGAGGAAGTTTTGAAATGCCAGCCTGCAGTTTTAAGAGGCACAAAACTCCATACATGTCTCCCATCATGAAAATCTGAAGCTCTTGATCTACCCCACACCTCAGCAAGAAGTTGGTGAATGTTATCAAAACAAAACAAACCACAGAGAGGAAGTCTGATCCTGGAAATGTTGTGCAAGGAGAAAAATACAGATCTACAGTGCCTTGAGTACCAGTCCTTACCACCCAGCCCTCTTCAGGGCTTGGTACTAAGGAAGTGGCATATGTGTGTAGGAGACAAAGTAGGGGAGCTGGAATAATCCACTAATGTCTTCAAATTTTCCCTCCTATCAGTAAGTCACTGCTGCTAAAGGCAATGAAGGAAACCTGCCAAATACAACAGCTAAAACCAACACCCTGAAAAACATAATATTTAGGGAAAGTTTTGTGTTTGGGGCTGGCTTGTGCCAGCTGCCAAGTCTGCAATCACAAGAGGCCCGGAGCACAGGGAGGTCTCCAGGAAAGTGCCTGTTGATGGCCAGGCACAGGACAAACCCCTGCCCCTGTGCAGATATGACACTGTGACCCTCACAGCTGATGGATGGTCCTGCTGGCAGCATGGAGGGTTCAGCTTCCCCTCCCTTCAAACCAGTTGCTCTTTGCAGATGGAAATGGAGATAAATGCTGGTGACTGTCCCAGGGAGGGATGCATGGTCTTGGCGAGCAGTGGCTCTCACAATGACAGAGGCCATGCCTCCAGTGGCAGCTCACAGGGCCTTAGCAGGAGCCCAACATCAGGATGGAGTGAAACAGGGCCTTAAGGAAGACTTGGACCTACAAGAGTCCCATGGATGTCCATTGGAGATGGATATGGAAGTTCTTTTCTAACATATCTCTGTTATGAGAATGAGTGCAATTCCTTTCTCTGCACTTCTGTGAGGGACATTTCCCTGCGTGAAGATGACATTGCCTGGTTACCCTGCAAGGAAATTTTGATTGAGGAATTGTGTGTGGTTGTTACAAGGGTGATCCTTGATGTTTTGCTGGTAGTAATTAGTAGCTCTATTCCCTGAGGATTTGTGTGTCTTTGTCTAATTCATGGTTATGAGCTCAAGTGACAAGCAACTAGGCAAAATTTTACTGGCTAAATACCTAATTTACAGGTAGTTTGATTTTCTGCCCTTAAGCTCAGTGAAATCCATGGCTTTGGGTCTATGTGAGGTGCTCATCAGCTGCTTCTCTCAGCCGGTGTTGCTGTCCTTGGCATTAGAGTTGCCTGAGAAACCTGGGACTTGTGGCCAGGATGTGCAAAACTGGTAGCATCTTGGGATGAGTAGGGGTGATTTCTTCCAGTAGATGTGAACTTTGGAGCATGCTGAGCACCTGTTCTCCAGAGTCAAGCCTGTCCAAACAGAGCAGATACTTATCCAGGGGTCAGGCTTGCTGGCTGCACATTTCATTTCGGCTCTGCAAAAGCTTCTGCCCCACCAGGCAGACCCTGCTGGGGCACAGCTTCTGGGGAAGGTGCTGCTGCAGCAGCAACAGCATGCACTGTACCTCATAAAAAATGTACCTGCTCATTTTTGATGGTCATCTCTGTCCAAGGAGTCATAAAACAGCTTTTACAAACTTCACAAGTTCCTCCTAAGAGATCTCCTTAAATTTTCAGTATCTGAAAACCTCTTTCTCTTCATGGGGCTCCTTGGGAGCCTTTGCAATTTCTCCTCTCTTGCATCTCCTTGTAATTTTCTGCACACACTCTCACTCATCTGCTCTTCCTGTGCTCGTTTTTATCTTTACGCCAGGCTTTAGCTGCAGCTCATTGTGACAATATTTCCTCATAAGGCTGTGCTTAAAAAGTGAGGAGCTTGTGTTTGTTGATGCTGGGTGGTGGCATGTGAGGCTGCACAAAGAAAAACAAATGTTTGAGATGTTTTTGAAGGTGCTGTCATGAGACAAAACAGGGCCCTCATTGCTAAGCTTACTTGTGCTTGGATGTATCAGAGACTGTTCAGACAACTTAATAACTCTGCCCTGGGAAGTTTCCATCACCTCCCTTCCCTTCCTCCCCTCCTGCCAGCTCTGCCTGCCACCAGAGCTGTGCACTCTGGAGGGATTGTGGGGAGAATCGCCCCCACCCTGGAGTCTGACAAGCCATTGCCACCTTGCAAAAGCAATTTTTCAGCCCTGTTTGTCACATGGGTGACACAGCTGAGAACACCTCGTGCAGTCACAGCAAAGCTTCATTTGTCCTCCTCCAGGGAAGAGTGCCCCACAGATTTAAGCATTCCAGAGGCTTTGTCCTGGCTCTAAGCAATTAATTATCCATGCAAATACAGAGGCTGACATCAACTCAGTTCAGGGGAAGCTGTAAAGAGGAAGCACTAAGTCCTATCTCTCTCAAGGGTCAGGGGAGCAGAGGCAGAGGAAGGAGCAGTGAATTGGCCACTGCACCAAATTGAGCTTGCTCACTCCTTATCCAGCCTGATTTGGAAGCAGAGCTTGAAAGCTGTTTGCTTAGGATGTTTGTTATAGCTATGAACTCTAATGCTGGAGTTACACTGAGCAGCAGGGCAGAGGGTAAAACAATATTTTATCCGTAAGTCAAAACACTTTCACAGGGTAAAGTAAGTCATCTGCTCTGTCAGAGACTTGAGTGTGCAGGGTGGGATCATCCTGTGGGTGCCCTCACTGGGCTTTCCCCATGGCTGCCTCGAGGTGGGAATGCTGCACCTTTGGGTCATCAACTCAACCAAAGCACCACATCCCTCACTCTCCCTGTCCTCTGGAGACCATGGTGATTCTCTGGGGTGAGGAAAGGGTATTATTTTACCAGCCAGCCAATCCCAAGGAAAACAGCTCTGTTAAAGCCCTCAGAATGTAAGACTTTCTTCCCCCATATGTGAAGTTTAGAGCTGTGAAGTTGTGATTTCTGGAAAGTGGTGTCTTCTCCTACAATACTTTTGTGGACTGGGTGACAAAGCAATACTACTGTTTAGGAGAAGAGTTCTTTTGAGCTTGGAAATGTTTGCTATTTCTCTGGCCACCTGCACTCTTTGAAATAAAGGAAAATTCTCTCAGGCTTTTAGGCTTTGGTATTTCATAGCTTTCCCCTTTTTTTGTTTTTCTCTTCTAAAATTTGAGTACCAATTTGCCCTGGAAATAAGATATGCAAAGGAAATACTTTTGAGGAAGAACTGTACTCTGAATATGGGAAAGTGAAGTCCCAGGAGGTGAAGGGACTTGCCCTAGGCACCATAGGAAGTTTGTCCCACACTCTAGAACTAAAGGACCTTTTGAACACCAAAAGTTTTTCTTGGTTGTAATTTTCTTGTAAATATTTGGGTCTCAGATTTCAAAGTTCAAGCTGGGTTAATCACAAAGAATGCAGCTCTTCCTGCTTTCCATGCAGGGTGTAAGGTAACAGCCTGTGGTGCCCTCCCAGACACCCCATGCATCTGCATGGGTTTCAAGTGACAGCTGGTCTTTAAACTCAGTATCACACATACAGATTAATCATTACCTGGCTGCTGTCCTGGCTTTCAATCAGTTCCACTTTATTGACTTAGCCTGGGCTCGACAATGGTTTATTAATCTTTGCCTTTGTGTCTACATAGCAGTCTTATTGTGATTAAATAGTTCCCCCTGTTTTATTAGCCAGGGTTAGTTTTGTAAGGCACTAAGGACTTTGTTAGCTGGGGCTGCTTGTCTGCACACTGGAGCAAAGGTGAGATCATTACGAGGGTCAGATCAAATTCCACTGTGTGGGAACTTTCTCATATGGAGAAATTTGATAACAAAATGCTGCTGCATCCTGGAGAAAACATGGGAATGGACCTAGGAGACTGTCAGGACTTGAAAGTTGCCCATCCCATGGGGTGCCATCAGACAGTGTGCTGCAGTCCAGCCAGGCTTGCAGGGCAGGGGATACCTGTGTGGCAGAGATATCAGTGTGGTTCAAGGTAGCACACATGTTTGGGAGAGTTGCTCCAAACCATTCACCAGAGCCCGTTTCTGGAAACAGATAATTCAAAACATTTGTCCAAAGGATGATCTGTGGAATAACCACAAGCATTTATATCACAGAGCAAATATTTGAGGCACATCCAGATCAACTATTACTGATGTTATTGTTTTCAATCATCTTTCAGAGGAGTCCCTCAGGGTTGCCTGCACTGGGAAGCAACAGGAGGAGTTGGAGCATGAGGTGCACCCCAGAATGACGATTCATCTGCTCTTTCCAGATGCAAGCCCCACTGCAAGCATGGATCTGAGAGCCTGAGACTGTGATACAGAACCTCCAAAGGTTTATTTTTAGGGACACAACCTGCATATGAGGAGAAAAAAGAGCCTATTATAAAAAGTAGAGGGAGTCAAATAGCAGCTGTAAAAACTAAAACTTCCAACAATACAACAAACAGAAAATTACATTTCCCTTCATTGTGTGGAAGGAGCCAAGCTTTCAGCCAGCTGTGGAGGAAATAGGGAGTTTACATTATTTGCAGTGTCAGTGAGGACCAACATACAAATTTCCTGTCTGTCTCTCTCTACCATTTAGCAAAACTTTGACAAAAAAATTATTTTCATTTTATTCTGTTTTTCTGTTTCTGTGGGGAGAAGATGCACCCCAAGCAGTGTCGTCACAAACAGCTTAGCTGAGAAAGTGCCATGGGAAACTGAGCAAACAGGAAATCGAAGGAAAAAGACAGAAGTAGCTGTGATGCCAGAACAATGCAGTTCTGCCCCTCACATTTCTGAGCCCAGACAGAGCAGCAGCTTGTGGGCACGTGTCGATGTCTGTGGTCTCACAGAACAGCATATGCCATTTACTCACAAACTCAAGCCCAGAGATTTTACAATATCTCTTGCCATACAGAAAATTACCTCCCCCTATGTTTGTTTTAAGTTTCAAAGCATTGACATGTAAACTTAAATTATTAACAGAAAAAATGCCATATTTTGTCTTGGTGCTTGTTTATTCAGTCTGTGTAAGCAGAAATCACAGCCCATATGTGCCAGAGTTTTCTATGTCTTCCTGCATTGCAGCATGGTGTACTTCAGCAGAAAGTCTGCTGTGGGCAGAAATGAGCCCCACAAGATCCTGGCCCTGGGTGGTGGCTGGCGTTCCTGCTGCTTTCCCAGCTGCTTCCAGCATCCTGTCACTGGCGTTGCTGGGCAGGAAGAAAAGCAAACATGCAGAGTCAGCAAATTTCAAGTCAGGTGTATGTAAAATGAAGCTATTGGTAGTCATTAGTAAACTGCTCAGCATGGCACAGGCTTCCTGAAGTACTCTGGGGGACAGTCAGGGGTGCAAGAAGACCCCAGGCAAAATGTCCTGACTTTGCATTCTCTTTGTCAATCCCACTACAAATAAAACTAGTATTACCAGCTCATCTCCCTATCCAAAATTATAACTTTTTATGTTCCTAATTTAAGGGCAGCTCCTGCCTGCCCTTTGCCTCTGTTTGAGGTATGTGGCTGCTGGGTTTCTGGTCTTAGTGTCTTGGAATAAATAGCAGAGCAGTCAGCTGCCCTGATCCAGGATACTTGGAGTCATCAGAGAGTATTTCAGGCGCCAGAAGGAGGAATACTTCAAGCTTCTTCACTTGAGAGAAGGGAAAGAGAATGGAGGAGCCTCCAAATCAAAAGAGCTGGATTTCACCTAAAGTGCTGTTTGCAAATTGACTAAACTCCACTGCTCTCACTTAGGTAGCCAAAGAGATTAGAGCACCTCCTCTGCCTGAGGTACTTTCTGTGCTTCCAAGAGTCCCCTTCCTCTGCTGTTGGGTACTTGTGCATCTGTTGCCCCTGTGCAATGGGGGGCACTTTTTCATGCACCTCCCAGGGCAGCTTTTGGAGGGGACCCCAAGAGCCACCAAGAGCTTATGGAGGTGCTGGGGGATGGCCAGGAGCAGAGGGGTCAAGGAGCCAAGCTGAGAGACGTGCCCTAGCAGGGTCTAGGAAGAGAGAGCACTAGAAAAGAGACAGAGGTCTGCTTTGGGAATGGCTACAAGGATTGTTGTCTCCAGGGTCTCCCAAGCTGATTAACTTCTGGTGTGGAGTAGGCTCATGTGTTTACCTTCTCAGGAGATGAAAAACAGAGTGAGGTTTTGCAGCACTCAGATTCCCTGAATTTTTAAAAGATTTTGATTAATCATGAGGCATTTTGGCAGCCTCTTCGGATACTCCATCACCCCTTTTTAATCAGTCGCTGCCTGAGCGCTTGCTCTGCTTGGTCTCAACTGGCAAGGCTTGATGCTACAGAGGAATGGGTGGGTCTCAAGCTGCTGGTGGGGCAGGCAGCTGGCTCTGCTCAGGGTCTGTGCCAATATCCCCTTGGTTTCTGCAAGGGGGGATCTCATGACAAATGCCCTTTCATGGATGTAGAACATAAAGTAACCTTAATTTGTATTCTGTGCAATCATAGTTGGTTTGTGGGGCTCAAGGAAATAAAAAGAGCCAGACTTCATGGGCCTGGAGGCAATCATCATTAAAGCTAGGCAATTATGCCATCACAATTACAACAGTGAGGTTGTGGAAGTATTGCCAGATAGGTTATAAAAATGGGTTTTTACTGTGCCAGTCAGGTCTCTGAGTGTCTCTGCTGTGCCAGGTCAATGGACAGTGAGGGACCCCTGAACTGTCTGTGTCTCCATTAACAACTTAGTGTAGACCAGGATGAGACTTTCAAAGCAAAACTCTCAATGTGTCATGTTTTGTGATGAGAGAGAGGTTTTGGAGGATTTGAACTGGAAATCTTTCAAATAAATGGAAATGCATTCCAGACATGCACTCAACAGCACGTGGGACCACATCCTGATAGCGCAAAGCAACCCCCCCTTGAAAGGCTTAGTGTGTAGCTATAGCACCACACACCCACTTTCCACTTGGCAATTTTGCTCACTGAGCAATAATACACAGCCAGCACTGAACTGGTCAAAAAGATAGATGCCCTTTTCCTGTCCCCTCTGCATGGTGGAGAGCTTGCTTAGTTCTAAAAGGTGCTGGGTGGTACCTCTCATTAGCAAAACAGCTTTTCTTGTGTTTTACTGAATGGCAAAGCTGCTTCTGTACACAGAAACTACAAACATGATTTGCAGAACAATCTCTTTTCTCAGACAGAATGGAAGCTGTGCTTCATTTTCTCTTCTAAATATTTCCTTGACTAAACCAGGAAAATGTAGCATTCTTCCTTCCAAAAAATGATTCCCAGGAATATGGGTAAAGATGCCTTTTTCAGACCTTGAATAATAATAGAGGCCACTGATTAGCCTAGAAAAGTAAAACCAAGCATGACTGAAAGAGCAGGATGAGCATAAATTGGCACAAGAATAAAGACAAGAGCTTCTACAGTAAAGAAGTGTGTCACTTATTTTATGTCTTACAGTGTAGCAGCGTTAAAAAATGTACAATTCCCTGCTGTTTGCAAGTCCATTTGGATTTACTGCATTTGGGAACATCAGGTTTCCATCATCATTGGGTACCCATTCCTTAATTTCCTCCTGTGATGATGACTGTGGCTGGTACATGCACAGTTTCAGAAGTGTCATCTGTCTCTTGTTCAGTAACCAAAGCAGATTTTACTACCAATCTTCTTTGTGAACCATCTGCCATGGGGGTACGGTCTTCTAATTACCTAGTTTTGCATTCACAGCAAGAAGCTGATGAGCAGATTCCTTTCTGATATGTCTTGAAGACTTTTACTGGCACTGTATTTACATGTTGAACAGAGTCAAAAGTGTATAGTGAATTGCAATGTCTTGGGTCTTGGGCATTGCCACCAGAGGATGGAACATGGACTGGCTGAGAACAAGCAAAGCTCATGTGGGAATTGTTCAGCAAGTTGTGTGTGCAAGAAAGCTGTCAGCTGTCTTGCCTGCCTCTTCCTCTGTCAGGCATTATGTAGTCAAATCTACACAGTAACAGTCATCAGATTTTGGGTGCACTATAACCATTCCTTCTGATAAAGGGATAAAACAATTTGTCCCTCATTCATTGTTACAGCTGAATGACATGAAAATAATGATTATGCTGTTGGTGAGTAAGCAGCTGAGACAGTTGCAAGTTTTACCCTATATAGCATTTAGTCAGTTGGGGAAAAAAACAACCCCCAAAAAAACCAAAAAAACAACCAAAAAAACTTGTTCAGATAACCAAATATTCAATTAAATGCCATGCAGAAAGCTTGAACTGGATGTTCTGGGATCCATTTTTCTCAGAATTCCTGAGCACCTAAAAAAGGACAATTTTCTTTAGAGATTTCTCTCATGGAGGTTAGTTAAAAAATATTAATGTTATTAGGGAAACATTCGAGGGAACATTGACCTCAAACTGGAACCAAATTGTTATCCAAAAGAACACTCACATGCTCTAGTCCTTGAAACCTCATGTTTATTTTGCAGCTGTCAGCAGTAGGAGAGATATGTGTGATGTGACAGATGCTGAAGAGATGCTCACTGAGGTTTCCTGATCATGCCTGTAGCTGGGCCAGACAGATGTGTAGTGAGACTCTTTTTTGCCAAGAACTATACACTGGCACTGATTTGTCTTGAAGAACTCTCAAACTGCTAGGACAGATTGTTCACATATGACTTCAACAATGGCAGTGGGAGAAAATATTCCTCTTGTCTTACTTGTTGCTGGTTCCAGCTGTAGATTGTTCAGCAATTTTCCTGTGTCCATCTTCAGACTAGAGAAACATTTAAACTGTGCTCAGCCAGTGCCCCTTAAAAATTCTGAAGAGTCAGTGGAAAATACCTAACGAATACCTCATGCCTATGTGAATTTTGGTATTTTGATGCTGCCATTTCCCTCACACTGCTGGTGCAGGGCACAGTAAGGGTAGAGAAAGTTAAAACAATGATGACAAGAGGTAGGAAACAGACTATTAATTCCTCTTGCAGCTCCTGCTGCACAGATACTGCTGTGTCTTCTGTTTAATGGCTGATGGTACTTCCATGCCTGCAACAACCCAAGTTCCCTCATGTTCTGTACTATTACTTTCTATCTATCTGAAATAGTGAAATTATATAGGGAGAGAAGATTATTCTTAAGCCTGAAAAGGCTGAAAATATCATCTTCAATACACCGTTGAAAGTTTGGGACTTCCCTGCATCTTACCTTGAGCTTTAGCTTTTCAGTCCCTAGTTCCAATTTGTATCTTTATGGGAACTGCTGTGATAAACCAGCACACCACAGTGGCTCTGCAGCTCTGATCTAGATTTACATGCTCAACAGAGGAACGGGAAAAGGGGGTTTACTCCTGTTATTAAGTTCTGGAAGGGTTTGCACCACTGCATTGTGTGCAAGGGAAAAGTTTGCAGTAAAATAAGAGATCCACAATTCCTGGACTTGACCATTTAATTAAGTAACTAGAGACAGGATTCAGATCACAGATCAGGACATTTGTGCCCACAGGTGTTCTAGGTGTCCAAGGTCCTCTATGGTCCTTAGTGATCAGGCTGATACATCAGCTGTGTTGACAGGGATTTGAGATGTCCAAATGTGATCACCAAAGGCTCTCCAACCCCTGTCCTTGACTGGATCACCCCTGACAGTAGGAGGATAGTAGACACCCTCATCTGCAGAGACCCCTGCACTTAGGTGTTTGGCTCTCAGGGCCGAATTCCACCTTGGGATTTGCAGATGGACCTTGCTGCCTTTCATGGGCAGTCATCAAGAAGGGCTGGAGGCTGGAACACACCCACTTGGCCATGACACAGTGTCCTGAGGAGTGACCATCCCTGCTCTCAGAGCCCAGATTAGCTGCCCATGTGCCTGCTGTCCCCTCAGCAGACCCACAGTTACAAGAACCAGATAGGTCATGTCACAGTGCAAGAGCAAGAATGAGAGCACCAAGAGCTGGAACTCTGGTTGTGGACAGGAACTCCAAAACTGCACCGAGAAAACTGGAAAAAAGGAGATGTTCTTTAAATTAACAAAACATGTCACCCCCACAAACATAAACAGAGAGCTTAATACAGTTCTGAATGCATCAAATAGAATAAAACTAGATGGAAAAATCAATTGTCTGTTCTACAGAACTGAAATGGAGATCTGGCTGGAGGTCTTCCAATGGAAAAATTTTACTTGCAAAACACTGACTGTAGTTAATTGTCTTGAGGATACTTTGGCCTTCAATTAATAAAATCAACCGAAGGCAAAAAAATTGAGATATAATTTTCATAACATTGAACATTTTTCTATTTGGACATCATCAGTCTTTTTCTTTGTATTATGAGCTATAACCTATTCTCAAAAGCTTATTTCAATCAAAGTCTTCATTTTTGTTAGTATAAGATGTTTTCAGCTGTTTTACCCATCTTGTATTTTTTTCACAATTAGGATTCATTTGCAATATTCATTCTGGAATGAAAAACAACAAAAACCCTCAAAGAAGTAAAATGTCCTCTGCAATGAAAACTCTAAGTTTTGGATTAGCTGTTTATGTTACCCCTGAAATATCTTTACTTACTGGCTTTTCTTTTATTTATATTATAATATATTCCAGCTTTTGAAATAAAAACACAGTTGTTGACTAGGACATACTTCTCACACCTTATAATATGTCTGCAGAAGAATGCAAGCAAATTTTACACTCTTTGATATATACCATGTTCCTAGAAATAGTTGTATGATAAATATGTGTCTAAGTAACTCAGATTTATTAAGTTCTGCCAGAAGGTTTGGAAAGCTCCATTATATTATTTATTGAATTTAAGTTTCTTTTTTCTTTTATTTGTTCATCCCTAAGATACAGGCTGAAAATTTCCCCAGTCTGTATGGAATCTTTCACAGAGACAAGGAAAAGATCTACATCTTTAAATTGTTTGTCTGGATTTTCCTTTTTTTTTTTTTTTGTGGGACTAGGAATGAAAAAGTACACTCAGAAGACTTGCACACATCTCTAACAGAGATTGGATATCTGATGATAAAAAAATGGAGAAAATTTCTGCTTGAGGGGTTCCACAGGATGGAAGAGAGACAAGAGGCCAAGGACAGAGGACATTTCCTCAAGAAAGTCATGGTAAGAGTGCAAGGATGAGCATCCTAATTAGGGTGGTGACTAGCCTGGCTAAAACAGTGACTTCAGGAGCTACAAGGAAACAAAAGTTGTGGAAACTACATCATGTGAATTAAGTATAAAGCATAAAAAAGAGAGGCAAAGCTGAGGCAAGAGAGAGTCAAGAACAAGCCAGGAACAAGGGGGCAGGACTTTGGTGTCCTACAGCCACCGTGGTGGCTTTGCAAGTGGTGGTGTCCTACAGTGTTCAGGACCCAGAATTCACACAGAGAAGCTGCATATCTACCTGACAAGCTGATACAGCTGACAGAACACCCAGGCTAGGCGACATGCAGATCCTTCCAGGGGACAGAGCGAAGAAAATCACAGCCCACATCAGGCACTAGCTGCCAGGTGACATCTAGAGGAAGGCACATCCCTTTGATAGAAACACTGGTAAAAGAAAAGCCAGGGAACACTCTGCTTCACTGTTCAACAATGTTGCAACTGTTGGGAAAAGACTTAAATTTATTGCATATTTTTAATCAGTCTTTGCTGCCACCAGGTAACCAGTTAGTTAGTTACATATTAGGGAAAAAGAGGCAAGGCTTTGTCTTTAGTAGTTAATTTTAATAGTCTGAATTTTTAAGAAATCATTAGCAAGGAAATAGATAGCACTCAGCATGGTATTGTCGGAATAAAGTTATTTTTCCCTCTGGGGTAAATAGCAGGCTTTGTGAGGGAGGGCAAGAGGTTTAATTTTAGCCAGGCACTGAATGTCATGTTTTGTCATTTTCATAAGCAGGGCATGGAAATGTGGTGTGGATGGAGGGAGTGAGCATCTTTGAGAGCAGGCTACACAAATAACTGTGAATACTTTTAGGGTGAAACTTTTAGAGACCAGAGAATAGATAAGGGATTGTTGGACCATCTTCCCCTCTATTTTTCTGTGACTTCACATGCACATAAATTATTATTATTTCTTATTATGTTTTGCATTCTGTTCTTGTCCTGCTTTGAATCCCACACTGTTTTTTCTTGTCTAATTGACACCGAGTTCAGTGCCTGCTGAATTATATCACAAGTGTTTCTTAGTTCCAAGTGGCATTGAGATCTGACAGCCTCTTTTGCCAGAGGAGTTTCTTTCTTCTTTGAAGTCATTACATTCAATAACACAGGAGACATGACAAGGCAGAGAGAAGGAATTGCAAATAAGAGAAGCCAGACTCCACAGAATCCATAGCAAAGCTGACAACTGAACCCAAATCTCCTGGATCCCCAGAGAGCATCTCATGTGAATGACTATCCTATTAATCATGGGGGCAGGACAGGCTGTCATGAGCCACTGATGAGCCTCACATCAGCAGCTGCCATCTCCTCTCTTTCTCAAGTTGAGTACAGGAGTTATTGGGATAAGTCTTAATTGTGAAAGCCCAGGAATTACTCCTGAGGCTCCAACAGCCCAATGAATACAAAGTTTTGATCTCAGCATTGCAAGCTAATGAGCCTTTCAAAGCTCCCCTCAGGTTGTCTGGAGCCACTCCCCAGCCACAGACTTAATTTTCTCTATACACTCTGAAAAATGTAGTCTGTTTAATATTCTACCCATAAGCTGGCTTGAGGCTATTGAAGTTATTGTTTGGGTTTGTTTTTTTTTTTTCTGGTCTGTTAATTATACCTAAAATTGGCAAACTACCATTTCTGATGTAAAGCTACATGCGATGTGTCCCTAAGCCAAATCACATACTATCTTAGCCTGGAAAACTGGCAGCCAGCAGCCAAACACAGCAAAAACTGGGCTCTGGAGGTGTCCCCTGAACATGTGTAGGCAGCAGCAAAGATAAAATGAGGAGGTGCCAAAAGGGCAGATCCTGCTGCACTGGTTCAGCTTTTATGGCAATCCTTTGCTCAGGCAAAACTCTTATTTGTTTTAGGGAAGTGAAGGCTTTGGAGTGTGTGGATTTGCACTGCTCATAGGCAGAGGACCCCTGGGGAAAGATCCTCTCTGTGCCACCTATTTATGATTGAGATGCTGGCAGCAGGTCGTGCTGCTTCTCCCCGCACGGAGCGGTGCAGGCACGCTGTCCCAGTGCGGGTGACAGTCCCGGGGTGCCGGGGACAGCCAGCAGCAGGGACACCTCCCCCAGCCCAGCCATGCCCACACACAGCAGCGCTGGGATCAGGAAAACCCCGGCCAGGGAAGGGCCTGCCCCGGTGTGACGCACACACTGCACAGCATGGGGCCAAGCCCTGCTGGGCCGAGCCCTCTGCGTGCCTCTCCTCACACACTGCACCCTCAGCATCGCTGCTTTGGGGGGCGAGGGGCCCTGGCAGGAGAGAGCCGCTCCCAGAGAGACCCGGCTCACACAGGAGAGCTGAACCCACAGGAGGCAGGATCTGCTCACCAGGGCTGCGGGCGCTGCACATGCAAACTAAAATGCAAACAAGGCTGCCAAAGGCACTGCAGAGCCTTGACCTCCTGCCATTCGTGAATCCCAGCCTGAGATGGCAGAGGGTTTTCACTCAGCCCTGCCCTGTGATGCCACAATGATGGATCAAGTGAAGGCCACCACCTTTGCAGGTCCCAGTAGTTGTGACACTGTCAGGGGTCAGGGGAACCAGAGGAGAGGAAAGGGGGAAGGACTCAGTGCTGGCCATGAGATAAAGGGAAGGACAGCTCCAAAACCACCATTCATGCATTTTCCTGGGAAACCACTGTATGTGGCTACCAAGGCCTTACCCATGGGAGACAAACAGCTGTGCCTCTCCTCCCAGGGGTGACAAATCTCCAGCAAAATCCACACTGATGCTTCTGAACCTTTCTCTTGCAGCCCCACACCAGGAGGCACAGCTCAGGCCTAAGCAGCCATGACTTTTAGTTGCTGCAATGAGAAATCAGAATGGAAAAAAATCTAGCCAGAGTGGAATAAAAAATATTTTCATTTTGGAAAGTCTGAAGTGAATATTTTTTTACACTTTTTGCAATTCATGGAATGTTTTTGAAGTACTTCCTCTTTTTGGTAGTTTAGCTTTTAGTTTCTTATTTGCTGCCAAATATAATAGACTAAGTGGTGGCCACAGAGTAGCACTTTTCCCCACTTTTTAAAATATACCCTTGTTACCCTAAGCTTTCAAGACGTTATAAAATGTGGAAGTTCTGAAAAATTAAAGAGTGGCTGAAATAAAATGAAAAGAAAAGTGATGAGTGGGGAGAAGAACAGGGGTTATTCAAGAAAAAAAGATCAATAGGTTCTCATCTGGCGAACGGGTGTTTTCTCAGAAATCTGGACAGACACAGGGCCACCCTCACACAGTTTGTGCAGCCTGACTCCACTGCCAGATCTGCTGTACAGAGGAATGAAATTATTTTGTTGCACAACATTTGTGCTTTAATTACATGTGTAATTCATGCCATGTAGCAAAGAAATCTAAGGCAACTTAATTTAGCCAATTACTCTAAGATCAGGGCTAGTGAAGTCTCTTATATAAACATTTCAGATTCTATGCAATCCATTTCCTTCTTTGTACAAATAAACCTCTCTCTTCTGTAAAATTTTGAACACAGAAAGAAAATTGGCTAGGGCAAGTCTCCTGGTAGAAAGGCTGCTTTCTGCAGCTACTCAAAAGAGATATTTTACGAGGAAATCTATAAAGTTGTGTAAAACAACGCTCCAGCCCCAACAACAAAACGGGGTGAGCTGGCTGGATTTTGGGCTATGGCAAATCCATGTGGAGGGGAATGGCTGGGTCAGCAGCAGCCAGCGTGGTGGCAGTGCCATTCTGGGTGGTCCCTGGTGGGTTTGGGGACTGCCAGAGGGCTCACAGGGGACTTGGCAGCCTGGCAATGCAAAGCTGCTTTCCCAATTTGGCAGCTGTGACTGGGCTCAGGATTGGGTCCAGTCCATGCTTTGGTAGTAAAATTGCAAATGTCACAGAAATACAGAATTTAACAAAAAAAAAAGTTACATTTTCCTTCCCATCTTAACAAATTACTCAATGGAAGGTTTTATTTGTAGAAAATTATAGAAATTTGATCACTGCTTTTTATTAAAAATCTCTAATTCCATTGTCACCCTTGCATGATGCAGGATTGAATCCACTGTGATCTGGAAAACAGCAAGGGAGGGGAAGAGGAAACACATGACAAAGGTGTCCACATATTTGAACATTTACCTTTTACTGTATATGTCTGGACCAGCCAGCATTGCTCAGAAATAAAATAATGTAAGAGAATTTAGAGGGCAACATCTGTTTTAGTGTCAGAATTCATTAGTGAAGAAAAGGGGAACACAGGTACACCGGGGGATTTGGAAAATCTGAGATTACAAGCAAATGTGTCATTCAACATACACTATTTTCTGTTTCTTGCAACTTTTCTTGACAGATGAAAAGAATTTGAGTCCAGCTAAAGAGTGTATGTGAGGCTTAGAAGTATTATGGTGCTCGTTATCCTTCATGGAATCCTCCTTAATGATTTGTTCTGTGGCCATATAAAGGATCACAAATGCAATAAAAGTGGGAAATATTGAGTTAAAACAATGTCTGGCAAGCTGATGCCATCTATACAATAAACAAATGTCAATGTGGAGCTATAAATTATCTCTTTATCATAGTCTTGAACTGATCCAATACCAGATGTATACACACTTCATGAAAATTCCTTAGCTTTGAAGAAAGGGGACAATAACCTGTAACATAAATCTATAGGAATATCTATGTGTGTGTGTGTCTGTGTGTCTCTGTGTGTGTGTGTGTGTTTCCCATGGGTAGTATATCCTACAGCAAGAGGGCACAGGGCTGTTGTCTTTCCTGCAGTCGATGCCTCTGTGCCAAGCATGGCACACTCCTGTGAGCACACAGACTGCAAGGATCACTCTGGGCTGTTAAAGCCCTCCCCAGTGACAGGCAGGTCCTCGGAAGCATAGAAAAACTTTATAAAGAACATCTCAATTATGAGAGAGATCTGAGCACACCTGAGCTTTCCCTCTCCAAAGCAAAGTGAAGTACATTGTGATGAAACCTCATGTGAACATTCATCCATGCTGAAATACCAGTCTTGGGCATCTAAATCCATCCTTTTGTTTCAGACTTCATTTTAATGCTGCTTATATGAGATATTTCTGTCCAACAGGAGCTTTTACATTGTAATGATTGCATTTTAAAAATAAAAAAAAAAAATCCGTTTCATCAGTTGAGCAGCATCTTGGGGCTGACTCAAGCCAATGAGAATCTTTCCATTGACGTCATTAAGCTTTTATTTAGGCTCTTAATCTGCAATCAATCAACCCTTAATATTATTTCATGCAGAGCTCCATGCCTTCGTTTGGCGATAGAAAAAGATGAGACCAAACACTTGTCCCAGCTACCAGTGCTGGCAAATGAGCCTGGGTCATGATTACATTCCCAGTGAGCCTCTGTCAGGAGTTATCCCGAAATGCACTGTTTCGCCTTTTCTCCTTTGTGTACATTCCTCCAGCTTTGTGTTTTGGCTTTCACGCTACACTGGACTGCTCCTGCTGATCTGAGCTGGAGAGCCCAGTCCTGTGGCATCCCCAGTGCTGCTGGGGACAGCCAGCCTGAACCATGGGCTGTCTCCAAGGGCAGGCAGAGCATCCCAAAAGCAGGCTCTGGGATGTTAAATCCTCCTACAGCAGCACAAGGTGTTTACTAATGGTGCTGAGATGCTGCATGAGAATGTCAGGGGAGAAAAAAAAAAGGCATAAAACTCCTAATCTTCCCTGGCCTCTCCCAGCAATGCATTCAGTACACCTCATTTAACCTTTCCCCCTCCAATGGTGATGGCTGCATTTTCTCTGCACAAGCTGCCAGAATAAGGAACATCTGTCTGGGGGCTTTGATGACTGGGACTTTATCTCTTGTTATGTTCTGGTGGTCCTTATGGTATGCTTTCGTCATATCTTTTTTTAGAGGAAAGAGAATGGGAGCTTGGTCTGCTCCTGCAGGGACAGTTGCACAGGACCATATACAGCTCAATGAATTACACACACCAGGGCTGTGATGCATCTGTAAAGGGGGCAACAATTTTCCTCATGTAGCAGCAGAAAAGAACAGGTAAAAAGGAAGAACTGAAATGCAGAGCATTATCAGAGGTGTCCGAAACGTGGTCTGGTACACTGGACATGGAGAGGTTACCAGGAAGAGAAGTGACAGAAGGGAAGGCTGCACACTTCTGTTCAGAAGTTCAAACACATGCACAACAGTGACTGCAGAGGTGCCACAGATGGTGAGGTCCCAAATGGGGATTGTGCCTTGCTGCTTCCTATTGCAAGTCTGCCACTTACATTTCAAAATCCTTCAATGAAGCTTTGGCTTTATTTGCTTCAGTGCTCAGTTGTCCCTGAAAGAATAAAAATTAATTAGTAATCCCATGAGGTCAGACAACAGTGAGAATGGTTTTAACTTTCAAGGACAGGGAATTCAGGATAGCTCTCAGGGCTATGGACAGCAGAGCTCCAAGTACCCATCTGTGCTTGAAGGTGTCAAAATCTTGGCCCAGTCATAAACTGAAGGCCAAATGGACAGATTTAAAGGAATACAGAGCACCCAAACAGAAACAGCAGGTCCAGAGTGTGTCCACATGTCTAAAGTAGACCAGGAGCAGAGGAAGAATCACTTCCATGTCTCTCCAACTTTGGTCCCATATTTTATTTATGCTGACTCCACCATTCATGCCGTGGATTGAGGAGCGAAGTGTGCAGACAGACAGGAAAGGAAGTTCATGGACAGAGAGATGCAGGGCTCAGGGCTGGCCTGCTCTGCTAGTAGACATCAGCTTTCCCCCAAACCAGGGGACACACACTGCCCAGGTTTTGTGGACTTGAGAGGTGGGGGAGCCCCAAGGGCAGAACTGAGGGAGAAAGCAGAGGAGCAGTTAAGTTCAGAAGCATTTTTGAACTGTGGCACATCTGGGTGAGGGTAAAGATGGTCAAGGATCTCTCGCAGGAGGTTTGTGTGGTAAAGAACCTTACTGTATCTGTAGCTTCATTGCAATGCTAAAGATTGAATACTTGCCACTTAAGACTTAATTTTAGGTGAAACCATAAATTAAATTTTCTCATCTCTTACCGTTCATCTTTTCTGGGAAGACATAAGCGTATACAAGTCAGAGCTAGAAAATGAGGAGTAATTGATGGAGCAGCCAGAGGGCTTTGTTGTAGCCACATTCATTTCATGCTTGTGAATTATGCCAACAACAGCAAATAGATTTACATTAGTAGCACATTCAGGATAATCTCTTGGTGTGTAAAATATGTACAGGTATCCTGATAATTCAGATTCTGCAGAGATATTCTTTATCAACAGCACACAGCTTTGTTTCTGAATTAATGCTGAATATTCCAGGTGCTCTGCAAGACTGAAAGCCTTTGCACTATAAATCACAGGAGAGCAATAATTTTAGCTTTTTACAATGAGAACTCTTGTTCTGGAAAATCTTTCCCTCTCAAAGGCCCCCTCTTGACTTTGACTAGTTTGGGCTTGCAGGTCTCCCTAGCCTATTTCTAGGCTAGAATTTACAGATAAAAATGTAATACACAGATCTCTGTCTTCAATATTTGTCCCAAGTGTGAATATGGTATGACACTAAGGCAATGATGCTCAGCTGTGGGGGGTGAGACCTTTTCTTATGTGACTTAGGGCCACAGGAAATTGAAAAGTTTAAGGTGAGATGGGACAAAATAGGGTATGTGTAATATTGTTTTTTATATTCCTCTGGCCTCAGGGAACCTGTTGATAGCCTGACTCTGTCACAACGTTCCTGCCATTTCAGATATCCTTGGAGTCTTACCATCTGGACATGCACAAAATGCAAATGTCAGTTCACAAGACACAATTTTCTTCCTTTCAGCACAGCAGGAAAAGAAACTCACTTGGAAAATGTGAAATTAATATAATTAATGACTCTGAGAAATTGAGAAGAAAAAGTATCCCAAGTAAGTAATTGCAGGAAATCTCATTATGCTTAAAACAAAGTGTTTGTGTTTGATTGAACAGGTTGTATTCAGAGGTGTATCAGCCAGATAGGCCAGTCTTTTTTCAGCATTGTAAAACTATTAAAAATGGATGGTACCCCGAGTTTCCAACCTATTAATGCAGCTTGGCCAACTTCAGGTGGAAGAATCTGATAAGTAAACAGCTGCAAAGTGGTTCTGGTTGTGTTGGAGCTCAAAATCTCTCTGCCATGCAAACCAGAGTTCCATCATAGAAGAAACAGAGGGATCACAACCTGCCTGGGAAATGCAGGAGGGCTGGATGGGCTCTGAGCAGCCCAACATGGGAGGAAGGCTGTGCTGCCTGTGCCGAACCTGCCAACCTCGGCTGCATCAGCAACAGCAATTGCTGGCATCAGCTCCACCATGTGAAAGATTCTGAGGAAAGTCATTGCTGGAGCTCTGCAGAAAACTGCCTTGTTTCTGATTTACTACCTAGAGAAAGAAGAATTAAAAAGTAATCATCTATCTGGGTGAAATGAAGGAGGAGGATTACGATGCGGTGTCCAGGGCCCAGAGGTACCTGGACAAGCATTTCAGCAGAGGGGATTAGCACAGCTGGGCTCATGAGCTGAGTTTCCAGCTGTTTTGCTTCCCCCACCTCTGGCCTCCCCAGGCTGGAACACCTGCAGCAAGCTCCTGCAGCACTGTGGCCAAGTACCCTGGCTGCCAGGGGGGCTTCTGCATTTGTGCAGAGGAGCTCACTAGCCTGGGGCAAGCTGCAATTCACTTGGACCCTAAAACCGGTGGCAGGGAGAGAGACAAGCTTTTTAACAGGTCCTGTCCAGCCTTTTGTTCCCAGCCACCAGAAGGTGAATTAAGGAGGATTGGGGTTGCACTGTTATTCTTCTAGATAAATGCTACTGATGTCTGGGCACTCTTGGCTGGCAGTTCTTTTGGATTTCTATTATATTTGCATATTTTAAGCTCAAGAAAAACAGCTGAGGTCACAAGCTAGGTACTTTCAGCAAATCTCAGGGAAGAAAACAAGCCAAAACCAAACCAAAACCAACACAGAACTGTCTAATGAAGCTGTCCTTAGAAGGTAGCTATCTCAGCATGCTGCCCATTGGCCCTGAGCAAGGAGGGGCATGCTGAGATGGACACTGGCATCAGTGTGGCAGGGGAAGCTGAGCCAACCTGCAAAGCCATGCAGCTGCAGTGGGGCTGCAAGCAGGGCACACTTGCTGAGGTGCTGCAAGCTGTGTCTGAGATGAGCTCTCGGTCTGGCCTCTGCAGGCCCTGCTCTCTGCAAAGGCATGCTATAAACTCAGCCACATGTCAGCACAGCCTGGAGGCAACCAGCAGGGAAACAACCCCAGGTCTGGCTTTTTCACTCTTTCTAAATATATGGGCAGTGACAGGTGTAAAATTACACCAACCAAGCAATAACTCAGACCTGTTTGGGTGCCAATTATGTGTCTTTTTACAACATTGGGCCTCTGCCTGAACACATCATTTAGGAGAAAAATATGTTGTAAAAGTGTATTCATTCTAAAGAATGTTATAAAAAATGATTCTTAATATTGGTCCCACTTGTTTAATCTTCAATCTTTTCCTCTGCTCCTCCCTCATCCTGGGATAAAGGAGTTTTGGATGCCCTGTGTTGTGCACAATCTTGTAGGGTTAGCGAATAGGCCATCAAAAATAAATATACATAAATCTTAGCCATGTATGGTCTCCAGACGGGGAAATTGGCTCACAATACCCAGAAAGATGACCACCCATAAAAAAAATGCTGGACACTATTATTTGATGGCAGGCACTCAGGCTGCACAGTGCACGGCACAGTTTACAGAAGAGACTCTGATTGAACACGCTGGCTTGGCAGACAGAGCAGTGCCCAGGGCACAGGGTCAGGCTGGGTAATGGACTGCTGCTGCTGATTGCCACCAGAACTAAGAGCTCAGCCTATGTTATTTGATTAACAACAACTAAAAATTAGATTTAGATGGTGGGATCCTGTCTCTAGAACATATGAGTGTGGATTCTGTCCTTTGCTAACAGGAATGCTTTATGTATGAGCTCGCTCACTTTGTAGGTGGAACCACTGCTTGATCTGAGGCATGGGGGACTTCTGTGGGCAGTTAACAACACTCATCCATGGAAGAAGGCTTGAAGAAGATGGGCAAGGATGATGTGCTCATGAAGCTCAGAAAACCACACAGGAAGCTGACACAAAGAGGGCCAGAGGGTGGCCTAAGTTTTGGATAAACAGCTGTATCTGTTGAGCGGGTCAGCTGGTTGTGAAAATGGCCTTTCCTAAAAGGATTAGCAGGTAGTATTGTCTTCCTGAGCCAGCCACACCAGCATGAGAGAAACCAATTTGTGGTTCAGCCCTGTGCAGAGTCTAAAAGCCAACAAAATGGACCCTGAAGGGAGCATTGGGTCTGAGCTGCTCTCAGCGAGTAATGGAAATCATATATTACAATCCAACTGTATATCCAACTTGCATTATTGTGTTTGCCTTGTGACTTCAGGACATTGCTGTATTGCTCTATTATATCAGAATTAATTACTAATTACACTAATTACTAATAAGTAAATTTGATACTGAGCATCAGACCCTTCTTGAGTGAAACACCTGAAAGAACTTAGTCAGAGGATATTTGGGTCATGACAGTTCCACACGTTACCCTCCCCAGGAAACAGGCTTAGGAACCAATTTCCCAAGCCTTTTGGAACATGTTACTCCTATCAGTAAGGCTGACTGCATATTTCTGTGGACCAAATCACACTTGGTGTCACTGCATGTTCCAATATTTCTGTGTAACTTCCCGGACTGCAGATAATTAAGGGAACTAATGTGAAACCACAACTTTGCAAACTTTCCAAAGCACTGCATAAACCTCTAGAAACCCTCTCACCTTCATGCCCCCAAGTTTCTATCCAGGCTCTTCTCCCTCATTTCCTTATCCTTTGGGTTGCTCACAATCACTGGTGGGACCCAAGTGAGCAGAAAAATCACATGCTTATTTTTGTTTGTATTCTGTACAGCTGAAAGGGGAAGGCTGAGCCCATATTCTTGAGCAGAAGCATGCAGAATGATTCAAAGCATGCCCATGCTTTTAATGTTTATATTTATAAACATTTACATGTTTATAATTATATTACATGCAATAACAATGTCTTATTATGTGGTATTATAATGGGAAAATATTTTAATATTTTATTATTACATATAGTGGTATCTTTTTATATTTAAATGTGTAAACTTATATTGTTTAGCCAACCAGTGTAAACACTGAAGTCTTAAACTAGTTGAAATGTATCAGATGAAAGTGGTAGTGCTTTGTCTTGTGGTACAGATGTATGTATAAGGAATCATTTGACACATGCAGTTATTCTGCTGAGAGACAGTTTCCTTTTGCTGACACTGTATTCCTCAGTCTGCAGATGCTGTTTGTTTCCTTACAAGTCCTGCTTTAATAACACTTCAAGCCATTTAAAAATCCCCACTGCAAGCACAATCAAGGGGTGCAGAGCATCGTGGAAGTCAGGGTGAGGAGAATGTAGCCAAATCTGGGGTTGTTGTGTTGCTGTGCACAGCTACAAGAGGCACTCCTTTCAGTAAGGGAGCCACAGAGCAGGGCTCAGGGGCTACACATTCCCATGAACGGCAGAAAATGCACATTTGTGAGCATGAAGCAATAATCTGCACCAAGTCTCAGACACAGGTTTCCTAGGCTGCTAGCTTCTACTAGCTCCTTTTAAAATGAGTGTCTTGCCGTAGGTTTTTGCATGTGAATTCATGACAAAGCCTGAGGTACTTGCTCTACTTTGACCTTCTCAATACCCTCCTGGCCTGGGGCTGCCTTTACCCTTTCTTAATTTACTTCCAAAGTCCCAATTCACAGCAATTTCATGTCAACTGGAGATAAGAAGATGCTTCCAAACTCTTGAGCATTTCTGAGCATAATCACCATTTCTGAGCATCACAACCCTTCCTTTCCCTCCACTGCTGTAGCCAAAGACAGAACTAGAAGTCTATCTTTTTAGGGCAATTAATATTTCAAATTTGGATCAATGAAAACAACAAAGCTAAAACAGACTCAGGGGAACAATCAGACACTGAAAGATGTTACCTTTCTCCATGTGAGGAATCTGGCTGTGAGGCCTATTTCTCTCCCAGACATTGCAGAGGCAAGTGGGAGGAGAGTTGGGGACTTCTGGGTTTGGGACATTTAGGAGTCTCAGGACTCCATCAGGTTCAGATGTAGCAAGCTAGTGGACAGTGGTATTGAGTATCTTTTAGAAACCTAAAAAAATACTGGCAGTGTAATGGTCCAGTGGTTCTGAGGTAGTCAGCAATTAACAGTCCCCTGGGGGAAAGCCTGTGGTAATTGGTTTATAGAACTGATCAAACTGGGAGCAAAATCAAAAACCAGATCACGAGAAGGAAGGAAAGTGCACTTGTGAAAGGAGATTTTAATTACTGTCAGAGGGCAACAAAAAGGCTGCAGAGCTGCTTGTCTTACCTGTCTGACTTGGAAAGGCCAAATCCTGCTAATATGTCACCACAGATATGTTCTGTAGGATGTTCTGGCATCGGCCTGGATCTATTTGCAGAATACCTGATGAAATGATTATGTGTTTCAGGTCTGCAGAGAATACTGGTATTAGAGGCAGTACAGACTAAAATGCCTTTTATTCAAAAGGCTTTGCCTTGTTAGTGAGATTGGACCAGCAGATGGTAAATACCAGCTTGTAATACAGTATAATGCAGTTTGCTGCAGAAAAATGTAACATAATTTAATGTGAGAGTAAGGAACCAATCAGTCAGAGCAATGAGCAGAGAAGGGATTGAGAGTATTACAGAAAAATCATTGAAACCATGAGGCCAGCGCACAGCTGCAGTAATAAAGTCTGTCATAAAGTGGAGGGGACTATAAGAGGGGACTTAGTGTAGATGATATTAGTCCAAGCCCCATCTGCTCTAAGCCCCACATCATGTAAGGGAGATGTTAATGGCTCAGAGAGGCACAGGGCAGCTCAGGATGAGGTACACCTATTTTACTACCAGGTTTATGGGGAGGAGGTGACCTACATGGAGGCTCCAGCATTGCACAAGATGCTCTCCTACAACAGACAGGGAAGTAGGAATGGAGGTAAACCCAGGTTTGTAGTTCCCAGGCCTTCAAGTCTTTACCTAGAGAAAATATCTTGTGTTATTTGCATGCTTTCTGTTTAATTGCAAGACCCAAAAAGATGTTTCATTACTTGTGTGACCAGCCTGCAAATGTGGAACATCCCTGGTGCCCATACAGCAAGGAAGCATTTTACAAAGGCTGATTGGTTAGAGAGCTTACCTTTCCTTAAACTCACCTGTCCCCCAACAAGACAGAGAAAACAGCCAGCTTCCTCCAATTCCACAAAACCTGGGTTAGATTTCTCAAGTGAAGTATTAGAAGATCGCTGAATTATTTAATACCCTTATTCTGATTTATTTGGCAAAGTTCTTTCTCAGACGATCATGATTTTCTGATTTGTTAAGCAAAAAGATTCACTTTAGATGTGAAAGTCAAGATGAGGTTCCTCTCTTTGTGTCTCATGCCCAGCCCCAAACAGCCTGAGACCAGACTATGCTGCATTACCCCTGTGTGGTGCATGTCATTGTACCCCATCTCTCCACACCAGGCACCCTCTTTGTCTTCTGTGGAATTACAGAGTGATGAATGAGTGCAGAATCTGACTGAGCAGGAATTAATGAAGTTTAATACTGTCTTTGGCCAGACACAGAGACCACCACTTGATAGCTGAAGAAATTACTACATTCCACGAGAAACCATATAATTAAACCTACAGGAACCTCCACATCAAACACAAGTATGTGTCACTACTCCAGATGAAAGTATACATGAGGCATAGAAGGGGGGAGAATTTTCACAAAGGCTTATGTGTTTGAGAAAGAGGCCATGCAGCCAAGGGGAGCTAGCAGCAAAGATGTAAAAGAAGCCATCAAAAAACCCATCCCAATAGTGCAATATAAAAAGCTCTGCAAGAAAGAAAGCATGTTTGACTGAGTTGGAAGTATAAAACAAGAGATTATCCCCTTTTGTCTGATTTTTCCTGTGATTTTTGACCAGTGGATACGCTTAGTGCATTAACAGATGTGTACCAAAAGGACTTTCTTCATTGTCACTTTTCCTTTTAAAGGAAATAGTCCACTATTCCTCATTTGGCTAAAAGCTTAGGGTTAAAAGAGAAGTGCAATAGTGCTGTTGCCTGAGATTCAAGATTGCAACTCAGCCTCTCTACCACCAACACAAAAAAGGAGTACATGAAAAAAATTCTTGCCATTGAAGTGACTAGACCGGTATTCTGATTTCACACATGGAATATATCTGTTAAGGCGGCAGATGCCAATTTTATACAGGCAGTCTTTAGAGCAAAACCACACTTTAAATAATGAGGGAGTGGGGAAGTGCATCAAAGGTTGGAATGAAACTTCATGTTACCATGAATAAAGGCTAGCAGGGCTCTGGATGCATTCAGAACTGAATCTTTGTGATATTCTCTCACATAAGTGTGTGTGATGGAATTTTGCACACATCAATTCATTTCCCACAAATACAGAAACCCAAGGCATTCCTAACCCTCTCCCTCTCCTGGACCCAGGCCCAGTTACCCAAGCTCATGTCCTGGTTTTGTGCACAACCTCAGATCCACTCCTGGCTCCACTCCCCAGTTTTGCCTGCATGCTCAGCATCCCTGGTGACAGAAGCTTGCTGCAGCTCCTGTGGCATGAAGGCCATCACAACAAGGACCAGAAAGGGCCAAGCCCACCCCACAGGCAGGAGGAGGGCTGGATGTCTGTGCTGCAGTAAAGCTGGAGGCAGGACTGGAAGCAGTGCCACAGCTACAAAAATGTCTTTGCAACCTTCTGACCATGGAATCTGCAATCTGCCTTTTGAACATCCACAAGTGCAGAGGGCTTTGAGCATGGGGGAGGGATCTAGTTATGACATTTGCATGCTGGAAGGATGATTCCTTTCCCACCTCATGCTGCCTGAGTTTATAGTGGGTTCATTCCCTCTCCTCATTAATCAGAAGAGATCCATGGGTGTCACCACTGAAGCTCATTACAGCTGTCAGAGGCAGTAGAGGTGGTGTGGTCTTTCTATGGCCGTTAGATTAGTTTAGCTCCACTCTGCCACAAGACATCATTGTGTCCTCATGAGATACCCAACAACAACGTGGCTTAAAGGGGATCCCTACAGAACAACCAGCTTTTAAGGGACTTCTATTTTTCTTAATGTACTTTGGGATAATTATTCCAAACAATTTCAAATTAGGTTAAGAAAAATACCTCCACTCTTTATTTGAACCTCAGTTGTTAATTTGTAGCAGTTCCTGGATCCATTGGTCCTTGTGTGCTGTAACAATCTTTGATCTGGCTTTAGGTGCTGTCTTAAGTAGGCTCCAAGAAGCAGCCCAACTCATTCCAGGACCAAACAAAAAGCTATGTTCTGAAACACTCCTCGTTACATTCAGACTCATTTTGAAACATCTGCATAATCCAAGTAGAGATCAAAGCCTGGATGCCTGAAACCGTTCCCATGACAATGAACGTGGGATTACAGTGGCTCCATACATCACACAACAGGTGGTAGGATACTCAAGGATCATATTTCTTGAATCACTTGGGTTATATGCCAGGAGGAATTTCACACACAAGACAGAGCAATCAAAAGTAGTCTTGAGCTCCACATTGAGCCATGTGGAAACTTCTTGGCCCTCACCTGGCTGCTGCTGCTGCAGGTCAGTGCTGGAAGGGCCTCTGGAGCCAGGACAGGGGTCTCAGTGCTGGGCTCTCAGGCTGTGCTGTTGCAGGGCAGAGACATGGACACAGCTCTGGATCAAAACATCCTGAACTCATCTGGGCAAAGCGCTTGAGTCAAGGAGATCTCAGACACAGCATGGCCTTGTAGTCAGACCTTATCTTTTATCACCCCAAGATATGGACCTTATCTTGGGGTGCTGCGCTGACTAATCTGCAAGTTACAAGAGTTAAGGTAATTAAATTCTTTCTTGTCAGTAAATTTTAGACCCCTTTAGACTGTTGCTTTCAATGTTGACAAGATAGTAGTTACTGTTTATGAAGCCAGAGTTGGTAACAAGCTACACTGTAAGGAAGGTGCCACTTTAGGGACAATTTTTCAGGGAATGTTCAAAAAAGAATGGTTTTCTTTATGTTGGACAGAAATTCCAGTGCCATCCCAGTACCTATAACTATAGATACATATATATGTATGTTAATGCACATGCATAAAAATAAATTTTATATATATGGTACTTAGTTATATATTTGCAGTTATTTATAGAAGACTTTTCCCACTCGACTAGTTCAGTGCAAAAGATAATGCTCTTTGCATTGCATTTGCTTTAACTTTCACAACAGAAGGATGAAAAAGTAATTTTCTTTAAAATTTGAATATGTTTTGGAGGCTTGTTTAAGCTGCTTTTTGTGGCCCATTCAGTTGCTGGAAACGGGCTTCTGTCAGACACAAGAAGTTAAGGGCATTGTCCTCATCAACGACAATCCCAGCACAATACCCTAGAGAACAATGTAAAAGCTCTGTACTGCGTAAGCATAAACCCAGAATAAGTAGATTTAATGGGATCTTCCCCTGGCCTGAATACACACTCTTGCATCATGTGTTGTAAACAAAAAGCAATCTATTTACTTTACCTAAATCTTATCAAGGAGTTTGCAGTGAAACTGTGGCAGCTTCAAGTAGAAATCATGGGTGAAGAAATTCTATTTTCCCAGAAAACATGCAAAGAAAAGTCTCTGTCCTTCCATGCTTTGATGGGATGGCTCTGCCCTGCAGCTGACCTCCTACACTCATCTGTCGGGGAAGCAACACTGATGTGCACCTGCATTTCTTTGGGAAGCAATTGTGAGTGTTACTCACTCTTGCTAAGAGAACAAACGCAGGTTTAGGAACGCAGGCTTAAAGACTGGACCTGGGACTGCATGTTACTTCAGTTAGAAACAAGGACTGGGTGTTGTTAAAAAGAAATGAAAATGAGTGATGTTCACAAAGTAACACCTTCTAGCAGTTGAGAAAATGCCTTGGCTCCCAGCCAGAGTCACTCACATTGAAGCAATTTTAAGATAAAGAGTCATTCATTGAAAGGTATTACTCAAGAGCAAAGCAGTCTAGGTGAAGGGTCAGCATCTGCTTTGTGTGGGGCAGTGGTCTGGGAACATCCTGCCTCCCCTCCTCAGCTGCAGTCCCTTGGTCAGAGGAGACAGTACAACACCACAGTGTCCCAAGGTGCAATGCCCTTCAAATCAGGCCTGGTAACCTGCAGCCTAAACACCCCTGCTATTCTCAGCGTGATGTAAACCAAAGTGAATTCCAGAGGGAGCTGCAAAGGACCAACTGTGACTGAATGTTACACTGCCTGTGAATTTCTGCTTTGTAATTTTGGATAGAAATTATTCATACTGGGCTGATATACAACAGACTGATTTATTTGTAAAATTTCATACAAATGATGAAATATTAGATAAACACAATTATCTCTCAACTAGCTTATAAACAGATATCTCAGTTACTGCACTGCATTCCAGGCCCCAAGGACAGCCTTAACTAGCTGATATGGACAACCCTATTAGGAAAAGGTTTTGCCATGGTTCTGGTTGGGATTTCACTTCAGCTGAAGAATTTTTGGACAACTTATTTTTGATAAATAAATGCAAAAATATTTGTACTTGAAACAGAAAAAGAGCAAGGCAGGGGAGGTGAGCAAAGAGAGAGGAAGGTAGAAAGGGAGGAAGGTAGAAAGGGAAGTGAGGAGGGAGAAAACGGGATTATTAAATATTCACTCTTTATTTCTGTAAGTAACTCATGAGCAACAAATTTAACCATAAAAATGTCATTGGAACAGATTTTGGGAAACACACCCCTACCTAACTGAGGTCCCACTGGGGCCTCTCTCTTCTGATCCTATCACAATTAGCAAATAGTATTACTTTGCTGGTCAGCAAAAGCAGATTTGCCCTCTGCCTCTACAGGGCATAGACTTTCCCTCTTCAGGGGGCTTCAGAGGCAAGAACACACATCTCTCTCTGTGGATTGGTTCAACAAGGTATGAACCATTTCTGTTGGTTTAAATTTTTTCTCCTGTTTTTGTACCCAAAGGCCACAGCCAGGCCTGAAGCTCCTTTTTTTATTTTGAGAAAAGTTACAAAAATAAAGATAAGAACAGGTCTAATTTTGTGCCAAAGTAATTTGCAGCAACAAACTAAAGCATGGTTACAGCCATATTTATTGGCATTCCAGAACCATGACTCACATGGAATTAGTTCTTGAAGCAGAACAATGTGAGCTGAAGAGGTTTACACTTGAGGCATAAACAAAGGAGATGGATTGAGGAGCCAACCTGCAAGAGATCAAATTCAGGAGAGGATTGGTGCAGTACAATTTTATCAGTTACTGGGCTTTCTCTTTTTCTTCTTTTCTTCTGCAACATTGAGGGTGAGGTTTTTGGTGAGTGATGCTAAGATTTCATGGTTAATCTTTCAGACTGAAATGGGTAACAGCAATTACCCTACCTTTGTGCATGCTACCTGAGTGTACTTTTTTCAACTTGCCACTACGAAAAAATGAGAATACTTGGTGACTAAAATGAGGAAAAGGATTAGGCCATGAATTACAGTTTATCCCTGAGGAAATTGTCAGGTTTTTGTTCAGAGCTCATCACTATATTCACAAAATCCTCTAAAGACCAGGCTTATATGATGAATTCTGCACATGGGAACTGCTCACCTTTCTGGGGAAGTTGATTAAGATTCTTGCACACCTCTTTTACTGCTAGACTTCATTTAGAGTCTGGGGACTCTGCCGAGTCTCAGTGCTTCAGATGCTGCCTTTTGAAAGCTCCATAACAACTTTCCATATTTCCTTGAGTCTCCACTCCCAGGGTTGTATCGTCCGTCTCCACTCACCACCTATCCGCTGGAGGCTACTTGGCAAGTTTATATAAACGTTGGCACTATTTTACATGCAGCCTGCCTAATTCCTGCAGGATTCAGCTCATTTCAGTTATACAGTGCTAGAAGCTGGTGGCTGCTAATGGGGCAGAGCTCCAGCAAACTGCTGGTGCAAGTGCAGAGCAAACCAGTGTCTTGTGAAAGGCACAGCTTAGTGTCAGTGACACCCAGAACATGCTGGAGATGGAGCAGATGTCAGTGGCAGGAGGCACAGTAGAGCCAGAAATCTGGATCAGGCCTTGGAACAGATGGCTCCAGGGGCCACAGCCTGAGCATCTGTCTGGATAGGGTGGATGAAAAAACAGCTCAGAGAAGGGCCAGAGCTGAGACTGCAGCAGGGTGAGCAATGGCCTCTCTGTTTTGTTGTCACAGGGTGAAGTGCTGCAGTAATACAGTTGCTGTAGAGGGCAGTGCATGAAATGGAACCGTTTTGCTTTGTTTAATGGTGGAAGGCATTCCCCTTCTTGGAGGTCCCTTCTTCTCCTCCCCCCAATATCATCTCTGTGCATGATCCAGACTGCATTTCAAATGGGAGGAAGAAAGGAAACTCACAATTATTGACTTGCTCTGCCAAAGTTTGAATAGATTCCTCCTAAAACAAATGAAAGCCTGTTTAACTGGTCTGGAAAACATGAATGTGAACGACATTATGTACTGCCCTTTTTGTAACTCTATCACACTGGGAGAGCGTTACAGCAAAAGACAGAACAACATTATCCCAAGCTGCCTGAATTATAAATCCCAAAGGCTGTACTATACTAAAAAAGCCCTGGGTGATGGCAAGAATTGGTCTCTTTCCCTTACCTAGGCAGGGAACATCAACTTCTTAGCTCAGCATCTCATTAACTTTTGTGTGTCTGCTTTCTTCCTCTGCCCAACTCCCAGCTGGTGTCTGAGGCTTCAAAATGTTTAATGCAGGAGAAACTTGAGACAGTTAACCAGAATTTGGAGTAGAAACAAAACCCCTGCCACCTTGCTTGTAATTTGCCACTCCTTTTGAGTCCCAGTCTGGCTGGTGAATTAGTAGATGTGGAAAAATCTCCTTCACACAAAGAAATGATCTAGCAGTGGAAGATCTCCCACGAGTGGACCAGATGTAGCTTTTCAAGATGTGCCTTCCACCACAAATGAATTTAAATTCACTTTTAGAACCAATGTTGATCTGACTCTATTAAATATCCTGGTGTTCTCCCAAAATTTCTTAATTTTCTTCATTTTTTACAAAGGCACTGAACCTTAAATGCCTAGGATACTGTGCCTCTGGGCTAACAGGAGCTCCTGCACAGGCTAATGGGCAGAGGCAGAAAGGTGGCTATGATCCACCTTTGCTGATCCTTTTAGCTCTGTTTTCAGCCTACCTGGGCTATGTTGGTCTCTGCAGTAACTTGCGAGAACCAAATAATTTGACAACTGTGTCTCCAAGTGTAGTCCATGAAATAACTTACCTGAAGGTTACTACAGTGAGGTTACAGTGCACTTAACACAAGACAAATGGGGCATTGCCACTGCATCAAGGCATAGAAAATGCCTTGAGAAGCTGAGAAGAAGTAGGCTTAGGCTTCACTGGAGACAGGCTGTTCTCTCTAGACCATATACATGGGCAAGGGTGACCAGTTATGCTGTTGCTACAGACCAGTAGGTATTTTTGGCTTCATGGTGTCCCCATACACGATCATTTCAAGGCTCCAGTAACATCAGAAGGTTGGACAGTATTGTTGCTGAATTTTTGAGAAGATTGAGAAGATGAGAATGGGCCTTTCTTCTTCTTCTTCAAGTTTTCAGAAATATATTGGTTGAAAGACATAAATAGGGAGAGCACACAGTTATGGCTAATGTCTGTTTTAAGATAGATGCAAACTATGAATGAGAAAAAAAGCACTAATAGTTACAGTGAAAATGTTAAAAATAAAATGTTTCACTTTCATCAGAGGGACACTCCAGTCAGCCACAAGCAGTGGAAGCAACTACCTGCAGAGAGCTACTCCATCCCATGAGCTGTCAGTGTCATCAGCTAAGGATGTTTCTAGAGAAGAACCCTGCTTTGGAGGCAGACTGTAACTGAAATACACCTGAAATGCTTCCACGAGTAAGTTTTTAGATGTTGATTATGCTTATTATTTACTTCTGGGATGAGGACCAAAAAACCAGAAATATCCTGAGAAAAAGCTCACTTTTCAGGGTTTCTGGCCACTGCCAGAAGTCAGAGACCTGAAAATAGTTATGTGAGAGAGTGTTTTACTGCTTCTTCATCTGCTGAAATATGGGGTATATGTAAATGCCAAATAAACATTAGTTTTCAGGTACTTGACTGAGCCCAGACTCTGAAAACCATGAAAACTACCCAAACTTGCTTCTGACTTTTTTGTTTGTTTGTTTGTTTGTTGTTTTTTTGTTTTTTTGTTTTTTTCCCCTGACAGGGGAGCACATAGAGAATAGAGACATGGCCCCCAGAATGGATGCAACTGAAACTACTTTCAAGAATCACAAGTTCTTACTACTCCCTCAGAAAGGCACTTAAAATAATTCTCCAGTGCTTTGGTTCATCTGAGTAGGTTAGAAACCAAGACAGCTCAAAACATTCCCTCCACCTCTGTTTCTAATAACTTGTACTTTGGAATAACAAATAATTCAGTGGCTGATTAGGCAATCTATGGAATCAGTGTATCATTGCACCTTTTTTGAAACATTACTGTGGGGAAACAAACATTCTTGGACCAGGTCATTAGTCAGCTACCTGGCTTTAGTGAGAAACTTGTCTTGGGCAACCTAACCTTAGACTATCTACTTATAAAGTTACTTGCACATTTTTCTGAAATATCTGGCATTAACCACTGTCAAAGAAGAAACTAAATGGGATGAATCATTAACCAAATATGGAAAATACAGTGTGATTAAGGTGCAAGAGTTTCCCATGTTAGCTTAGTTTTGTGGCAACATTTTCAATATCGAGAAATCTGTCAAAAAGACATTTAGAAATCTCTCAAAAGTTAAAGAAAGCTGTTTCTCTTTACCCAACTGTCTTTTCCAAAAGAGAGACAGACAAGGTCAAAGCAGGCCCTACTCAGACTTAGTGCTGGCCCTGCTCACGTGCCAGCAAGATCCCCTTTTCCCTCCCACCTCTGGTTCTCAAGCTGTTATTTTCATCAGGCCAATGCCAGCTACAAAAGCAGAATTGGGAAAACAGATCCAATTTTCTGAGAACCATCCAGAAACCAAAATCTCCATCTTTCTATTGTCTGACTTGATTTGACATGTCACTTTTTGAAACCATTTAGGGAATGGTTCTCCTCTGAGCTAGGCTGGTAAATGTGGGAATGACATTTCCATTCAAGCTTTACAGACCACTTTACAAGTTCTCTGTGAATGTGTTTTCATATTTGAAAAGGGAATTCAATGGCGATTGAGTAACCAGGCCTGCTTATCTACAGAACAAACATAGTAGGAGGTAAAACACAGAAGTGAAACCTCTTATCCAGGTTCATGAACTGGGTCAGTGGCAGAGAGATGGGAATAAGCCAGGTCTCCTGAATTCAAGGTTAGTCCACAGCCCTCTTTCCAGATTTCCTGAAAGTGAGTTAATGAACCTGCTAACTGTTTGAGCATTCTCATCATCTTAGCTCTCTGCCTTGATACATTTTGCTGTGTCAACACAGCTAGACAGCTCCAGTCTTGAAACTGAAAACCAAGGGAAGCCAGTGATTGTGAGCTTTAAGCAAATCCTAAAGTGCTTCCCTGTCATTACACTGAAAAGGAGCTGTCGCTCGCTGCCCAGGCAGTTCTGCCATACACATGGACACAAGGGCCTGATGCCTGTGTACAAAGGTAAGTGGCACCTAATATATCTCAGTCTACAAGGTGCAGGCTTGAAATAACCGCCTAGCAGAGCAATAGATGCACCAGTCCTGGCAAAATATATGCAGATGTATGGACAAAAGTATTTATTTTTCTAAAAGATGATAGCAGACTGTTTAATTGCCTTGGAGGCAAGGCTCTTAATTCCAGTCATACCTGGATATGTAGTGACAGTAGAAAGGAATCACTAGACTGCTATTTGGAGTTAAAAGCTCTCTGCAGAAGCTAACTGGGCATAAAATGGGCTTGTCAAGGTACTTGGCCTGGAAGGTGAAGCTCTGGACAGAACAAAACTCTGACTGTAGGTAGGTCAAGTAGGGTGTGATGTTAGGGAATTCTTAGCAGATGGCTTTCATCCAGGTGTTCCAGGAGGGATCTAAGGAGTCTAAGGAGGTGTCCCTAGGGGACTTCTCAGCTCTGTGCCCAACTCACTAAGGAAAACCTTGGGCCAGAACCCCTAGGGTTTCCCACAAGGAATCTGTTGTACGGTTTCAGGAAAATAATAAAAATGGCTATTCCAAGTTTGGCAAAAGTGAGAAACTCCATTGTCAGGGCTGAATAAGCTTCTGCCTTTCTTATAGTCCAGAGGCTTCCTTTTTCTTTTGGTTCAACTCCAGCCAAAGCACACCTGAGACTCTCAGTTACTGTAATTAATATAATAGCAATGCCTCAAGCAGAAATTAGGTCCCTGCTGAACGGTGTGCTGTCCAAATGCATGCAAAGATAGAGTTCCTGGCCTTAATAACTTGGAAGTTGAAAGAGCAAACAATGGTCAAGTTTGTGGGATATAATACCAGAGACAAATCAAGGGAGGGGGTGATGATAGATGTGTGGCTTTTTAGCTCCATTTCTTTCTGACTCATTTGCTGTACTTACATTACATAAACCTGGTTTCAGGGGATGTCATGGGGAAAATATTATTGAAATAGGAGACAAGAGGGACTGTTGGAATAAGAGGAAAGGTGGGGTCAATTCAAGCATATTAGTGCACTTAGGACTCTGAGGGGAGAGGGAAAACAAAGGAGCAAAAGATGAGCAAGAGGAAAAGCTGAGCCCACTCATCCAACAGCAACAGAGCAGGAAACTGATGGCTTCCCTTTCTTCAAAGAGTGCATTACTTAAAACAATGCTGGGCACCAGCCTATCCAGTTTCTTTCTTTGCACAGTTGTTAGAAGGGATCTGTGCTGGCTCCTCTCCCGGCCTGGGAAAAGAATCAACCAGGGAACTTGGCAGCTTGCCTCTGGAGAGCCTTGAACAGGCTAGCTCTGAAGGTGCTATTGCAGATGGCACAGGTCCTTTTGGTGAAAATTCTCATGGAAAATTAGACAATCGCATGACCTTTGGGCAGTGAAACCAGGCCTTTCTCTAACCCAAAAGCCAAGACAGTCTGAGTATGCCCAAAGCTTTTCAACAAGGAGAAAGTGAGAGAGAAACAGAGGGCCAAAGTCTTCTGCTGTCTCAGTCCATTAGCCACCCATCTCAAGAGTTGCTGTCACTTTTTCAGCCCTCAGATGAAGGCTTTCCTGTCTCAAAACCCCAGCTTTGAGCTCAAGTGCTGTTGGTGCTCTTCTTCCCGTGACCAACTGTTTAATGTTTTAAACATATCAGGAATTGCATACATGGTGGCAACATTGCAACTGTTGTTTGTGTGCAGGATCACTGCCTAGATAAGATGCATCTGTTCTTCTCCAGGGACAACAACACACTGCAAACCATCTTCAGGGAAAGTCTCTTTTACATCTGACTCCTTTTCCCACTCTCCTTTAATTTCAAGGTATCCTTTCACGCTGAACAGGTGGCAAGTATCATTGGTTACTTTGTTCTGTACATCACTTTTGTGTAGTAAAGTTCATTTACAGGAGTCCATATGCTGCTCCTCACTGTGGAAATGAGATATTTCTAGTGTCTTCCCAGAATATGGTTCAGCTGAGTGTTTGGTGTTCCAATTCAACAGAGCAGTGTAAAAACAGTTTAGTAGTGTCCCTTTATAACTGGATGATTTATTTGGTGGCTGTCACCATGATAAATAGTGCTTTACAAGACCTAGTGGGAATACAAACCACATGAATAGTTTCCTAGTTTTATCAGGGTTTTATTGACAAATGGTTTCCAGAGCTTGTTTCTGACCCTCGTCTCATAGAAATAATGGTGTCTCCTTAGGCCAAAGTTCTTCCTACATTAATGTTTGTCTGTAGCTACAAATCTAAAATAGGCAGAGGAAAATTAGAAATGAGCTAATTTGCCAGTATTTCTGTATTTAAACTTTCTTCTCCTTTGAAGTAAATCCACAGGTATTTAATGATACTGGCTTCCAGAGAACACAAGTATTTCCCCAGACAATTATCATTTGGAAACTTCTGCATAAATTCTTTTTTAAAACAAAACAGGCAGAGTGACAAGGCCAACAGGAGGGAGAAAGAAAGGAGAGAAGGAGAGAAAGAGAGAGGAAAAGAGAATAAGAGACAAAGAAGAAAGAAAGAAAGAAAGAAAGAAAGAAAGAAAGAAAGAACCAACCTTGAGGCTCTTTTTCCAAATAAACTAAGCAGCTGGAGTCCCACTGCCTTGTCTTTTTCTTGGGTGTGGGTCATGCAAATATGAAATGTTTGGGACATAATGGACATCTTGCACATATGCACTTCTGTAGCATAATGCATACATAGCAAGGCAGATATTAACCATAATATTAACTATACTTGCTGCACACTCACCAGAGCAGGAGAGAAGTCCTGCCTTTTGTACAGGGCACCTGGAAAGAGTTTCAGGGCATTAGCAGCCCTGCTAGCTACATATATTGGTTCTAAAATACAAAATCAATTTATATTCTTATAATTTGTATATTATTTGATAATAGTATTTTTCTTAGTAATTTATATGATATATTTGGTTTGCTTTCCGGGCATATATCCAGAAAACCTAGAATGTAGTCAGATTAAGCCACTGCTAAACCAGCTCGATGTTGACTTCCTTTTTGTGCCCACTAACCCCAGTAGTTACATCTGGTCTAAATGTATGGGTCCCACTGGTCCCCAAATGGGCAGGAGTCCTGTGACACAACTAATCAACACCGCTTCCTTAAATAAACAATTCAAATCCTGCTACATGTGAAAAACAACCCCATACCTGGCAGAGATTCTCTTCTCCCCTGCAGCTGATATTGCAGCTGGTGGTGTCACTGATTGCGAGAATAAAACAAAAACAAATCGCCTACAGGAAGAGAGCTGGCACCGGGTCAGCCTCAGCACACGGCTGAAATTTTGGGGGTCGGGAAAGTTGTTTAGTTCTCTCTCCCAGGAGCACAACAGAGACCAGGAGGAAGCTGAGACTGTCGGTTCGCAGTTGTCCCTCAAAAATGAGCACCCATCCCGGGACTGTCTGGGAACGAGGGAAACTCTCTGCACGCTGCGGGGAGGGGGTGAAGCATGCGGAGAAGGAAGCCAGCACTCAGCACTGACCGCAGGCTTGTCAGGGCTCAGCTGACTCACTCCCCGCTGGCAGCCTGTGCTCACAGCCAGGCAGGGAGCACAAATTGGCTGCTGACCTATTTGCAGAGGGACTGGTGGGACAGCACGCTGTGACCCCAGCCCTCAGGACAGTGCTCACTCCTCACTTTGGTTCATAGCCGGCTTGATTTTTGATTGACGCCAGACCTGCGATTTTCCCTTGCAAGGGTGGGGATGGATAAAGACAGGTGCCAGATTCTGCTATGGCATCTTAAATATGATCATGGAAGTAGGACTGGGCTCAGCCAATATCCTCTTTTGGTTTGAATGTACAGTTAAGAATCGTTTATGGAGAAAAATCTGCCAGTCTGCCTTGGTGCCATTCTACTGAAATCTAAGACGAATCAGTATTTCAATTGCACTCATGTCTTTTATACTCTGTGTTAACTCTTTGTAGTTTCTGGCAAAAAAGAGGCTCAGTGCCCTAATTTTGGTCATACTGTTATTGCCCTTCCCTCATTCAAAAATGTATGTGTAATTTTTTACCCTATGTACACACTCATTCCTATTTTTAGATTTTGAACAGTTTTAGAATAGAAATACACTCTCCATCCACCTTTAAACAAGGAGTTAGGAAGTTGCTTGTGCTAACACCTGGGCTGGTATCTGGATTGAATAGGAGTCTGAAGTCTCTTGAAAGCATGTCTGCTTTTGATATGGTTGCAAAATCTGGTTCTTGTCCTTGTTAAATTTGGCTGCCTCATTGGAGTAAGTCACTTTTCCACAGACCAGATGACTAGAAAAACTGGTTACTTTTTTCAAGCAGTTCCCTTTTGGGGATGATCAGATTACTGCAAATGCATTGGAATTTACACAAATAAAAATGTATTTTAATTTCAATGGCTTGGGATTTTTTAAAGTGGCAACACTGAGACTACAGAAAATGTGAAAAATATAACATCTGTTAGTAGAGGTCTACAATGGTTGGGAGGCTGGAGCACATGACTTAAAAGCAAAGGCTGAGGTGATTGAGTTTGTTCAGCCTGGAGAAAAGAGGGCTAAAAATTGGGATCTAATTTCTCTCCTAACTAGAGATTGGGTGGTTTAATACAGAAGATAAGACATACTTATCTTAGAAGTCATCAGTCAAAGAGGCAACACAGACAAACTGCAAGAAAGAAATTCTGATTAGGAAAATATTCCTTGAGGGCAGCCAAACACCAGAACAAGTTGTCCAAAGAGCTTGCAGAGATTTGATCCTTGCAGATACTCAGATCTCAGCTGGATGAGACCCTGAATAACCTGACTGAATATTGAAGCTAGTCCTGTTTTAAGCAGGGGATCAGACCAGATGACTTCCAGGAGCTCGTTCCAACCCATACTGTGCTTCGATTTTATGAAAAATGTTGGGAGTAGTTACCAAATCAGACACAAGGGGACAGGTACACCACAAATTGTGCAAGGAAAAAAGAATTTAATTGTTTCAAGAAGTGGTTAGTTTTGCCAATATAGGAATATAAACTACAGAAAGTATACTTATTATAAAGTTCTTTTATCTTTACTAGTTGTATCTGGATTGCCATGTGTCACAGCCTGTGCCTGAGGCTTGTGAGGTCCAGCAGCTTCCTAATGAAGCCAAGATTTTTGCAAATTTCTCATTACTATATATTAGAATAATTTCTCAGCTCTGTATCACACGGTTTAGAGACATATTTTTGTTTGTTTGCCATTCTGGAATGCACAGATCTGTAGTTAATCAATCACAGAAGCTACAAGGTTGGAAACTCATTGAGCTGTTTCTGTTCAGACTTCCAGTGGTACATCTGATGAGGTGGACACTTTTCTTGCATCCACCCAGAAACAGTGATTGGCTTCAGGAAAGAAATGTGGAGAATAACAGACACATTCTTCTTGGTTAGCAGAGCAAAGGGTAACTGCAACACACCCTGAAGCTATGATAAAGCAGACATAATTTGGGATGAAATAATAGAACTCCAATCTTTATGGACATGGAGAATTGAGTGCTATATGATCATTTCTCTCTCTAGGGCATGCTTCAGAAGTGTGGTTGGACCAAATACGTGGAATAATTCAGGTTGAACTGTCAAGTAATCACAAATTTAAGAGTTCAATATGTGAAGTAATTTCAAACTTACTCCAAAAAACAGGTTTGGGAGGATTGGGTAAGGGTGTTTTTAGGGGGAAATAATTGCCTGTAGCCAAATCTGAGTTAAGCATTTTGTCTAACTCCATTCTTATTTGGAGGAAGAGACATGTATGCATGTCAAATCACTTCATTCAGAGATATGCATGTGTTTAGGATGGTGATGCTTACAGCAGGTTAAATAGATGGCACACAAAGATTTGTGTTCAAGAATGCTGAAAATTAAATACTAAGTTTGGAAATAAGAAAACTATTTTAACTTTTTTTTCTCTTTTAAAAAAGGGTGTTATTTAAACAAGAAAGTGTTTTGATGATAACTACAAAATGCAACAGGGGGAAAGAAAAGAATTATTTTGCAGCTTTTCTATATATCTCCAAAACAGAAAATAATCTACAGCACTGACTTTTTTTCTACAAGTCCAGTATCACACTCATTGTGTATGGAGTTGAGTCAGTATTTACAGAGCAAGACAAAAAAAAACTTCTTAAGTAGCAAACAGAGTTGCTAATAAGCTGAGGAATGTGTTCTGTTAATTTGTAGTATTATTAAGCTGTTGCTTTATTTAGCATTTCCTCCAAATGTTTGCGGTTACTAACTTTTCACGTGTTTTATAAAAGTAATTATCCTCTAGAAGTTGAATATGTTAAAGTTTGGTATTTTTATCCCCTGATTTATGATTCTATTTTAAATTTAAGAGTCATCCAGTTGAGGAAAAACAATACTTGAGAGTACACAACACAGATAAATGTGTGGAAATGTTCAAAGGAAGCTATTTCAAAGAGCCAAAAAATTGAAAATTATTTGTGCAAGGTATTCCACAAAGAAAGTAGGTGAAAAGCAACACTAAAACATTAAAAGCTCAATTCACATTTTTTTCCCTTTCCAAAAATAATGGTAAATCCATAACAAACAGTTCAGCCAGCTCCAGACTCAACTGGGATCTGATCCAGCCATTATTTTGGTACTTGAAATCAAAAGGGAATTGATGGGAATGCATGATAGATTATTTTCTGCACATTTTTAATTGGGTGACTTCTTCCCTTAAAGGGTCCATAATTTTTCACACATGTCTCCAAACATCCTCTGCCAATATTAAATTCTGCTCAGATGGATTTTCTGCTAGAGAAAAATTTGGCAGTTACAGTTTGGCCAAAATTCAGTAAATTCAGATGGGTGGAGCCAGGAAATGGAAATGCTTTGTGTAGATAGTATATTACTTCTTCATGTGTTCAGATTTACATATTCTTGGAAGAAACAAAGTCAAGAACTTTATTTTGATTCCTTTTTTACTTCGAAAAAAAGCTACAGTAGCACAGAACCTTCCTCCTAATCTTTGCAGTTCTCTCTGTGGTCTTTGGTGTAACAGAAGTCACCCAGCTGTATTTACCATTGCCTGCAAATCTCTTCCTCTTTGTCCATCTTACAGCATAAAACCGGATCAAGGCACTTTTTGAAATGAGAAGTGATGTGGTCGTATGGCTTGAATTATCAAGACTCTTCCTAGGCAGGATCTGTAAGGTGAATGCCTTATGATGTCATATCCTCCTTAGATAGTCTGTCTTTTACTTTTCTGAAAAGTGATTTGAGAGAGAGAGAAATCACTAGTTAAATTAACTTGAAAAATAAAAGTCTCAGGCTTTATGTGGATAAATTGTTCAGAGAGAGAATGGATTTCCAAGCTTGTGGATGAATATTTAAGGATGCCAGTAATGAGGAGTTGAAATAGCACAGCTAAGCAAAGCAAGGGAGCTTTAAAAGGCCCCAAATGGCTACATTCAGATTCCATTATTTTATGAGTGATTATTTTTGCCACAGATTTAAACAAAATCCATCTCCTCATTCCAGCCTGAGGAAAAAAGGTGACCAGAGGAATGGCTCGTACCATACCAGTGATGTCTCCTTGACACAACAGTGTCTGAGGGCAGACACAGGTTTATTGTTGGAAAGTTCTTGTTTATAAGAACTAATTCTGTTACAGGGACTATTGCATGTATGCCTAAGTTACTGAGGGCATGCTCATCATAAAAATCTGTGTAAGTTAGTTCTTCTCACAAATCTTTTTCCTTAGATTTCTCTCCTGCAAGTTTGGATTAATCTGGGTTAAGGTAATTAACCACTATTTCTCAGTCTAAAGGCTCTGCAGACAAGACTATGGCAGAACTGGAACTTCTATTTCACAGGAAATTTTGACATTTTGAAGCATATCCAGGTTTGGAGTGGGAAAAAGATGAGAGAATTCATAAATTTCTATAAAAGAATATGTTAAAAAAAAGTCTTGTTAATGGAAAAATATAACTTTGTTAAAAATCAATAAAAAGGCAATTTAGGGTGGTTTTTGTTTTTGTTTTGTTTTGTTTTGTTGTTTTTTCCTATTTTAAAGAATAAAAGTTCTTCTGAAAGAGGAATAAATAAGAAAAATATTTTTCTAAGACATTTTCAATAAGCCTTAACCAAATATCCTTTTACTGAGCATGCATATTTCCAATATGACATTTCCACCTTGACATATTCTCACTGATGATTCAGCATTTTCAAAATGGAGAACATTTAGAAAATGTTTTCCCAGCTCTAGGAATAGATTGGGAAACTGCTTCAAAGTATTCTTTTGTTTCTGTTTTCAAATAAATTTTACTAAAAAGTACCATAAATGTTATATAAGTGTTCTCCACATCTTGTATTTGGCATACTTTACATGTAAAGTAGCCGCACACTCACCTGATGATCATCTGTCCCAACGGGACTGGAAAAAAGTTTACCCTGGAATCACCTTCTTGGCACCAACCAGACCATCTCAGATGCTGCTGGCAGCAGGCTGCTCCTTTGCCACTTTGTGCTTTTTTGTGCAGCATTAAAAGGCCTTACAAGAGTGGAAAACAGAACTTCAGGTCTCCACCAACTTTCACAACTGCTCATTTTCACTCAGGTCCCAATGGTCACAAAGGAGCAGTAGATAGGACAACAGTTGACATCTGAAGAACAAACTTACTGACTCATTGTCCCCACTAATGAGGTGTTTATCTACACACTTTTCTCCCACCTTTCCATATTTATTGGCATTATTTCCACTGGGAAAAATAACTTAATATCCTTGCAGAAGTTCTCGCATGATGGTAATTCAGTCTCTCCTAAGTTATCTGAATTTTTTCCCCTTATGCTTCTGGATTTGATTGGATTTGATTTGATTTGATTTGATTTGATTTGCTCTGTATGTGATCTGCACACATGAAACACCATAAACTCCATTCATAGGTGCAAGCACTGTCAAGAAGAAGTAGTATTATTATTTTTCTTGCTGCTTCTAGCATAAAATACAACATTTTATGGCTTTTTCAATGCTCGCTTGTGCAGTAATGAAATAGAATTATACTCACATCAGACTGAGGAAGTTTATCTGCTTTAGTGAGAATGACTGAGAGGAATATAAGGAATTGGACCTGCGTGTGAAGATACCTGACAAGAAACCCAGGCACAGGAAGAAGATCCCACCCTATTATAGGAGGATGCAGTTTCCAAAGCAGTGAGCTAGGTGTGCTTAAGCCAGGCCAAATCTGTGAATCCACAAGCAATCCCACCCAAATGTGTTCATTATATAGACCTGTGCAGCACATTTAAAGTTCCTTGACTTGTGACGTCTTTGTGGCAGGTACTGGCTTTCTTTATTGGTTTTGGACAGGCTTCAAGATCATGGATTTACAGATTATTTGAACACACTGAGACATTTTAATTGGCTAAAATGCAAACATTTTGCAGTTAATGAGGGGTAGCTTTAGAACTTGATTTTCCACTGCCTTGTACCTTATGTAGCCATTAGTTCACAGCAGGAGGAAGGTCTCAGAGTGCACTTTGGCAGCTCAGTGCTTATGACCTTCCCATGACATTAAGTCCACTGAGCTTTTAAAAACCTCCTGTGTGGCTGGTTCTGTTCTGGCTCTTCCACACTGTCACAGTAACATGATGGGGTTCAGAGTTAATGCAGCTGTGTCCACCAATTTCCCCAACCTTGTTCCAAGGCGCTCCCTTGTTCATCTCCAACTTCAGTACCCAGACTTTGGAGTGTATCAATGAAGAGATATTTGCTGCCAGATCATGTTGTATTCCAAACTTTAATTTTTTTTTCTTTTTTTTACCCACCCCCCAACTATTTCAGCACTTGGTAGAATCTCAAATACCTGAAGAAAATGAGAAGCAATCCCAGAGCTTGAAGTACCAATGTCTTTTGCTACAAACCTCTATCAATCACAGCTTCTGAGCTCAGCATAAAACTGGCAAATCACTTCAGCTTAACTTAAAATCTTCAATTACAACAATTTTATTCTGCGTATCACTACTGTATTTTTGAGAGTTCTCAAATACTGTACAAATGTGTTCAACTGGGACATAAATAAACAAATAAGTAAAATAGAAGGCAGAAAATAATCTGTCCTTGATCTGAGGTATTTATCTGTTGGTTTGGAGTAAATATTTTATGGCTAAATAATTTTTGATCTTTACAAAATTATCATCATTATGGAAATTACTCCTTGACACAGTCTTACTGCTGGGATTATTATGTTTTCCCATTTTGCTTTTGCTTATTATCAGACACAAATCTTTGGCAACAGCACCTCTAGGGCTGTAGGAAGAGTGTGTGAAATTGTCTGCACTGCAAATGAACTTACAAGTAAGTCTTTAAAACAGTTTTTGTACCTTCTGTCTTACTGCTTATAGTGACAATATTCTGGATTGTTTTGGAGATGTGTGCAGTGGTTCCCACACAAACTGTGTACAACCAGAGACTGAGTTTTCAGCTGAAAGACACACTAACCTCCATTTCTGTGGTTAGGAGTTGTAGCTGGTGGCCCACACTTTAATCCCTTTTCCATTTAACCTTGTTACCTGAGTCATGTTGTAGACAACCAGTGAATATAGAAGAGTATTAGCAAAATGAATTATCCTGAAGACAATATTTACATCCCACAACTCAGTGACATTGATGATGTTTTTGAAATATCACTATACAACCATGCAACAACAAACTGCTAGGTCACCAAAGTACTCTCTATATCACTTGGTAGTAAAAGGGAAATTGCTTCATAAAATCTGTCTTTCTATAAAATTCCTGCCTTGAAAGTTTTATTTAGGCCTAGAAGAAGTTGGGGCATTTCATTACAAGACAAAACATCTCTGTTTAGCTTTTTGTCCCTTCATGAATTCAGTTCGCTGAGAGATCTCTGAGTTGCACAGAGTGTTACTTGTTTAAATTAGGGCTTCCCTATTCAAATAACCTTATTCTATTTCTCTGAAAAATTGCTCCAGGCAAGCCAAAAATGAGATCTTTATTTCGCAGATGAGATGTGGCCTGGAGTAGGATGGGTCCCATGTAGCTTTTCTGAGACAAACACTGCAAGTGGGATTGCAAACATTTTCCTTCTTGTAGACAGAAGTCACTCTAAGCTCCAGTTTCCCCTCCTACAGCCTTTCATCCTTTGATGTGGATTGCCCATAAGAAGTGTCTCCATTGTTTCTGGGGTTTTTTGTGGCTCTCATATCTGTTGCTGACACAAGACTTTAAGATGGAAAATAAATAATGAATACACTATTAAACTGCAGGATCCTAGTGAAATATTGCAACAGACCCAGGCTGTCCTTGGGAGTGTAAACATTAATCATACTTTATGTATATTTGGCACTGGCAGCTATAAGACTGGGGAGGGATTAATTTTAAAAGATTGTGCTTTTCACATATTTCTAACTATTTGCAGTTGTGGAACTTCATGGGAAATCTATGTTTAAGCACAAGAATGCTCCAGGAAACTTATTATTGCTCATGTATCATTCAGGACCATACATTTCCATCTCCTTCAGCCACAATGACCCTTGCTCCAGATAATGAGATGAAGACACAGCTTCATGTAGAGGATTACTGGATTTCTGAGCAGTGCCAGAGCTCTCCCATGAAGACAACGGGTCATGGATTTCTAATTCAGTGAGCCACAATATTTTTGAAAAAAGGGAAAATTTAAAAACTTTCAAAGTTGTGATTTTTCCAAGGTGTTTTGTTTCATGCTTAAATTTATTTAACTGTTTTGCAACTCTTTTAAAAATTAAACCAACTATAAGATTGACCTGACACTTTCAAACTGAAAGTCAAAACATTTCACTCATAAATATCACTATTAAACATTTAGTGTTTCTGATTCTCCTCCTTCTATTTTTCCAGTTGAAACAATTAAGAAAATTAAACTGACATTCCCAAATACTGTTGTCCCCTTGAATACAACTTGGTTAATGACTTGACTATGTAAAATAAAATCCTTGTTACTCCAAAGTAGAGCAAAACAATCCTTTCACTAAACCCAAGCAGTTCTGCAGAAAAAGGACTCTCAGTGGGAGCTCTGCTCTCATACTCTCCCATACAAGCAACTAAAGCTTGTGCACACTGAAGCAGCTAAAGCTCCAGTTGTAGATGTTTGCAAGTAAAGACCTTGCTTTCATACAAGGCTTTCAAGAAAGGATAATATATGTTAAGACTTTGTGAGTGAACTGCTTAAAGCACTGGCATTTTTATTTACATGATTTCTTATAATTTGTATATTCCCTTAAAGTTGGAAACAGAAGTGCAACCCTTGCAGAGCAGCAGCTCTGTGGAAACAGAAGCTGGAAGAGCAATGGAGAAAACAATGATCTGGTAAGCTCAGTTACACAAGTGCAAGGACTTAAAACAAGGAACCTGCAGGGTTTTTCCCACGTGGAGAAGTCCTGCATGTGAATGGACCCACATGGATTTTGCTCCATCTCTTTGTCACCTGTGCCATTACAGAAAGCCACAACAGACTCCAAACTCATGCCCCAATTACATAGCTCACCAAGGCTGGAAGGCTGAGGAATTGCTTTTAGGTCCCTTGCATATTTCAAAGCCATTAACATTAGAGATTATCATCTCCATTGTGCCACAGGCACATGTCAGAGAAATGACTGCACCGTGCCTGTGCAAAAGACATGAAGCTTTGTGCAGTCACTGGAGTGCCCCTGAGTGCTGTCCAGTTCCTTTTAAGTACTATGGACCATGAATATTTGATGCCATTAACTCTCTGAATTCTTGTGAACAGCAAAATGAGATTGCTAATGGTGATGTTCCTTGTCATTATGGAATTACTATTTTTGTTCCTCTTGCATGTTAATTGTTTTACATTTTAATATGTTACAAGACTGCAGGATGATAGCGGGAGTCCGAGCTGAGGAATTACAGTCAAAATCCCACACCAACCTCTAGAAGCACTAGAATTTTGTATTTTTAATAATATGAGGACTGTGATAATAATGTGAAGAAAACTCTGTGACAAACAGGCCCACTGCCTTTGCTGAAATCTGTACGTCAGTGCCAGCCACTTTCTGAAGGACATGTACAGAGGCTTTCAACTTTTTCTTGATGTTTTTCAGATGCTGCCAGTAGCTGAAAGCTTCATTCAGCATGACCCTGTGCTCCAACACTCTACTGAGTTCAGTGGTTTGGGTGCAACCGCAAGCTGTAACAGTCTTGCTCAATTTTATGACCGATTCCAAGCAAAAATCAGTTTTTTCCAGGTAACAGTGTCTCATTGTGGGGAGACAGGCAAACAAGTAAATAAAAAGTCAATTTATTTGTATCAAAAAAATACTCTGTAGAATTCTATGAGCATGTGAAGAACAGAAAATCACCATAAGCCTAGCATGTCCAAATATCAGAGGTACAGTGCATAAATTATACAGTTAATCTGACTCTGCACACTAAGTGGGTTTCATATGGGTTGTGCAGTTCATCTGGGCAACATATGCTCAGAAGGTTTAACATTGTGGAAGTACTGCAGACTTTGTAGAGTTGATCTGCAATGCACATGAATGTGTCTAGGATTTCCAGATATCCAGCAGCTCAGGCAGAGTTGCTATTCTGGTGAGAGTATTCCAGACAATTGTCAGCATTCTCAAATTCGTCCCCAACAAAATTGCCACGAATGTAAAAGGACATGTCTGGTAAAAGCCAGATATAACGTAGGTAAGAAAAAAAAATCCTATCGTATATATCAAACTTTTATTATTGACCTTATTCCAGTGCCTCAGACCTCCTCAAGACCTATCAGAAATAACTCAATAACCTAATGTGTTAAATAGATGCCAAATAAAGAAATTAACTAAAAAGCCAAATTAAAAATCAACCAACCAACCAACCAACCGCAGTTCTACATTTCTAAGCAGAAACACATGGCACCATTATCAGACCAGGGAGAACAGGATAAATCACTTCAGTGGGTGTGACTCCCATGTTAATCTGAAGAAGCATACGTGCCCATGGTATCTGAGGACTGCATTTGTTCTAAATACAGCTTGTGACCCTTTTTCAATGTTCGTTTTCCTTCAGAACTGAAGCCACTCACTCCAGTTGTGAGCAGGAAGTTCCTGAGAAGGTAGGTGAGCACAGCAAAGCAGGTCACTTGAAGGCAACCTGTTCTGGGCCAGTAACCCCATTCATTCACCCAGGATTCCTTTTCCATCAGACACTGTCTAGTGTTACTGGACTTGGTATTGATTGCCAGAGAACTTTGACATTTGGTTGCTGTTGTTTGATGAAAGCAGCTAATTGGAGTGCTTCCTCTGAGGAAAACCTTTTACATGTGTGGAGTCCTTTGTACCTGTGCATATGTAGGTGATATATTCTGAAACCAACATAAAGAAAAGCTGTTTACACATAGCATAAACATAGCTAACTGCCCTTGCTTTGCTAGACATTCACTCATAACTTGCAATTCAATTCCATCACCTGTAACAAAATACTCGAGACAACTGTAAACTAAATGTCAGCCCTCTTTCTTCTCAGAGAAGCTGTCTTTTTCATTCAGCAAAATTAACCAACATACCTCACTTTAAAAATACTTTTTTTTCTTTTGGAAAACACCCAAAGGGTTGGGTTTTCAAAGCAGTCTTACAGAACCTCAATTGAAAACAATATGAAGTGATTCAAATAGAAAGGACTGAAAAGTGGAATATAAATCCTGACATAAAACTTCAGATGTTTTTATGTAAAAAGATTTTTTAACCTCGGTATTCACCCATGTTATACAGTAAAATGAACAAGCAGAACCAGCAACCAACAGTAAAGCACAAAAATTGTATTTCTATACTGTGCATGAAATTGAAAACAAATCATATGCTACATCACAGTTTCTTCAAACATCTTTTTTCCAAATGCAACAGCTTGGTAAGATGATTTAGGTGATGAGCATGCTTGTATAAATGCCATGTGAACCACAAAATACGTACTCCACCTGTAGAAAGTGCTGTCCTAACTTATCCCAACTTCTTTTGCACCCCCCATTTTCATTTTTTTTCCAGTGCAATAATTGCAATAGCACTGACATAAGGCAGGACTCACTCCAACATTCTCCACAGCTCCTTTTAGAAAATACATGGGAGTTTGTACTGAAAGTATCTCCAGACAAACAGATCTTTTGGGGATTATGTTGGCACCCCCTCTCCCCACCTGCCCTTTCTCTTCTCTTTATTTTTTGTTGCTTATGAGATGGATGGTTATTATCAGTTTATTATTGCCGTTTTTCCACAGACTTTCTCAAATGTCAAGTGAATCTGATCTGGAGTTCAGGCCCATAATTACACTGGACCAACTCCAGGAACTCGTAAATAAATCGGTGGTGGCTGCTATGGTTGCCAGAGCTCTGTCATTTTGCTCTTCTGAGGGTGGACAGAGGCTTTGGCTCTTTTCTAAAATTCTACACTTGCTACAGAGTTTTTCACACCTTATTTTAAAAGACTCTAGGTTTCCTCTAGTTTGGCGTCGTTTTACCACAGGCACAGAAAGCTACTAGACTGCTACATTGTTGAAAATGTTCATTTAGGAAAAAAAAGCAGCTAAAATGTGGATTGTTACTTTTTAAAAAATTTTTCTGCTTTCTCTATATGTGGGAACCTCACAGGAGCAAACATTATTTCTGTCTCTCTCCTCTCGCCTCTTTGTTGACATTAATAGTGTACATTACATAGGGCTCTACATTGAGGAACATCTTTGTGACAATGTATTGACTGTGCTCAGCCACAGAGGTCAGCTCCAAGGCTTGGCAAGAAAATTCCTCAAGTGCAGAGATGTCTGGATTCTGGGCACAGCATTCATCCCCAGACCTGATTTACTGAGGTCTGAGAAGTTTACTAGTGATTTTAAATGTTACTTTCAAACCTGTGTCCAATCATGTCAATGCACATACAGCACAGCATATGGTTACAGAACTGAATCTCCAGCCAGTGCAGGTTGGAACTGAAAAAGTTGCAGATAGTTATCTTCTGATATTTTTGACACTTTTTTTTTCCTGAAAATTTTCAAATAAACTACTGAAGCACATCATGAGAGTTGATCCAGAATATGTAACTATTCAGAACTTGGTTCCTCTCCTTCAACCTCATTTGCAATTAGAACTAGTCCCCACATCAGCCATTCATGGATGCAGAAGGCAGCACAGATCACAATTTGCACAACTTTATCTACAGTGGGTTTTTACCAGAAGCTAAAATAATTCCTGAAATCAGAACTAATCCTCAGTGCAGACAAGGCCTCAGGCTGCCAACTAGTTCCAAATGTTTTTAAGATGTGAATACTTGTATGCTGCCAATGAGACCGAGATGACCAATTCTTTTCACGTGGGTCACTTCAAGGCCAGCAAATGGTATCAGCATTTCCCCAGTGCTACCCTGGCTCACAGACACACCAGTCACATAAAGGTGAAAGTTGCTGGACTCCTTTAGAATAGACTGAGTCATTGTGTCTTCTGCAGAGCACTTTTCAAAACAAAGCTAAATACTTTATGGAGTGGAAAACATTGAATTATTTGCAAAAAGATGTCATTTCTTTTCTATATCCCTCCCCAGGGAGCCCATTGTTCAAATAAGTATTCGCTTGTGCCCCAAAGTACAGATGTTTTTGACTCTTGTCATAAATCAAACATGCTTATGTCTAACACATTTCAAAAGAGTAGAAAATAGCAGACATGGATTAAGATTGTTGGTCTGACCCAAATTATAGTTCTTCAATACTGTTAATTTTTTGCTGATTCTTCTGGGAACAAAAGATTGAACAACATCATTGTGCCTTTCTCTTCTCCCTTGGAATTAAAATCAATCTTTTACTCTTTTTGAAATGTAAATTTGAAATAATCATGTATCTGGATCATGGATTAAGTTTGCAGAAGAAAAGTCTCTGGCAGAAGATGGCAGGGACTGTGCCTAAAGCTAAATCCAGACACACAAATCAGCTCTGAGCTAGGGTGAAAACAGAGTTCTGGTTAAATGGGTTGCAGGTTTTCAGTTGCAAAAGTTCCATCAAGAAACCATTCTTATATTTGAAAACAAGTAAAAGCAGCATCATGCTATTTACAAGAAAAGCAGATTTAGCATTCTAATTACTTTTTTCTCCCCTCAGACAATTCTCTCAGGCCTGTGTTAAAGGGCATTTTCTTCATAATCAAAATTCCATTTCTAAACCTTGACAATTGTAGTGAGATGGTGTTGCCTTTTTTTTTTTTCTTTTTTTTTTTTTTTTCCATAAGGGAAGACTAGCCTTTGATAGTTTCAAACAGAGATGTTGAACAATACGACAAATTCTCTTGAAAGGCAGCAGGATAAACCATATTTTCAAGGTCAGTTTTTTAATCCATGGCTTTTAACCTTGCTATGATTTATGTTTGACCTCCTTTCCACAGTAGTTTTCTTCCTTCTCTCCTTCAGACTGGAAGGACACATCTATGCTTTCTATTTGATGTGGGTTTCATGTATCTGCACAAAGTAATTCATAACCACTTGGCAAAAGGCATGTACACACACCACATCATTATGCTGCAATTAAGAAAATTCTCCCTGCCACAAAGCTATAAAGCCCAGTAATGTTTCAAGCTAAGCTCTCAATATTCATTCTGAATTCATCTAGGGCACAAAGCTGCTGTAGTGCTGCAGAGAGATTTTGTAATGTGCCTCATAAAATACTTGTTGAGTGCTGATTGGAAATTTCTTAAGTTTGCCTATCTCAGCAAGTTTCCAAACCTTAGGATTTTCTCCTTCTTCCGTGCACAGACTTCACACAGATATGGATAGCTCTTCTTTGCAACTGAATGGTACAGAAGCACGTATTGTGTTTGGTTCTGTGCGTACTCTACCTAAGTGGTCAGGTTTAACACATTCTTCAAATGATTTTTAGATTTCTGATTATTCCGTGTTGTTGGTCAGGTTGCTTTGTAAGACATGATCAAGCAGGTATTGAATTACCCATGTAATTCGCTTACAAAATCTTTGATTAAAGTAAAAGATTGAAGTGAAAGGAAGATAAAAAGATTCTACCCTCTGGGATGTTTAATATTCGTCAGTTTCAATGCTGTGTTTCCCTTTTACTTGTGTGGACAAATACCTTTGCAGCATCAGAGGTGAACCTTATAACATTTTATTTGTATTTCCTCCACCTTCCTAATGATTTTAAATAAATACGTCCAAGGGAAAAAAAGCTTCACCCCTTAAATAAAATGTAGTGATGACTTTCCAACTTCTGCCTCATGTGGCCCCAGTAGTGGGGAGAGAGCAGGACATTTACCGAGTAGTTCCTTTAGACAGTAGTTCTCCCCAAGGTCTTCCAAGATCTGCTACAGCCCAGCAGGAGCAAACTCTTCCATCAGGTTGAGACAGACTGGAAAGGTCGTGCAAGTTAATAAAGAGCACAGTCGTGTGTCTCTGAATGCACACTACAGAGAAACACTGTCCAGAAACGCTGCTAATGCAGGAGCTACCCATAAACGTTCGCGTGAGTGACGCGGCCGAGCCCTCCCAGCCCTTTGCTGCCCTGGAGCTCTCTCGTTGGGCCTGCTCTCCTTTGACCAACTAAAGATTCCATTGGCCGGGCTCGGTGAAAGGGACCCAGAAATGTCGCTCCCCGCCGCGCCGGGCGCGGCTCCTTTAAGGCGCGGAGCGGCGCCCGCAGGAGGCGCGCGGGAACGGGAGCGCGTTCGGTCCGGTCCGGTCCCGTTTTGTCTTGTCCGGTCCGGTCCCGTCCCGTTCTCTTCGGTTCGATTCCGTCCGGTCCGGTCCGCCCCGGCCCAATCAGTGCCGCGCGGGGCCGGGTGCTCCACAGGGCCCCGCCGCTCCCGGGCCGCTCCGCCCGCTCCGG
>VWYP01032464.1:437260-463337 GCA_013400435.1 Pycnonotus jocosus
GGCGCCCGCGGGAACAGCGAGTGGGGGGCGCGGCGCAGGGGCCGCTCCCGGGGCCGCCCGCGGCGCAGGGGCCGCATCGCAACGGGGCTGAGAAATGTTTGAAGGAGTTTTGTCTCTTCTTTCAGCTGGAAAAGGAGAGGCATCGGCGGCGGCAGCAGCGCGCACGTGTGATGTAAAGAAAGAGGGGCTTTATGATGCTGGCTGGTTGCAGCTCAGTAGGATATCGGGAAAAGCGGTAGAATCAACAGGGCGCTTGTTGAGTGGTACACGGAACCGCTTCGGCCCAGAGGCCTCGAGCTGGTTTGGAGAAACTGAGTACTCATCTTGGCTTAAATGGGTCAGCAGTGGGGTTCCAGCTTGCCCCGACTTGTCCAAACTTCAGAAAACAATATGACGTTTAGAAAGGGGGGAAACAATTAGGTATTGTGATTAACAGGAGAAAAATGACTAGGGTATCCTGTTAGGTATCAGTGCAGTGCTTGTAGGGTTTTACATAGAGCGTGGATACCCAGTGCTGCAGAGCTGACTGTTTAATTACACCTTTGCATCCATTCTACTAATACTTCCTCAAGTCTGATGGATCATGATCATGGCTTAAGACTCTTTTAAGAGAGACTTAAGTGGTCTTTTGAAGATTGAGTGTACCCAAGTTTATTACTTGGCAGGGGGCAGCAGCAAGAAGCCTGGGAATAAAAATAGGAAGTGAACATCACTCATTTAGTTTTGATATCGTGTCTTTGACGGTTATAAGTGTCATCATAGACTGATCCTAGCTCAGATAGCATCTCATGTGCTGAAAGACATTATTCTTGTCCTGGTTGGTACCTATTTCTTCTAGCTGTGCAAGCAGTCCCTCTGATATGGAATATGTGCTGAAAAAGTCTGGTGGTTTTTATAATGGGCAAATGTGTTTCTGGAAGAGTAAACCAAGCCATATCATACTGAAGAACATTCTTAGCCTGTAATATCTTAATCTCATGTGTTCAAAATGAAAACAACAGCCACCGGAAAACTGAAATCACTGTTCACGTGGCTGATGAGGTTTATGACAACAGAACTGTGTGCAGTGTTGCTGCACTGAGGTGTCATTACCTCAGACCTGAAGTGCAGTTGGAGATGAGCATGTGCTGTCTGCTGACTCTGTGTAACCAGCAGCGGCAGGGGTCCAGCCTGAGTTTTCAGAGAAACAGTTCTGGTTTCTTTATGGTCCTTTTGCGGCCTTCATGAGATAGAAGTGCTTGTTCTGGAGACTGGGAAGGAATAGTGGTAATGTTCCCTGCTTCTGAAATACAGGCTTGACAGCTGTTCTTACCAAGAGGTTCTTCCCTGGTGGGATGTGGAGAGGCTTGAGACGTCACTCTGTTTTTCTCTGCCTCCTGAGACCACAGTAAAGGGGTTTTGGCCTGGTCCTTAAATGCATCTAGCCATAGGTAGTAGCATGGTGAGATGCACTGGAGTTCTTTGCTCAGTTTCAGTTCTGCTTTGTTTATCTGTCTGTCGGAAGGCTTTGTTAGATGTTACTAACAAAGTAATGCAGTTAAAATTCTGATTTGCTCTCTTGATAGGAAATATGCTTCAGCTTTCACTTTAAAGTAGTTGAGTGTAAATTGTAATGCTTAAAGAGCTGTATCCTGGCATGGATGTGTGTGCCTGTAAGTTTATCTGGCCATGGTATCATTACTAACCTCTCTGATACAGGCAGGACCAAAGTGTGTAGAAACTTCTGCAGTCACCAGAGGAAAGTCATGGGCTTTTTCACAATAAAGCTCTGAACAAAATTCCTGTCTTCAGGTGAGTGTTAGCTCCTGCTAGGTGCGGCCTGACTGTATTCCCCTGGGGGAATAATTTCACACCCTTTGTTTCCCTAGAAAATTTATAGTTCCCAACTGCACTGCTCAGTTCTGAGTGGATGCAAACCATGCTGACTCATATGCTGAACTGCAGCCTTGCTCCATATAAACACAAGCACACTTCTAAAATATTTAATTTGTAATGTCCTCTGTAGAGAGCTATCCCACAGCTCCTGGCATAATTCCCAGAAGCAGCAGATTCTGGGGTTCTGGGAGTTTCAAAGGCCATTGGTGCCCAGCAGGATAATCATCTGAACTAGTTGAGTGTAGTTTATCCTGGCACTGGGACAGTTCAAACTGAACAGGTATTTAATCTTGCTTAAAGCAAGCCTGCTTTGAACAGTACATGGTATGTGTATGAATGATCTGGAGCCTGTTGGGACATGGCTGTCAGGAGATCTACATGGAGGGAAATCTTTGTTATGGCAAGTACACTTTGGTGTAGATGTACCTCCCAACAATTTCTAAAACAACCTCTGTGGGCAGTTATAGTAAAATCAGGAAGCTATAAGCTATTAGAATATTTGGTTTTTTAGTTCTTCTCTGGCAAATACCACTGGTAACTGTCTTGTGAAATACCCAAGTTTATATCCACTGGTTAAAATGCAGGTTAAGAAGAACTACTCAGAAATACAGAAATGCACTCCCATTCATGCACACAATAATTCTCATTCTTTTAATTGAAAGTAAGTTACAGTATATGATTTAGCTACAAAGGAGGAGAGTGGAACCAAAGAATGATTTCTAAGTATACTTATTCTGTCTGTACCTGCTAAGTACAGTTACTGGAGTTTTAAGATAAATACCTTCTCCTTTTAAGCAGTGATTAGTTCAGTGGAGACTAGTTGATAAGAAACTAGAGTTCTTTGGTTCTTTTGTGGGTTTTAAAATTTGAGTTTGTTTTTTTGGTTATCAGTGTGAGTTTGGTTGAAAGAATGATCCTTTACGTTAAGTACAGAGAGTAGTCTGGTAGAGGCATCTTATGGATAGTCTAGATCAATCCCAGACCACTTGCTCATGTGGGCTGACTGTCAGTGCATCATTACCTGTAATTGTTAAACATCATCTGTTTGCTGAACTGTGCCCAGCTTTGCTGATGTCATAACTCATCCCAACGTCCTGCAATGTTTTAAGCTTCCATTCTTAATTTTTTATTTTGAGAACAAGATTCTAGACACTAGAGTAGTGGGGTATGCTCAAAACTGGGTGAGTCTGGGTAGCAGAAGTGGTTCCAAACCCTAGAGAAAAAGCCCCTGGTGCAAATGGGGCTCTGGAGCTCACTGAGGTCCCTTGGGGATACAAACCATTGCTCCCAGTGCCACAGCACGGCAGCACTTGCATCCATGCACTGTCAGTGCAGCAGGGAAAGCAAGTCTGTGCTCTTACCTTTACAGATGGTAGGATTTGAAGGTAGTGTGCCTGTCACTTCTTTGACTGCAGGAAGGGTATCTGGCATAGTCCCGCTTTGGTGCAAGAAGCATCTTTTCTGTGAGTATGATTCAAGGCCCAATTTATTTTCCTTCTTTAATAATATGGGGAATTTCCTTAAAAATGTGGCTTAATTCACAAATTAATTTCACTAGAAAGACTTCTTTATGTGAAGTCTGAAATTGAAGTGTACAGATGTGGCATTTTGTTGCTTAAGTGTGCTGAGAGAGATGCTTGCCATTACCAGGGTCCCATTAGTTATGAGGCTGTCTTACAACCCATATTTCAAAATCCTGCTTTCTGTGATGGCTGTTAGTGGCATTTTTCTTTGTAAAAGCAAAGGAAGTTAAAAATTGTGTCTGCATCTGTTATTGTTGCTATGACAGCTGTCTTTGTCCAGTTTTAACCATCCTATTCTGAGTAGCTCCTAACTGGGGTTGTAACATCAATGGCTATGTGCAGAGGAAGGAGAGATCTTTCAATGCTGTCTCCTTCTCTCAGTCAAAAAATGCTTTTTTTGAGTTACACTAGTTTTGATTAAGGTACAATGAGTCGAAACATTCCATTACTAACTCTGTTTTGGTGCCTGGCATAATTAGGACTGATATGGTTATGATATAAATTAGTAGCCAGTTCCTTAGCACTATGTCATCATGGTTTGTCTTGAGCAAGACAGATGGTACCTCTGATACTGTGTTTCTGAGACTTGAAAACTGGGAAGATCACTTGAAATAAGGTGATGCAATTTTTGTACCAGGTTACATACAACATTATGTCTTCTTCAGATGGTGATTGTGAAACAAGCCAGTGCTCCTTGCAACATGCTATCAGTTACTGCATAAGCAGGCACAAAATAAGGGCCACCCCTCTGTCTAGGTGAGCAGTGGGATGTGCTCTCTTCAGGTGCCAACTTACTTTTAAACTGATGTGCTACACCAGTGTAAAAAAAGGTGTAAAATAGCCCATGTTTATTCAAACCCTGGTTTCTAGCATACTCAGTGTCTTCCTCGGAAGCAGAAAGCTAACTTCTGTGTAGTCAGGGTCTATATTAAGAGTCTGTAAATGGCTGTCTTCCTAGCTCTAGCTGGAAAATACTGTCATGAGAGAAGTTTTTTTGTAAATTAGATGGCAACCTGTTAGTCTGAGTAACACATCATTGGAAACTGTTGGTGGTAAGGCAGCAGCAGCTTGGAAAGTTCTGTGACCCTAATCCAGACTTGTTTTAGAGGGTAACTTCTTATACAGAATCTTGCACAGTTTAGTCCAGTTGGAGGGTCAGCTGTCTATTTTGGAGCTCAGACTGCTGCCTTTTAAGATGAAAGCCGTATTTTGTGACTATGAACTTCTTTTTATCTGCTTGCTGTGCCTTGTCTGAGGGAAGGAGCAGCTGTAGTCCATTCACCAGACCTGCATTTGGCTGTTACTGCCATTGTGTTGTGTGTAAACATGTATCATTATTTTGGATCATATAGCAGCTTGTTCAAAAGGGTCTCGCATTCCCCAGCTGTTCTGCAACTTTTCCATCTCTGAGCTTGCCAGCTGCTTCATACAGGCAACTGTAGCTGCATTTGTTTCTCTGGTGTTAAGTATTAGTGGAGATAAAATTGACTTCTTAAATGTTAGGTGCTTCGAACCCCCCTCTGCTCCGAATGGACTTAAAACAAAAGTGGTTTGTTCTTATCACATTGAAGTTGTTAGAAGTTTCTTTGTCACTAGTTGAACAGATTGCATAAAAATCTTTGTTTTGTAGATTTGAAACACAAAATGCAATTGTGTTTACATATATATACCACAGATTGTAGCAGTAACTAATCCAAAAGAATTGGGTTAAAAAAGGTGTGCCTTAAAGCCATGTCAGCAGCTCATTTGTTTAACCACTCCTGTGAACACTGCTCAGTTTGACAAGGCATCCTGTGCTCTCTTGTCAGCCAGCCCTTTTGTTTACAGAATCTGGGAACTTTTGTTTCAGTGGCAGCACTGCTCAGACTGGATGTCAGGGAAGGAAGAGGGGCTCTTGTCTTGTATCTGCAGTGAGTGCTCAGTCCAGGTGAGGAACCACAGGCTGAGACGTGCCTTTTCCAGCCTGCTCTCCCTGCCATGAAAGTGATAGGAGATGTCTGGAAAATGCTTTGTGTGACTGAACTCCTCTTTACTGCAGCTTTGAATCCATAGCTATCTGCCTGGAGATACAGAAATTAAAAGTCAGAGTAAATTCAAACCCTTTTGGAAAAAGGAGTTAATTCCGTTCATGGCTAAAGTTACTATTCTAATCACTTAAACTGCTCTGTAATGTCAGTTTAAAATTTAGGGTGAGAAGTGTATCCTTGGTTGCTGCAAGAGACTGCTAAAGACAGTGATAAAGCAAAGTTTTCAGAGGCTTGAGTTGGTGCCATTAATTAGTATTCCTTACTCCCATACAAGGGGGTAAATCAGGTATTCACTTGAAAGCACATTTAATACAGTTTGTATTTGAAAAATCTAAATGTGGTTTTTCATGGTTTTGCTGTTTGTTTCAAGGTGAGGGAGACTGGAAGGGAATGACTTGTGCATTCTTGCTCCTGATAGCAGGAACGACTGCCTCTGCCCCAGGGTCCAAGTTACCCATTGTAACTGCCTGAATACCCTATTATTCAGAGAGGAAATTTCCAGGTGACTGTAAATACATTTCTTTTTTCCTACCTATTTTTCCCACCCTTTCACCAGGCCTGCTCTGTCCTTGCTGGTTGTAGCTTTCATGTTCATGTTAAACATCAACACCACCTAAATTATGCTAGGATGATTCTTGCTTTATAATAGAGCCTTGACCTGTAAAAACAAAAGCAAAACCATTAAAAAGTCTCTTGATTTGAGGTAGCATGTTTCAGGATCTGTTTTTCATACTTGCAAATAGCTGAGAGTTTGAACTTTTCCACTAATGCTAGTGTCTTACAAGAAGTTGGAACACTGTTTGGCTAGATGCTTGCACTTGTCTTCTGGAAAGTTAATTTTTCAAAGTCAGTGCTGGAGCACTAAATCATTATTTGTCTGAAATCATAGCAGAAATACAGGCTTATAGTTTGACATGATCATACTAGATCCATAGTTATGCTAGCTGAGCAGAGTCACAGATATTAGATTAAAGTGTTTAGTTAACACAGAAAATGTAGAAATAAATGTGTGTTCTGGATTTAATAATTACATGTATGAACAGTTCTTTAGAAAACAGGTAACAGGGGTTCTCTTTCAGAACAGCAGATTGACCATGTCTCAAAAATAGAGGAAGACAACCAAGTGTGATACTGAGGGCATGGAGAGAGGGGCAGGGAAGGGAGAAGGAACTTCTGTCATAGAGAAAGTTAGGGAGAGGGTCTTAACTTTATATTTTTTTAGGTGCTGCTGATTAATTCATAAACTCCTTTGGAATGAGTTTAGGGAATGCACATAGAGGAGATTGGGAGAAGTAGATTTTGAGAAGTAAGAAAATAAGGAAGTGTTGTCCTCAGGTGAACAGAGGAGGAAGACAGTAGCTGATTAATAAGTAGTGTTCAATTATTCAAGGCTTTAGGAGAAATAAATATTTCTTTCAGAACATGGTGGGAAGTGAAGTGAAAAGACTTTAAATGGTCTTAAATTGCTTAAACATGTTTAAAATAATAGAGACGGGGGAAAAAAAGTGATTACCCTCTCACCCACCTCCAAAGACTGTTTTTAATGAAGTTGGTGGAAGTTTTGGGAAGGCATAAAAATAAAGCATTTGAGAAAGCTTTTTGTTAGGTGTTTTTCTTTCTTTCTTTGAAATGAAAGATTCTGCCCGTGTTTTTAACTTGGCTTAAATTTCCTCCATCCTCTACAGGGGAAAATATTTATTTTAAAGTTTCCTCTAAACCTAAATTGGCTTCCCAGCCAATTTAAAGATGTCTATGTAATACCTTCCAGCTCCAGGAAAGCTGAAAACTCTAAGGCTTAATGAAGGAAGAGATCTTGTTGACTGCACAGGAGAGCAGCATTTCCAGCAGCAGAAAAATTGCTGTTCTGAAAATATAGCTTGAATTAATCCCTTCCACCTTTGTTTCCTTTTACTGTTGTTAATGATTTCCTTTGCTCAGCTAGTGGTAAGTGCTGTTGTGCCTGCCTCACTCCAATGATTCTTTCACTGCTCTCTGGCAGTAAAAATTATAGTATGTGTCAATTTAAAGACAGAAATAGAGAAGTGGCAGATAGAGCTTCTTCACCTGGCTGCACATTTATGAGAGTTATGATCTTTAACTTTGGTACTTAAAGTTATTTCTCTCCAGGGTGGTCATTGCAGCTCTTGGTGTGGGTTGTCCTGTACACTGATGAATTTGGGTGCCTGTTATCTCACAGGTTGTGTGACTGAAGTCTCTGCCCTGTGTGTAGGTTATCAGCCATGTGCACAGCTCCCCAGAGACTACCCAAAATTGTCTTTATTACTGGAAAGATTCAAGGCTTTGAAAGGTTGCTTAAGCAAGAGTTGCAATAATGAACAAAATTACAAAAAGAAAAACAAACAAACAAACATATTTACTTAGGTAATATGTGTCAGTGAGGATGGTAGTTAGGCTCTGTTGTTAGGGTTGCCTGTTACAGCTACTTGAGCTCTGGATGCTTTGCTGTGTTTGTGTGCTGCATGTGAGGCTGTGCTCTCACCTGTAATCAGCATTTAGGTGTAAACTGCTGAAAAATATCAGTACTGCTTCTTCTTCTCCCACCTTACTCCACAAAACTACTTAGCTGAGGTATTCCTGTTTAGATCAAGCTGTTGGCTTTAGGTTTAAACTACTTTAGTCAGAATCCTCTCTCATTTGTGGTTTAAAGTATATGCTGTGACAAATATTACTTCAAAGGAGTTTGTACAAAACTTGACCCTTGCAGAGCTCAGAGAGTAAAGACTCTCCAGAACTTTATAAACACCCTGACCATGGGATTGCATCAAACCCTTTCTGGATGCTCCCCCTGTGCCTGTCCTCTTCCTTCCTGTTGTATTGCAGAGTGCCAGTAGTTGACAGGCAAAGGATTTGTTTTTCCTGAAATACATTTGTTTGTCTTGTCTCCATAATATTTGTTGCATGCCTGACTCGACAACTTGCATGCAAGTGCCTATTTTTGTACTGCTTTTGTGGGTTGGCAACAAAGTAATTGTGGCTTCCTATTGCAAGCAAAAGCCTGGTGTATGAAACCAAGTTGTTTATATGGATTGCTGGTATGGAATGCAAGTTTAATTGTTTTAGCTTGAAATTAAATTGTGTTGAGTAAAATTAACTTTAAATTTAAGTGGCACTGAACCCAGCTAAACAATTTGCTAGGGCTTACATTAATAAAAGCAAACTATAGCATAGCTAACTACTGCTAGGGATGCATTTCAGGTTCTTAAAATTTGTGGTTTAAGAGGGGAATACTCAGCTTATACTTCTGTAATAAACTTCATGTCTGAAGTGCACTGCGTGGTGTACCCTGCTGGGATATTACAGCCACAGATAACTTGAAGGGATTTGTGTGGGCACGGAGAAGGCAGATGAAACATTCCAGGTGAGATATAAGTTTCCATGGCCTGGTTTGGGAACCTTAACCTGCCTTACAGTAAGAGCTAGAGAGCTGTGAAAAAGAAGTTACCAATGATTTTGTTTCATCTTACCTACTGTTAGAGGACCTTTTGAGGACCTTTCTACCTTTTAGCAGCCTTTTAAAAGAAATCTTTAAAGCAATATTTGGTTGAACATGCTTTTTCTGGACTCCCAGGAGGTGCTTCCCAGCAAGGAGCTGCTGACATCAAAAGCAAAACCCCAAAAGGCCCATATGTGTGTGTGAAGTAAGGAAACCGGGAATGAGAGTGGGTTTGTGCTGAACTTCAGCTGAAAGATCTTTCCAAATGCAATAAAGAAATGGAGCACCTTCATTACTGCCTTCAAAAATTATGATGACTTGTGAGATTCCCTGAGTAACATACAAATAAAGACAGTATCCTTCCAATAAAACAAACCTCACTTCATTAAATGTTTCTTATGCAAAGACTAATATGAGAACTTATAATTATGCCAGTCACCTCTGAAACAAAGCAAGTAATCTTGGTGTTACAGAGGTCCGTTTCTTAAGGAAGCCCTGAAAAAACTTTTTCCATGAACACGTTGGTATGAATTGGCATTCTTCCTCGCACAGGAAACCACAAATTCTTATTGCGGAAAACTTCTAACTCTTGTAAAACAGTCATTAGTTTTGTGTATTCAATGTTCAGAATGTTCTAAGGGGTTTTTTTCCTGTGGCCTCTGGAGAGCTGCTCTAAGAAATGCTTCTCTTCTGATAAACAGAAGATCACTTGCTCAAATGTTTCCAGTCACTTGTAGTCCCTGTGCATGCTGCTGGAGCTTGGATACTTCTCAAATGCCTACAAGCCTGAGACCATCTTTATTGCTCAATTATTTTTACCCCCTCAAGTCTGACAGTTGCAGCAACTGAACATGATCCCTGTATTAAACGCAGCAATGTGTTTGATGAGTTGCTTTGTTAGGGTTTCTGAAGCTTGTGCACTTGAAATGGCCTTTGGTGGTGGGGCAGCTCCGGGACCAGCATCACTCAGCGCACACACACAGAGACACACTGTGCTTGTGTGCACTCCTTGGAACACTTGTGTGCAATTTCTGTGTGACTTGTACACCTCTAGCATGTGATGTGTACTACAGGCTGGGAGCTTAAGTTTCAGGTGACTGGAAAAATTACTTCTATGATTTCACTGAGCATCCCTCTTTTTCTTTATGCTAGTCTGCTAGTCTTTTACTCTTCTTTTTTTCTTGGTTTTGTTTGTTTGGGGTTTGTTTGTTTGTTTTTTTGTTTTGTTTTCAAATCACTATTCTGGATTTGGTATGATAAGCTATGATCAAACTGCACGTGAAGTAAAACCCTTTCTTAACCAAGTTTTCCTTAGTTTCTTTTCCTTTCAAGTACACTATCAAGAGAAGAACTCAAATTACACAGCACATTCTTTTTATTTTTTTTTAATGACAGAAGAAAGGGCAATGGGCTGAGGATGTAGCAAATCACATAAGCTAGCAGCTATAACAGTGTTTGGGTTTTTTTTGCAGTGCAGGCTACTTGTTTGAAACAGATTTATCATATCTTCGTCAATGTTTTATAGTTTCTACTATTTTGGAGTGTTAGCTGGGTTCTCAAGTACTGGAACGTTACTGCTGCTATTTAAGGCAGGACATCTGTCATGATGTGTCTAGAGTCTGGTTTCCCCAAGCCTGAACAATTCTTGCCTTTATGCTCTACCTATGTAGCCCTTGCTCTTTCTACAACCTAAAAATAACATAGAAGTTAAACAACTTGTTGAAAGTCTATAATTTCTGAGAGCAGCATCTTGCCAGTAGCTGTGTCTTGAGTCATCTGGACAATGCTTTGGCAGAGTTTTAAGAGTTTGCTAAACTAGGCCAAATTAACTTTTCCTTCTGGTCAGGTGTAACTTTCTGTACTGGAAGGATGTGCACAAAATAAATGTGTGCTTCTCACAAACAGTGTTAACACTGCCTCATGCTGCACACACTGAGACTTCTGGGACCCAGCCCCAGCAGCATCCTCCTGGTGTCCTACCCTCGGTTTCCACTCTTGCTTCTGGAAGTCATGGCTTGCACATCGACTTCCTTGGGATTTGGGACTTTTCCCTTCCAGTAGCCTCAGTGTTAGCTGCTCTCTCAACTCTGGTTTATGTCCCAACAGCCATTCAGTTTGCAGACGTTTATTGTAAATACTTTGTACAATATTGTTACAGTATTATCAAGTATTCTATGCAGAGGATAAGGAGGCTACTTTGTGGAGCCTCAGAACTCTGCTGTAGAATGGGCAGATTCTTTTAATGTAGAGAAATGATTCCCCTTCTCTCACTGAAACCCTACTCTGGAAACTTTGTTCTAGAGACAGTTTTAATGAGCTTTGAAACCTGTATCACAGTTTTCAGAATAACCCCTTTGTGTCTGTGGCCTTGCAATAATGCCATTTTGGGGGATGAAATTTTATTAGTCTTACCAGCTCTCCTCCCATTTCCCTCTTTCCTTCCTGCTCTCAGCTGTGTGCGTGTGCTGATTATTCTGAGGTGGTTCTAGTCCAGCCCTTCGACTTTGCAAGCTGCTTTGTCTCAGGTTTTGGTTGCTGGATCAGCAGATCAGTTTCTGCTGTTAGTGAATCAGGGAAGGTCTCAGACCTCCAAGGCATGCGGGAGGTGGTGCAGTGGGGACAGTGTCAGACTGCACAGAAAATATGTTCTCTGCACAGTTCACTTTGCCTAACATGGATCTGTAGATGAACATGAGTTTTCTGATGACACCTCCCAGTTCTGATTTGACAAAAGCTTTCAAATGGAACCCTGAAATAGTGTTTATTTGAAGCTTAAAATGCTGGAATTGGATTTTTTCCCCTTTGTGTTTGTAGCTCCTATACCACACTATGTTTTTACATGTTGTTTGTTTAAAGGAAGCTTTGCACTTCCCTGGGAAGATTGCAGCTGGGAAAGGCCTGAAAGTATTGCAGTTGCTTGGCTCTGTTGGATTGTAACTATCTGTGACTCTTACTAACCTAAAATTACAATCTGTTTGTCAGATTGTAAAAATGCTATAAGACCATCCAGCATCTTTTAAAATTAGGCTGAGTTACAGCATTTTGCAGTTGGAATGGTTATGGTGACAGCATGTCTCTTTGTACTGGTGGAGAAAATAAAGAGAGTGGGGAATAAATGCTAAGGAGTAAGGAGATTTGAAATAACTATACCTGGGTCAATGCAAACAACACAGAGAGTTTTGGGAAGCTTTCTTAAACTTGGGCTGAGTACTTAAAGGTTTACTGGAGAGTAATACATGCTATTGAACGTGATGGATTTGGCTTGTGATCACCAGTGAAGGCCTGCTTTTTCACTTGGTTTTGCAACTGGGAATTTACTTTGGCACAAAGAAGATAAGTTTCTTATTTGAGTTAGCAGAATACAAGTGTCTGGTTGGAAACATTCCCAGCAGTGATCTGATTCCTACCCTTTTCTGTAACTGCTCAATGAGTGTCACCAATGCATATTTGGGCACAAAATAATTATGACAACTTGCATAAACTCCAGGATTTTTTAATATCTCAAAACTACTTTAATATAGGGTACAAGCTGGGCATTTATAAACACTTGCTTGAAACAAAGTCATCAGATTTAACAGAAGAGCTTGGTGGATGGTCAGTTCCAGGTGCTGTGGCTTCCTAGGAAGTGCCAGCTGAGTTTATCAGAACTATTGCTTCTGCCTGCTGACTTCATGGCATCCCAGGTACAGCTTGGTAAACTGCCTGCCAGCCACTGGCCCTGCACACCATCCTCACAGTACAGGAGTCTTGTGACTGAAGACAGCATCTCCCAGACCAAGATCTCCAGATTATTGCTGGGCTTCCTTTAGCAAGGACACCTGAGCTGGCTCTGTTGCTTGCTGCAGGTGTTGAATTGCTCCAGTGTTTTAGAGGAGGCTGTGCTCTACTATCAGTATATTCTCCAGACTAATTCATATATACATTTTTGACCAAAACAAAAGAAGACCCTATCTTCTTTTACATAATAAGAAACCTTTTCCTTGTTACAGAGCGAGTACTGGAGTATTTGAGGTAAAGAAAAGAAAACCCCAAACAACAAACCAGCTAACCAAAACAATTTGATTTCTCACTTTATTCTGACAGTAGATGCACATCCAGTGTGTGAAGGGAAACTCATGACTCTGTTAAGCTCCAGATGTGAGAGGGTGTTCTGCATTACAGGTAGATAAAATAAATTTCAGAGCCATCTGGCAATGAGCAGAGTGCAACTGCTTGACTGCTTTGAACTTCACTTGTACAAATGAACCTCTTCACAGGTTTTTCTTTTGATAAGTGTCCTGAAAAAGATTCTCATTAGATTTTTTGTTTGTTTTGTTTTTACATTGTTGTCTGGTGATCTTATTGTCCAAAATACTGCATAATTAAGATCTCAGATTTAGATTCAAAGTTAATATATCTCTATAGCAAAGTCCATGTTGTTCAGAGATGTTGCTGTGTTAATTGTTAACAAAGGTGCTCCTGCTGCTCAGCTGAGCTGCAGGGTTTGTTAGCTGAGCACTGCTTGCAGCACTCTGTTGTTTAAGTGCTATTTTTGATGTCTCACAGCACCGACATGTGTTACTTGATTGATGTGACATGGAGGAGCCTTATCCTGAAATGTGCTTCTGGAACTTAGTTGGAACTGTTCAGATTGTGCTGAAAAATACTACTTTATATTTTTATCAGGGTTAATTGCACCATTGATTAGATTCATTCTATTTAAACAATATACTTACTTTGATCTTTGAGCACAAGGTCTGATTTTGTTTGGTTATTCATGGCAACCTGTGTAATGTGCTTTGTGTTTGTTTTTTTTTTGTTGAGGTTTTGTGTTTTTTTAATCATCTTAATATCTCCTGTATTCAGTGCTGTTGTTTAGAACAAGGATTTATTTGTGTGTGCACCTGATTCACAGGATTCACTGTTATGTTTCAGGTGTCTTTGGAGTCTTGCTTCATCTTGTTTGTTGCCTTTGTTTCTATTTCTTTCTTGTGTGGTACTACCCATCTTGGAAATACAGCTTTCTCTCTCATGTATAGGCAAGTCTTCTGTCTTGTTCCATTGCTCAGTGAAGAAATCTCAGTTGTTGTTGAGGAAGCTTGAGATGCTTTGAGGTGTTGCAGATCAGAAGACCATTGTAGTTCTGTATAAGTTCCTCTGTTCTCCAGTGGGGTCACTAACAGAGCATTTTTGAAAATTCAAGTAGGTGAACAGAAGGGCAGTGGGCTACATGAATCCAAAATGTCGATCATGATGTTATTTTGTTTGAAAAATATGTGTATATATATATTTAAACTTTAGGACTTCCTATTGAATTTATTTTTAATGAAATTAGTTCCATTGATAAGGGAGCTGTTTTCAGTCATGCTGTCACAAGATGCTGAAGTCCAGGAGATAAATCTAAATGTAGGGGATGTCTTGAATACATTGTAAAAAGGTGATCTGAATGGACCAGTGCATGACCTATTCGTTAAGGATCATGCATGATTAGTCATGTCTTTCTGACTTGTCTGGGGAAACCAAATGTTTAATGTTCTTCTCATTGCTGAATCTTTCTAGAGGCTGTGGTTAGCAGTGATTGTTGTCTTTGGTAGGAAGTTCAGCTGTTTCTATTTTGGATTTTATGGTCTTCTTTCTATCGTTAGTCAATTCTTGGGTATTTGAGAAGTTTCTTTGGTGTGTGTTCCTCCTTAACTTGCTCCAAAGACTTCATTGCTAGACACCAGCTACATCCAGTTGATCCAAGTAGTCCCAATAGCTGAGGTAACTTGTTTTCTGTTGGAGTCGGATGATGTGCTTGTGCATTTTAGGATGATGCATAATATCCTGATCAGGACAGATGCCTGTGGAAAAAGGAAGAAAACAGAATTCCTAATTATGTGACCTGTTACTAGCTTTAGGGAAAGAGCTGCTGGAAGGCAAATATATTTTATGGGACTACATTTTTATTATGAGTCTGCACAGCTTAAATTCTCATTTAGCACTTCAACCTTTGCCTGACCTCCACCAAATCTTCTCCTTTAGCTATATTGGCAGTATCTTTCTTTTCTGGCCGAAAAAAAAAAAAAAAAAAAAAAAAAAAAAAAAAAAAGAGGCATGGACATTTTAATATGCCAATTATTTTGCACCACTCAATCATTTTGCCAGAGTGAGGAAGCAGTGTGAATTTGGAAGCAGGGCATGAGTTATGTAAATGATATTTTCTCAACAAATTTATCTGTGTAGGTAAAGACCCAATGGGGGTTAAAAAAGACTCTTTTTGAGAGTTTTGAAAGCAGACTAATTTGTTTTTGACAGCAGACTAATCTGAAGTACTTGACGTTCAAAACTGTACAATTATTATATGTAGAACTGCCTTTTAAAAGATTTTTCCCTCGTTAATTCTTGAACTGCAGAAATGGACACCTATCTGGTGTTTGGATAAGTGCTGGCAAGTTCAAAACTGTAAGTGGTTTTTGTGATGAACTGGAATTTCAGAGGTGATACTGCTGTCAACTCTTGTCTCTGTCCTTGAATGCAGCAACTCTGCTCCTCTGTGGTCCTGTAATAAACAGTTGTGATCACTCCACTTCTTGGCATGTAAGAAGTTCAGCATCTTTAAAACAATCAGTGCTTCATGCTGCTAATGACTTTGGAGTGACTAATTTAAGTGGAAACCGAGCAGTTCCTCACTTAAAATGTGCTCCAGATTGTGTTTGTAAACATTCTAGAGATTAATTGATGCATCTTATTTTCAGTATTTCTCATATATTTCAGGGAGATAGTAAAATACCAAAATTGATGTGAAATTGATTTGAGAAAGAGAACAGACTGCCTTGAAGGAATATCTCTCTAGACTGGTAATGCTATAGACTTAAATTACCATAAGGAGATACCATGGCAGAAAAATGAGTCAGAGAAGTGAGGCAATCTGAGAAAATCAAATAAAATTTACCTTTTAATAATGAATTATTGAATATATGGGTTTTTTTGAAGAGGTGGTTAAGAACTGTAATCTGCATAATGGAATGTGTGTTCTAAAGGAAAAAACTGCTTTTGTTATGAATTCAGAACATGCAAATGTCTCTGAGTCTGAAGAAATGTTTCAAAACTTCCTTTTGAGGACTTGGAAGACAATCTAATAAGCGTGTGTGGAAATCTGCTCCATAGTACTATTAGGTTGGCAGGAGACATTGGTTTACATGCTAGTAAAATATCACTTTCAGGAGTGTTGCTACTCAACAAGACTTAAGAACGTTATAATTTGGTTTTGCAGCCCTTTCAGAAGCTGTTCTGCATAATTGATGCCCCTGCCAAAGGAGCGAAGAGAGGCATTATAATGGAACCATCTCTGATGTCACATTTTAGTTGTTAAGGAGCTATTAAATAATGAAACCCTTAAATCTAAGATCATATTTCATTTTGACCAAAATTGGCATTTATATAATTACAGTTGTGCTCCATTTCTAGGAGGTTTATGGGAAAATTTTGAAAGTTGTAATTGCTCCTGCTCAGATAAACAGTTGAGCAGGCAATTGACTGGAAGTCTCATTAGACATTGGTGTTTGCCTGTGTTAGGATGGATGACTGTGACTTGAGTTTATGGCAGCTGGCTAACAGGTATAAAAGGATTCTTCTCTTTGCCAGGTGTATCTTAGTCAACTTTGCTGAAGTTACTTGAATGTACAGTCACGTGTATACAGGGATCTGGGTAAAACTTGGATTATTTATCACTGAGATACCCACTCTTGTCTAGAACATGTAGCAATTGCAGCACTTTTTAAAAACTGGATTTGTAGGATGAGCCAGTTCATGCATCTTGGCTTTTATTCTGGTTTATCTAATTGATATGTAGAAGGAATTCAAGCTGCAGATTAAGGAGAGAGAGTGCCTGTGAGGGCTCAAGCAGTGTGATTTGCCCTCTGAACTCATGACAAGCTTTAACTATAGTCTGTGTTTCTGGCCACTGTTTCTGTCCTGGGGCACTCTGTCGGGAGAGATTCCCACTGCTTTACTTGCACGCTGGCCCATGTCAGAGGAGTGTGAATAACACAACCCTCGTTTCTAACCAAGGCATGGCTGAGCAGAGCTGTGCAAGTGCAGGTTAGAAGTCGCTGAGATAATATAAACACAGCACACTTGGGTCTGCCAGTTGGCTGACACACGAAGTGGGTGTTTTACAGCACATACTCTCTAAATTGCAAGGAAGATACTGAAGACAAGAGCAGATTCCTACATGTGCTGGAAACCCTGAAGTTTTCATCTGTTTGTATTCTGTTCTGAGAGTTGGTCTGGGATTTTTTTCCTGCTCTTTTTTCGCGTGTAAGTAGGGAAATTTATTTGAACTTAGATGAATTTCAACAGTGATGCAAATAGTTACTTTTTTACATTAGCACAGCAGCTTACCTGGCTGAGAGGGCATTGCCTTTCTACACTGTGTTTAGCTTTTCAGTGGCTCATTACTGGCCTTAAAAAACACCTCACTCTTCATTTAAAGTGAAACGTGGTTGTCTAAAACCTAATAATAGAAAGAAATAAAATGTACTCGTTGTGCATGTTTCAGAGAAAGCACTTGCATGCTGCTGAACATCTGCCCTAGACAGATAGGTTAGGAATTTCCGTGGGGCTGGGGAAAAGTGAGAGCACACCCCTGGTGTAGGGCAGGATGTGCTGATGTCCCTGCTCTGCAGTTTCTCAAGCTGTGGAGCAGGGAGGGCTGTGCTTGGAGGGATGCCTTCCCAGCTGTGCAGTGCAGGAGAGGAGTGCTGGCTGAGCTTGCCAGCAGTGATAAGGCTCCAGGTGGAGATCACAGTAAACATGCTGTGGGAATCAGCTTTCCCAGGAGTTACATGAGGCAAAGATGTTCTTCTGTCACTTGTTCTGCTGGAAGCTTCTTGCTGCTAACAACTAAATATGCAAATTAAACTGTGGCTCTTCCAGCCTTCCTGGTGTTCTGACTTATGGTACTTTCTTCTGTTTTCAAAACTGAATTTGTCGGCACAGACTATTTCACTCTGAAAATGTAAAATCTTACCATAAGTGCTTTTTTGTGTCGTAATAAACATACATAACTTTCCTTTACAAGATCTGCATATATGCTTGCTTTTTCTCCCCACTGTTTATTCACTACCCTGCCAACAGCATCGGTATCTTCTGAACAGGTTTATGCAAAACTGGCAAATTGAATGATAATGTCATTGCTTCCAGTGAATTCGGACTATTGTATTCTACATACAGTGTTCACAGCTGTATTACTGACTAGCAAGACTGCTGTTGGCTACAATGGAGTGAACCACAAAATTGCTCTGATCCTCGGCTTAGGTTATAATTTGAGACAGTTATCTTAAACCAAAAGAACCTAAGTCCATAAATAAACTGTTAAGCAATGTAAACTTTTTAATGGCAGAGAGAGTTAGCAAGGAACTAAGCAAACCCCCCAGGCCAAGATAATCTCTACCATAATTATGTAGTCTACTAAGTGAGAAAAATTCCAGGGCTTTGCTCATGAATAAGACTGGATTATTTGTGATGTGATTTCATAAAATAAACCAGGAGACTAATAGCTCCAGAGGTTACTTAAGATTTTGCAGAGGGGTAAATGTTAATACTTAATTGCTCAAAGTATGTATGAGGTGATTCATGGCAAAGTTGTACAAAGTATGCCTTAAGAAATAAACTTATTGTTAGATACGTGCTGAATTTCTTTACCTTTAGCTGTGTTTCCAACAGGTCACTTTAGTAATCCATTCAAAATAGCCTTTAAATGTTCAGTGAGCTTTTTGCTACTTGTTCTGCTAGATAATATATATTGCTAAATACTTTCTGTTGGATGCTAATTGTGGTAATAAAGTGAGTATTGCTGTAACCTTTTTTGTTCTGCTTTGGTACTATTAATACATCTCTGTTCTGATCCCATTATCCCATCTAATTCTCCTTCTAAGACAGCTGTGCCAACAGAAGCACTAGGAAGAATACAAGAGTTGCACTAGAAAAAAGTGCTCCCAAGAGCATAAGTATTGGAGGAAAGAGAGACCTGAGGTGTTCAGCTGTGGAATTGATGGACTTCATCCTAATGGCCCATCCTGCCTGGTCTTTGAGACAGCCAGCCCCAAACAGCCATAGAGATACAGCCAGCACTCTGGAGATCACAGCAAACTCTAGCTTCCTTTTGAGGTGCTTTAAGAATGGATTGTGTCTCCTCTGTTTTCAGAGAGAGGAGAAATGAGTTCCATCTTTTGGTGACACCTTAGTGACACCTTATCTAGGGAACATCCCCAAGACTGTCTTTTTCTTTTTNTTTTTTTTTTTTTTTTTTTTTTTTTTTTTTTTTTTTTTTTTTTTTTGTGCTAGGTGTTCAGTTGAGATAAAGCACTACATGTACTTCTGATACAGGGATTTGTACTTGTTCAAATAAATCTGTGCAATGCTCCACACCCAGATACAGAAGGAATTGCAGAGAGAAACAGCAGCAAATCTTGTGATCTTGTATGGGAAGGCCTCTTCTGTGCCTTTTCCCTTTTATGTCCCTTGTATTGGAGCTTCCTGCAAAAGAGACCTGTCCTGGAGTCTCTGGATCAGCATGGATCCTTCTGTAAGCTTTATTTCACTTCACTAAGTTTCTGACTCAAAGTCCCTATAGAGCTTAGACATTCGAGTGATGGGAGCCAAAGACTTACACCAAAATGGGTGTTTGTAGAAAAAAATTCCTGTCCTTAGACAAATAATCTAAAAAATTGCTCCAGTGAGTTAATATGAATCTCAGTGCTTTTTTAACCTTTTATTTATGCTTTTAACCTTTTTTAACCTTTTATTTATGCTCATCAGACCCCTGTGAAGTTGAAGAGTAGGCTTTATCTTTAATGATGGGTTGGGAGCTGTGTTTTGGGGGCAGGCTGCCATATTCTCACCCATATGTGCCAGCTTCCCCCTTTGCCCCGCACTGAGGCATCTGTGTTTAATATTTACGAGAGCAATTGAATTATTTTTACGGTTGCTGGTCTGAAATGAGTCAGGGCAGGGTCAAACATGTTGTGGAGCAGGGAAGGGAGGGGAGTGGGAATCTGGCAGCCAGCAGCTGGCTGAGATTGCCATGGAGCCACAGACCAACCCCAGTGACATCGCCAAGGTCACACAAGCTTCTGTCAGCAAGAAATTGAAACCTCTCTTCTGTTGTACAGGGTGCTGACCACAGGTCTGTCAAATGCAGTAACTGGTAGGAACTGGCTTTAGATTTATTCTACTTGAATTTATTGTTTGTTTGCAAATACTGATGTATGAATTAATACATCAGTTGCTTTCCAGGGTGTGCTTTCTAGTAATGGATGCTTTCTAGTGTATGCCAAAATCCAAACATACTGAACTGGTCATAACTGTAGATCTTCAGGTGTAAGCTGTGTGCATTCTGTGAGGAATTCATGATTAACTTGAGCTAACTTTCCTTAGAACTGTGATTTTTGTATAGGTAGTGATCTGTCAACTACAGCACGTTTCTGTATAAGGACTACTGCCCTTTAATAAAGATAGCTCAGGAGTTAGTGCCTAGCACAAATCATTGCATGGTATTACATTGCCAGTTTGGTAAAAAAATCAGTTGGTCACAGTTGCTTGGTAACTCACACAATCTGCACTTTATCAGTGGCCTAATACAGAATTTAGAATTTCACCAATCCTGAGCACACAAATTTCTGGATTCACAGCATTTTGAGCTATGTACATTATGAAAACAGTGCTCAAAGTAAGGATATGAGGGCTTAGGTCATGTATTCTGGCATCAATTTCTTTGCTCTATTTTTCTGTTTGAATTCATTTGGGAGGAAAGAAACTAAGAAACTTTCCTGAGCGAAGATTTTAGAGCTCTGTGCTGGTTATAAAGCTGTCTGTGTTGCTGCTGTCTTTTTAAAATTTCTTTAGAAAAAGGGCTAGCCAAAAGTATTCTGCATGTGATTGTATGTAACATGTGTACATTTTCTTTGCACAATACACTACAGTTAATTCAAATTGAAGGGCTTTTTCCTAGCTCTGACAAATCTTATCAGCCTACCACTTGACTTAATTTCTTTGTCTGGTTATGTTTTTTGTTTTGTTGTTTGAGGGTTTTTTAGCTTCTTGAAATTAAAGAAAGCTTGTTGAAAGTGGGGGTTTTGGTGTGGGTTTTTTGGTTTTGGTCTTTTTTTTTTTTTTAAGGTGGATAATATTGGCAAAACCTGTCTCCAGCAATCTAATGTATTGTCTGGTGTTCTTCTAGGAACAAATATATCATATGGGGTTTTATGTAGGAGGCTTTTTAGACTTTTAAAGGTTGGGTGTTAGCCACAAGGTTCATGTGACATGACAAATGTGGAACATCTGTGTACTGGTGCACATCACTGTTCTAAAAGTCATTCCCCTCACCACATGCATTGAATTAAACACAAGAATTTCGAGAAAAAAACAGTTGGAAGGACACATTCTGTCAAATACAATGGGAAGGATCTGTTGTGCAAGCTGTTGGAGCTCACTCACACAGTTCTCCAGTCACTAATTCAGGGGTTTGGTGTGCTCTGTGCCTCAGCTCCTCCTCCCTTGGAGCTGGGAGAGTGATATTGTGTTTTCCGAGCTGGGGGTTGACTGTTTTCTGCATAAAAATTGGAGTTGAGCATAAGGCTAAACTCTAAAGGGAATTTTAATAAACTAAAGGGATTTCTCAGTGTAGTTCTTGTTTGAGTGATGTTTGGGCTGTGTGTGAGGTAAGTAGGTGGCTGAGTTGGCTTCCTTGTATGGCAAACAAAATGTGGCTGAGTGGCTTAAAGCAGGAGCTCTCATATTAAAACATGAACCTTATTCATAATTCTGACTGAAGTGATCTAACTTGGTGACCAATATCCTTGTAAATCCTGAGTGCTACTGCTTGTCTCCATGCTATAGCTGCAGTGAGAGTTCTTACTTATAAAATAAGTGTGATACAGAAAAGGGAAAAAAAGGCAATTCTTATGGGTAAGATGTGACCCGGAGCATTCTGGGCCAGAAGCTAGAAGTCCTTGTTCTCCTAGAGTGATTGCCAAATTGCATGAAGAGTGCTGTACTTCATTAAAGCTGTATACTTGGTGCCTTGGTCTGACAGAGAGGCTGCCAGTTTTAGATTGCAGGATACAATATATATTCAAAAATCCCAGTCACAACTTATGTTGAGGTGGAACTCAAGGGCTGGTCTGCTGTACAGAAGGCAAGTGGCAGGTATTAATAGTTGTCTTTTAGTGACTTGCATGTATTTCAGAAGTGGTCTGAAACTGTGTAGGTTTGAACACTATTAAGTAATGGGTTTTTAAAGTCATTTAAAGCTATCTTTTAGATATTGTCATTACAGATAAGGATTTATTGAGTTCTGATACTCACAGCTAGAAACCAGTATTAAAAATTTGGTCCTCACTTCCTAGTTTCTCTTCATAGACTCAAGTCTGGGACTTGAGTGAAGTTACTCAAGTGTAAAGGACCTGCTCTAGTTGATCTGAATTTAGTTTCAAACATTTAATCTCTGAGATGACTTCTGAATACTTCCTCCATACATTATGATGGCTGCTTTCATGCTGTGCTTAACTCTTTCTGAATTTAGTATGTCTGAGGCTTTTAAAATCTTGTTCAAAAGATAGTTTATAGGAGCTCCTACTGTAGAGTGCATGTAAAAGCTCTTTTTCCAACCTAGCCCTATATGCAAGACTTGGGAAAGCTCGCTCAGCGTTGAAAATATCATTTCACTTGGAAACAGCCTCCAAATGATTCCTTGCTTTTAAAGGAGGTGGGAGAAATGGTCTGAAGTAAAGGAAAGATCTCTGGGATTTGTTGTCCAGGAGCAGGTACATAGGAAGTGGATAGAAGTGGTATACAAGTGGCATACATGCCTAAATTACTTGGGCATTTCAATTGTTCTGTTCCCTTAGAATTGGCTATGCTCTAATGAATTCTTGTCATAAAACTCTAGTTAGCTCATAACAAAAGCAGATTCTTCGATCTTAAAAGTTGTGGGGAAACCGTTTTCGTTGGAAACAGTTTTTGAAACTAACTTATTTTTTTGTGGTTTTTTGTTTAGTGTTAGTGGGTTGTGTTTTACCCTCTTCAAAAGCTGCTAATCCAAACCAAGCAGCCCCTCTCTCTCCCCAGTCTGCCTGGGCTCAGAGGCCACCCCCAGGTACCTCTGGGAGCCCTGTGTTTTCAGGGAGTGGGGACCCATGCAGATTTCTATACTGCATTTCCAGCAAGATTTGTGTCTTCAGTGCTGGCTACAGGGAGTACATCTGAGTCAGCTGCCCTGTCCACAGGCACTTTGAGAGTCTGGTGCAGAATCTGGAGTGATCTAATCATGATTTGTCTGATGCAGGATTTGCCCAACCTGAGTGTTTCTACTTTAAATGTGGGGTTTTTTTGGTTTTTGGGGTTTTTTTTTGTTTCGTTTTGTTTTGTTTTAATTTAGCTTTGTAAAACTGTAGTTAGGAAACAAATCTGTACATTCAGAATGCGTAGGTGTTAAATTCAGCTGGGTTCAAAGAAGTTAAATGCAGCTTTGATGTAAATTACTTTATCTAAACACAGAAGGAACTTCACATCCGTAGAACAATTTAAGTTCTGTAGCTTCTTTCACTCATGCTCCAGTTTTCTTAAACAATTGAGAATAATCCTGGGAGGCCCTTCTGACTTCAGTCTGTTTTACTGCATAAAAATATTCTTCAGAGTGCTGGGAAAAAACCTGATAATTTTTCAGTCTTTGAAGAGACTTCTGATGTTTTGAGTCTTTATTACACTAGAGGTCAGTGTATGATGGGAGCTTCTGTGCTGTGGTATAGAGTTTCTTGCAGAATCCTATTTCATCAACTTTGAAACCAGATTCTAAGAGAAACTGTAGCCTGTTACTGTGGAAAAAACTTAACATTTAAGTGTCTTGTGACTTGGCTAAAGAACTTTTTTTGAGCTTCCTGCTTTTAATTCGCCTTGCCTAACAAATGTAAGGCAAATATCAGTAAGAGTACTTTGATGTAGCGAGCATGAATGTGCACAGTCAGTTGTTGCAGCATGCATCTCAAACACTCATCTTTCACTGCAGTGCCATGACTTTTTGGTTCATATTTCTATATGCCAGGGTATTTACAGGAGTCATCCTTAGCTTGTGCACTGTACCTCTTAAGGGCATGGTGGGAGAATTGAACATGCATCTATTATTTTTAGAGTAGGTGTCAGCTTCCTGAGCACTGAGCTGGTAACTTCCAGGTGGGTGGCTTCAGTTTTGGGTGTTGAGGGAAGCACAGTCAAGTATGATTCTGTGACAATACTTGCAGAGATTCTTTCCTCAGCAGGTCTTCTTCAGTTGTCCAGATAAGTAATTTCTTTAAACATCTGAAATGTGCAAAAGCAGTTTGTTCCTGCAGATATCCTTGGGCAGGGGCACTAGAGCAGATAGATGTTTGAAAGACAGCAGTGTTATGTGATGTGAAATGGGAGGGAAGTGTGCTGAAGGAGAATCCTGCTGACTGGGGTAGGTCACCTCACAAATGACAAGTAAGATGGTGGAAATACCCTATTATGAGAACTGACTACAAACAAAAGTGCCTGTATCCTGTTACTTTTATGTAGAGTTCTTCTAAAATGCCTCAGAAAAATAAAGGATTGTGGGATGTTAAGAGTTTACAGCCATGAACCAATGTAGAGGATAAATGCAGGCACAGAGCGGAATTTTGCTGTTCTTAGGTGACATTCTGAGTGTTCAGGAGACCTGGACTGATAAACATCTTTGTGGCCTTTCTTTTTGAAGAGGTGGAAGTGAGAGGGGACATAGTAAAAGGAAAGCCAACAGTCTGAAAATCTCCTTTGCACCTGGCTGCTGCCCAGTATATTGTGTTACATGCCTCTGGAGCATTAAGAAGGATAACACCTCAGCTGAGACAGTGTGAAGGAGCTGCTAGACTCTGGTTTAATTGAACTCTCTCTGAGGATTCCTGATTTCACAGGACAGGTATTGCACTCTTCTACCTCTTTCCCAAGTTTTTCCAGGCTGCAGTTTTTTGTTTTGTTTTGTTTTTTTTTTTCTCTGTAAGAAATGAAAATGTAAGAATGCAGAATGGGCCTTTATCAAAGACTTTGTAGAATGGGGCTTTGTCAAAACGTCTCTGTGGTGTTAGGCTTCATTTGGTTGGGCAAGAGCCTGAAAAGGTGATATCTTTGCAAAATTGATGTGATATAAGTCATCAAGCAACAAATAAAACATCCTAAAAATTGCTTTCCTTTTCTGATTGGAGGCATGCAACCTTAATTTGTTTTGGTGGAACTCATCAAACTGTTCTGCATGTAAGAGCTCAGGAACTAGGAGGCTTACCTTGAAGAAAAGAAGATGATGTAGGTGTTCTGTAGCCAGCCTGGTGAACAACCTGATGGATCGCTGCAGATTCTTGCAGAGCAGCCTTATGTCTGTTGCACATAGTTACAGCCTTTCTCGGTCCAGCTATCAAGTCTTAAATCAGTCCAGGTGTTGATGCTATCTGCACCTAGAAGAATATTTGTCTAGAAGAACAAATATTATTATTCTCTTGGATCAAAAATGATGGATCTTCATGGCTACACAGAGATGATTACCCACAAGCCACTCTTTCTAGCTTGTAATATGAAGTATCCAAATGATATTTTCATGTCTGTCTTTCCATCATGATGTACTGACTAATTCTGGTATCTGTCTGTTGTGTAATAAAGAATCCATCAAAACCGCAAAAATTAGTATTTGGAATATCTTTTCCTGCTTTTGTTCTAAACTCTCAAAATGCAGGGGTTATCAGGCATACAGTTCAAGTGCCTTGCCAGGCATTTCTCAGATGAACTGCAGAAAGAGTGCAAACAGTTGCAGCCAAGGTCAGTCTTGAAAAGATTAGAATTCAATTGCCAGCCCTCATTTTGATTTCAATCTTTAATGTTTCCTGGTAGGTGCTCTATATTTGTTAGGTCTTAGGTTTGTCTTGTCATGTGTTCTTGCCACAACTTCTCATAAGACTCCTGACACTATCAAAGATCTGTAGAATATAGTGACATAGACAAATATATGTATATATAAAAGCTCCAAACCTCTCTGTCAAGATATTTCAACTCACACCAGTTATTCAAGATTCCTTTAAAAGGGTAGACTTTGACAGGCTTCAAAGCTGCAGGCTTTCAAAACTGCAGCACCCTAGTATTCTCTCTTTTGTTCCAATATACAAATGTAGCGTTTGCCAAAAAAAGGAGGCATTAGC
>VWYP01032464.1:463360-551544 GCA_013400435.1 Pycnonotus jocosus
AAAAAAAAAAAAAAAAAAAAAAAAAAAAAAAGGGGGGGGGGAATTAATAAAATGTATTAGTGGGACAGAGGCAGTGTGCACCAGGTTTAATGTGTTCTGTGCAGTGTAAATGTCCTCTGTTCTCACCTCACAGTTGCTTCTGGGAAGTCTCTGAAGCAGTTGACCAAAATCTGGATAGCTGGATTTGGATTTTAAATTCTTTCTTTTCTGGGTTTTTGTGGGGTTTTTTTTGTGGGTGTTTTTTTGTGTGTGTGAGTTTTGTTGTTGTTGTTGTTGTTTTTGGTTTTTGTTTGTTTGTTGGTTTGGTTGTTGTTGTTTCTTGTTGCTTTTTTGTTTTGGTTTTTGTTGTTGTTGGTTGTTTGTTTTAATACTGATACATAAAGAGGAAGAAAGTAGGAACAGCAGAAGGAATCAGGCAACCCTACAGTTAAGTAGCAAGAAGGAATTTGGAACGAAGAATTATGTGATGGTGGAAAAACTAGTTTATCTTTCTTCCAGCTATCCATTGTTGACCATAATTTTTCTTCACCATTCCTATCACACTGAAGTGCCCACTCATTTACCCTTCTCAAGTGCAAGAGTGCTCATTTGAGGGGAATGGAACCTGGAAATGTGAAAACAATAGCGTGTGGATTACCATATTCTTGGAATTTTAAGCTAGTTTCCTCTCTGAAATACAGAGATAAATTTGGGTAGATCTTAAAAACTGTCTTAGTTTGATTGTTGTGAACAGTTACATAGCATTAGGGACAAGACTGATTTGCTGTTTTACCTGTCCCTATGCATTCTAAGGTAGTCTGTGTGTGGGGATCTGCTTGTCTTCCAAAATCAGAAGTTTCCCAACTCAGGCAAAATTTCTGTCTTATCTGTCTTTTCAATGAATTATTTTTGTTTTGACCTCTTCTCTAGATGCTGTTATTAGAGTCTGACATGTTCAGCAGCTGCAGGAAGCAGAGCAGTGACCTGACTGCTCTTGAAAGTTGTTGCTCTAGTCACAGAGGATATCATGACTTCATTTTGTACCTCTTAATAGATTTAAAAAAAAAAAAAAAATAGTTGAATAAAGCAGTTGGGAAGGTGAAAGCAGTATGTTTGGCACCTAAACATATGCAGGTGAGCTGAGCCTGAGCTGAGCAAGGGTAAAAATGTTATTTCACTTACCAGCTGTAAGAGGAGGGAGACAATATCTGTGCAATAGCACAGACTGCTTCAGGTGGTTTCAGGTCTGCACTGGGGAACTCTTCACTCTCTGTGGAAAGAAGCAGCTGCATATGGTACAGCATAGAGTAAGAAGCAGAGGGCAGTTGGTTATTGTAAGTTTTTGTGAGTTCAGGGGGTTGTTATCTTTAGGGACAATGCGGTGCTGGGATAATTCAGCTAGTTTGAAACAATCTAACTTGAATACTTAATCAACATGAGTATCCACATGGGCTGAATCACCCTACAGATAATGTTACAGGCACAGCCAGAGGTGTTTTGTATTTGCCAAAGAATAAAATAAAACCAGTTGTGGTTTAAGATGTGGGGATCAGAAATCAGGCCCTGTGGCAGTGTTGTTTGTAGAATTGCTTGATGGGTCAAGTGCTCTACACTAGGAGAAGTCTTGGGTCCGTCTCCTGGTTGCTGTGGTTCTAGAAAGAGAATTGGCTTTTTCAGCTGGATCCAGTGATGTTTCAAATTAAGGATTTTGAGGGTAATAGTATTTTGGTAACGCTTCTGGTTTTGCTATTATCTCCAGTGCTGTTTGACCTTATTGAAAGACTGAATGTATAATAATAAAGACTTCCTGTGGGGTGGCTAGGGGAAAGTTCAGTTCTTGCCTATATGATGGGGTAAGGTAGCAATATGCTCCAAGCTGCCTCAGCCCTTGCAGTCAATCAGTTCATCCCCTTTGTGCATCTGCCTGCTAGTGCTGAAATAGTTCCATAGCCTGGGGTGCACTGTGGTTCTTACCCATGTTTTGTTGTGTTTATTTCTTGTAGAAGGAGGACTGCCTTTGCATTGTGAGCCACCTGGACAACGTGATGCAGTTGTACCTTGAGGGTCAGGCCTGGATGGCTGAAATTTAAGGTAAACCTTTGCTGAAAAATATATGCAGATATGAACCAAGAACTATGGGTGGTTGTTGTTCTTTTTTTTCTGGAGCTATTTCTATCAAACATTTAAAGAAGAATCTGTGTGTGCCTTCTAGTGCATATGTACTTTAATAGTAGTTAAGATATGATAGTTAAGATTCCAGAGTAGCCTATAGGACCTTCAGAAAAGCTGATTGGTATTGAAATACTTAGGAGGTGCTAATGCTGCCTTAGGAAGAAATGTTATTCAATAAGGAAGTAGCAATAAGAGTTCCTGAAACTTCTTCTCAGAATTCACTGGAAAGCAGTAGGTCAGCTAAGATGGACCTCCTGTTCCTGCTTTTCTATTATTCCTTCCTCCAAATTTTGTGTAATAGAGTAGCTTCAACCATTCTAGATCATGTACAATTCCTTCAAATGTAATATTTTAATTAATTACAGATCTGTACTTTCTTTCATGTTGCCCACTCTTCATGTTGCAGACTTTTGATTAAATATTTGCAATTTAGATTTGATTCAGGTGTTTTTTCAGTTCTGAACTATGGAAAAGCATTTCCCTATGTGAACACAAACCGAGAACAAAAGGGACCTTTTTGAGTGTCCAAGTGCATAGCAGGTTCTGTTGGTCCCACAAAGACAGAGCTTGCAAAATTTCTGTAAAGTGTGGGATTAATCTTGCTCTTGGAGAATTGTGTAATTTTTGTTACTGGAGGGATGTGATTTCTTGGATGTGATTAGGAATGTCTCAGTGGTTTTGAATCAGCAAAATAAGTACATAGATGATCTATCTTTTAACCTTCCTAAAAAAGAATTGATGTCTAATTCTGGTCATACTGCCAGGCAAGAGCTGTCATCCTGTTAGTTCTCTTACCACATGTAGCCTAAGTTTTCTCTCAGAGATATGAAAGGCACCATTTCAGTTGTTGCTCCAGAATTATGTGAGAGCTGTTTTCCTTGCAGATTGTTGTAGCTTCTGAAGTCTGGGAGAACACCATGTGAAGAGTAGAAGTTTGAATGAAATAATCTTCTGCTGGTTTTAACAACTTTATTAAAAAGAAGGAAAGTGAGAGACTGAGAACAGTGCTTACTCTTACATGTGATAGAAAGCCTGAAAAGTTGTAAGGCCTTGCAGTAGAAAAGCAAAACTTAGCCTTGATTCCTGGAGATTTGAGCTTGGAGCATGATTGTGGAAAACATGAACTGAATTTTGACAATTTAGGATTAAAGCATATGAATAAAGTCTCCTCCGAAAATGTTAGAGCAAACACATCACATCAGTTATTAGCTGCATACTTTCTATGCAGTGAATAATTTAATGAAGGTGAGCAGAAGTAGTGTGTTCTTGCAAGCCTAATGCAGGTACTGAAAACTATGTGAACAGTCATGAGAATTTAATTTTTTAAGGGTAATATGGACTTAGCTTCTTTCAACAAAGACTCATGTCAAGCCTTCAGAGAATTTCTTGCTGAACTTGTTTCTAAGTATACACCATCATAAAATGGTTGTAAGCTTCAAGAGATGATATTGTTCAACCATGTGAATCAGTATTCTGCTGTATTTTTAAAAAATCAACAACAAAAAGAGGTTTATTTTAGTAGAGAATCTACAGAACTAGAGTTTAACAGTATGCAATTTACACTCTTAATGTGACATAGCTGGACCTTGTCAGATAACTAAGCCATGGGCTATTTGGATATAGTCTTCAGATGAATGTGTTCATATTTTTCCACAGCATCTTGGAATACTGTGCAGTATTTACTGTACCTGTTAGTGCCTTATAATATATATTCATTGAGAAATTACATGGACTTCAGATTATCAGACTGAAAAATTATGGGAAAAAAATTGGTCATTTCTGGAGGTCATGACCAGCTTTCTGCTTCATTGCTGGAGTTGCATCTGGGACTGGCCAGTTGACTTTAGAGGCTGGGAAATGTGCTCAGTCAGATGAGTCACTTATACCCTCTTTTCATAACATTACAATAGAAACAGTTTATGGACAAGTATTTGTTTTTTTTAATTTATAGTATACTAACTTTGCTAGCAGCATACCATTTATCATGTGCTGTCTGTATTGCATAACTTCCACAAAGCCAACAAAGCCAAGGCTTCATGTGCAAATTCTTGTGCTGTCTTGCTGGACACCTTAGCAGCCTTGCTTATACGTGAGGAAACATACAGTGTTCCTTCTAATACTGGTGTACTTTTCATTACATAGATTTCAGCCAACTCTTGCTGGTTAACGTAGCTTGAAGAAAAGTGAACGGTTTAATTTCTGCTGTCTAGAATAGAATTGGAACATTGGGGATGCCCAGCTTTTTAAAATCCTATGTGCAGCAGTCCCCTTCAGGTTAATGTTCTTGCTAGCCTAACTGAAAACTTCATGCTCTCCCTTCTGAGGATAAAGGCAATTTGATGTATCTCCTGTTTATTTTCTAGGAGATCAGTAAGATTGTTCCTCTCTATTATGGTTTCAATTCAACTGCTTTTCTGAGTACTTAGTAAAGCTGAATTATTAATGCTTGCACTATTTTAAAAAATAGTGCATGCAGTACCTCACAATTCATTGCTGACCCAGCAGTTGGGGTTATTTTTTTTTTGTTTTGCTGTCTTGAGAACAGTTTGTTTGAACTTCTGCATTTTACTGTTCCAGGACAATGGTACTGGACTTATTGCAAAAGTCAAGCTTACAGGAAATGTAAGAGCATGTTTGCTCTTACACAGCATATGATAATGCTTTTCTTAAAATGTGTTTGTTTGGCATAGGACTTGTGCCTGATATTTTCTGGCTCATGTTCAGTTTGCTTGAAGATGGGAGAGTTAATGTTGACTTAGCCTGGTGTCTTGTGCAGATAGTCAAGGTCTTCAGTTGTACTTAAAGGTCTACCAGCTCATTCCCTTCAACCTTGTTGGTAAAGACAAGTGTTTTGCCATTTTCTCCATACAGTCTCTCCAAGGCTTTGGGGTTGCATTACTTGAAGGCATCCTCAAAACTGATTTTTGTTGTAATGTATTTTACTTAGACGATTGGAAATTTTTAATGAAGATGTCAGGTGAAAAAGGATGGAATAGGAAGAGTGCAAAAGCATCTTCCTTACTGCTGCACTTTTCTTCAGACTAATAATTGTTGGCAAGAAAGAAGCTATGCCTGATATCAATCCCAAAAGTTGATGTGTATCTCTGCACATGGCCTGGGCTATTGCCAAATGTCCTTAGTCAGAACACTGTTTTGACCATAATAAATAGCTATTTGAGAATTGTAAACTTTGGATGAAGCCACTAATCCATTCAGTTCTGACACTGCACTTCTTTCTGTAGTATGGCTTTTGAGGAGCAGCCTGTCCACCTGGGTCATTTGTCCCTAATTTCCATTCACGGAAAGATTTCATTTTCATTCCGGGGATCTGGATGACTCATGCCTCTTCCCAAAGCTTTTATTACAGCACCCTACAGAAAATATCAGAAATATTCAACCTTAGGAATTTCTCCCCAAATTGTTGTGACTCAAGTGCTCTGCTGTAAAGCCACACTGCAAGACAAGAGAGGGTCAATAAATCTGAGAAGTGATGATTCAATTGTGCTGCTTTTGCTAATTTCTTTGAATTGTGGATTCTGACTTCATTAGTAGCATCTACAAACCTTGGTGTTTGTGACTTGCAACTGATACCTTTTCTAAAAACAGAAGGAGGCAGGAGAGAGAGTGCTCTGTTTATTTCAACAACCACAAGCAACACTTCCAAAATACACTTGTGGTTGTATCGCAGAGTTATGAATCTTAGGTTATCTGCTGGTGAGTAATGTGGTGAGACAGTAGCCTAATATGTCCATGCTTTATTTAGAAAAGGTAGTTCTTATCAGAGGCAAGGAACACCGGTGTTTCATTCTCTGTGCTGGCTGAATCCCTAAGGACAGATATCCAGTCTGTTGACAGTTCATGGTGCCAGGACATAGCACCTCCCTCACGGGGTCTGACTGCAAGTTCTTCAGGATTTTGCAATATAGAAAGAAACAAATTCCTTTCTCCCTCCAGCTGCTCACCCAAATGCACTTTTTAGGCTGCCCTGTGGTTTGATCAAAGTTAACAACAGGTTGTGATATCTCTTGACCAGATAGATTTAAAAAAAAACAACAAAAAAAAACCCAGAAAACCACTATTCTCTCACTAGAGAGAAGGCTCACAAATAGATTGTAACAGCTTTCCAAATTCTTCAGGCAGATCCTAGATGGTACCAATTATTACACCTAGAGAATCCTGGAGATTAAGAAAATATTACTTAATTTTCCTCACTGCAGAGTTAAACCTGTAGAGTCTGGGTGTGTCTTCAGTAAGACAATAATCTTTTACTGTTCTGCCTACTTAAAAATAGAATGGAAGAGCAAATCCTCCCTGGCAAACCAGGAGATGCTTAACTTTGGGATTATATATAGTTTGCATTAAAGATAAGCTGAGTTGGGGGGCATGGGCTTTGACACAAAACATGTGGCTTTATTCCCATGGACAGACAATGCAGCTGAACTCGGGGGGCTGGGGGACTGTCCTCCCTGATTTACCACCTTTTCCCCAGTTCAGAGTGCAGGGCATTGTTCATCCCCGTGGAAATAACATCACTGTAATTTGTGTCTGATAGAGAAAGAATGAATGATTTCTTCTCCCAGAAAGACAGAAAGTGTTTGTGTTGGGTTTGAGTTGTTGTTTTGGGGTTTTTTTTGTTTGTTTTTTTTTTTTTTAATGTTGTTGGTGTTTGGCATGTTTTTAAGATAAATAGAAAATCCTCTGTGAGTCATTTTAGGCTCTCACAGAAACTTGAATGTGCTAAATGGGTAGGTTCCCCTAGCTGAGCCAATGGGGATGGCCAGGCACAGGCAACACTTTTATCCCACGAAAGGGAGGAGGGGTGAATGAGCCAGAAGATATAAGCTGAAACAAAGCCATGCTGTCCTTCTGAGTCATTCGCATACACTGGATGGGTAAGGCTTCCTGCTTCCTGGGACACAGAAGTGGGGTCATGATTTTAACAATGGATGCTGGTAAGTCGCTTTTTATTAAATTTGTCTGTTTGGGTTTTTTTTTTTTCTGGGAAGTCTCTTCTTCCCCTCCCCCCACCCCCAACAGCTGAAAAGAAGCCATCTGTAAATTGGGAAGCTGAATTGCTAAATAAGAGAATGCTTAACCCAGACTTTGCACGCTGTGTGCACTTCACTGTGTGTTACCCTGGTGTTATTTCTTGGCTTTTACTTATTGAAGCACATATCCTCTCCTGCAAAGCAAGACCTCAGAATCAAAAGTGTGTCTGTTAATTTGTACTTCTCGTACTTCTTAATTTGTCTTCACTGGGACAGAACCTGTGGCTTGAGAAGTCTGATGTCTCACTCTCTTTGATGATAGAGCTGATAGTGACTGGCACATACATTCTAGATGTTAGGCTTGTTGCAAAGGGATAGTGGTTAACTAATTGTCTGTGGCTTCCTCTGTGTTTACAGAAATTTTGTATTGGTGAGGAAGAGGAAGAAACTGCTGTATTTGTGTTGTAGGCAGCTCTGTTTTATGTGCTTGTAGTTAAGGAAGCCTATGTTCTATGGAAAAGCACATGCAGGTTTTTGTTGTTTGTTTTGTTGTTTTTTTTAAATTAGGTACAAACATGAAATCTTCAACATAGTTTCTTGTGTGATATGGAGAATGAATGTAGAGTGGTTTCTATAAAAGAAACAAGCAATCCCTGTCTTGCTTCTGGAGAGGGGGTGTGTTTCCATGTCATAACTTGCATCCTTCAAATTCCACAGTAATAAAAGACCTTGGATTTTAATGGTTATGGATAGGGCATAAAGCACCAGTGGTTGTGCTGTGGCAGAATGCTCTCGGCTGCTCTTTCTCTATACCAGCTGCAAGCATGCCTTCTGCATTTTTAAGAGCTCTGTTGAACTTTTGTCAGCAGTTGGTTCAGCTACTTTTCTTTCACCACAATGCAGAAGCATAATGTGACATGTTCTACAAGCTCTGTTCAAAGTGGTAAACTTACTCAGGCAGATCTTGATGGTCTGTTTTATCTGCTTGTCACATGCTGAGTTTACTCCATGCTAATGAAAAGCTCACTGTCCCTCATATATCTGAATTGATTCAGTTAGATTTGCTAGGTCCTAAAGAGAAAACTGTCTGTGCTTTTGTATAGCTCTTTGACTTTACTGAGACTTCCAGAAGGTGACCCAGCTGGGTTCTTCATGCACAATTTAGAGGAGACAGCAAACTGGTTCATTTCATCCACCCACACTTAATTGAGGTGGTTTTGTTATTGTTTTTAGGTAACTAGTGTCTCTTTTTGTGTTCAAGGTATGTTACATGCTTTGCAAATCAGTTAAAACCCAGGCCCTTTAACTGAGATGATAAAATTTAACACAAGCACGAAGACGAATAAGATGGTGTATGGCTGACAATTTTCCATTAGGTGGAAGATGATGATTTTTATATTTTGACCCTTCCATTAGAGTAGCTTCTAGAGGCCCTTAAAGCAGTTTGCATACCAGGAATTGGCAATCCTCTTCTACCCCTGGTGAATAAGAAGGGTGGATGCCTAGATGTAGGTGTCCTGCCCAGTATTTTAGGAGGATGCCCTGGCAATACTCAGAATTGACGTGCTTGTGGGAGATAGAGAGACAGACTTTGCCCACAAGACACTTCTTCCCCTTTGAAGTACCAGAGTTCTTGTGCTGCGCTGGAGTAATTGATGTTTTGGGATGTAATGTTTTCGAAAGACTGGTGGGATGTTAATAATATACATTCGAAAAAATACCTTTTATTTGCATATACTTACGTGCTTGCATTGTGCACTGTGCACATTCTTTGCACTGTGAGGTGAACCATGAAGATAATACTGCTCACCAATGTTTTGTTGGATCCAAACTTGCTTTTTTTCAATGTCACTGCACTGGTTTCTCAGTAATTACTATGCTCTTGTAGTCCTAGTGGTAATTTTCAGTTATACCAACTTATATGGTTAGTAAACATGTATTTTGGAAGCTTTTAATTCTGTGAGAATTCTTAAATTATAGTTCTCAACTTCTTTGTGGGAAAATAGCTCTAACTACCTGAAAGGGAACAGTGTAATTCAAGGATTTATAACAGGGTATTCTAGTACTTCTCAAGTGTATTTAGGTTGTGGAAAAATATGCAAGCAATTCAGTTCCTTATGCTTTAATCTGGGACATGGATAGTGCTCCATTAAGTTTATCTGCTTAGTTTTGCCCACCTATTAAAGCTGTGCTTGCTGCTCTTGGAGCTGTTTGCTTATTTCAAATTATATGTTTGCTTTATAATTCAGGGCTGATAGCTTCTTTTTTTATGGGCATAAAATACTTAAGCTGTTTTTTAAGAGGATAAAACTTGTCTTCCTTATGGTAATTGTAAGAATAATTGTGCATCTGTTCCAAAATTTATTTAATGGGTTTGATTTTGCTGTGTTTGCTTTAGCAGCTTCTAATTTCTGTCAGGAGGAGGACTGAAAATGTTTTGGACAGGGGGAGTAAAAGGGAGAGCTGTAAGACAGAGTTGACAGTATAATTGGATTTGAAGCAGCCACAGGCTGGGACTGTTGCAACAGCTGATTTGATCCTTCTGAGTTTCAAGAGCTATTTATGGTAGATTAGCTGTATCAAAGCTCTACTGTTCCAACCATAAAAGGCTGGTCCTATGTGAAGTTGCCACACTGCATTTGGCTTAGTCCTCAGAGGTTGGAGAGCCTATAGCTTTTTATGTGGATAAATCCAGTGATGGATGGAAATACTAAAGGCAGATCAAGAAATAACACTGTTGAGGACTTCAGATGGCAGCGAACTCTTAAAAGGAGATTTTCACTAATAAATTTTTTGCTCTGATGTTTGGAATCAGCACTTGGATATAGCTCCTGCATATTTACTGCATTTGGTGAACGCATGCTTTTAGGAAAGCGCTGTTCTAAATTTGTCTGACTTATCTGAATCATCTTGACTGCACATGTACTTGCCAGCCATGCATGTTGATATTTGGTAACTTTTGTGAAGTCACTTTTCTGTTTTCTAAGTGGGTGAGTGTTAGGTCTTTGGGAAAAGAATCTTAGCTGACGCGAGAAACTTCTTTAAAACAAGAATTATGAAGTACTTGGCCAAAGAGAGCTACAGGCGTTATCAGTAACTATTTTGAGAAGACGTTGACCCCTTTTGCTGCATCTGTATCTTCTTTCCGTCCTCTTTGTGTAAAGGCAGACAAGTGGATTTTTTCCAGGATTCTGAAGTAAGTAGCACCTCACTCGGGGAGCCTGCACGCAGTTGCTCGAGCCAGTTGTTTGGGAATATTCACAGCATTGTCAGGTTGAAATGCGAGGGGGTTTGTTCCAGCCTGTGCGTGCCAGTCCTCCAGCCTTCCTTAAGGCATTTTGTGTTTTTATTCTCGTGGTTTTGCTTAGAAGATGAGTTCATTCTGCTGTGAATGGAAAGTCCTCTTGCTGGTTGGTTTGTGTAATGTGTTTCTCTTTTTCAGTTTTATTATATTAACCTTAGCCACAGTACTACAAATGCTGTAAGAGCACTTCTATAATAACAAAACTTTTCAGTAGTAATTTTCTCATGTGTTTAAAAAGTTCTATAAATACATAGGAGTACTGTTGCATCGGATAACAGTGCTCTATTTTGAGACTTGGAGCATTCTGAGGAAAACTTCCTCCAATTTTCCATTCTCTTACTTTTAAACATTACCAAGACAGTGCAGGTAGAAGAGGTAGAAGTAACTGGCACTGTTTTACCTTCTCCTGCAGCAATATCTTTGCTTGCAGTTCCCTCAGCTGTTTGTTTAAGAAAATTTGTAGCATTGTCAGGTTGAAATGCAAGTGGGTTTATTCCAGCCTGCTTAAAGGGGGGGAGCATAAGGGACAGGGGGATTGGAAGGCAGTTTCCTTGCTTCAAGCATATTCCAGGTGCTGTATTTTAATCACCAGAAACACAAGAATAGTGTCCTTGTCAAAAAAAAATTCTACTTCTCAATTTCCCTTTCAGGGACTAGCAATTTAAGGCCATCTTCCATTTTATTTGGATTATAAATCTGTATTTCTCTGTCAAATCGATCTAGAATTTTTATTCTGAATTATATAAACTTTTGTTTTAGCCCTGGGAATACTAGAATTTAGAACATGTCTGGAGCATTACTATTTTAAAACCACTTTATGAGTTTAGTGATAGGAATATTGTATTGGAATAAACTCCCCCATATAGTGAATCTTTCTCCCACAGATTTTGTTAGATATATATTTCAATAATTACCTGAATCTGCATATTTTATAGGAGATTGAATCCTTCTACCTGCAGAAGCAGTGAGGCTTAGGAAGAAACTGCCTGATAAATATACTCCTTCAGACATCATCTTAATTTTTGTATTGTATAACAGATGTGTGCTTCAGTCTGATACTGACTTCTAAATGTTTTTACATTGCTTCCAACAAAATGAGTATTTTTAATAAGCATCCTTTTTTATATGACCTGATTTTCCTTTCCTTTGCTAATTATATTTTTAAAAGCAAGTTGCTATAAATTGCTCCACCATTTAAATACGGCTGTTGTGTTCCTGTAAACCTGCTAGAAGGTATCAATGCCTTACAGTCTTAAAACAGACCACAGAGACATCAGATGTGGAAGTTCGATACCACGGAGTGTGCAGAAGCTCTTAACTTGAATTTCAGACTTAAGTGTACTAAGGGTGAAATGCAGGAAACATTTTGATTGATGAAAAGTAACAATATCAGCTTATCTTTGTGCAGCAGAGCTTTAAACTTGTTAGAACGGGTAAATTTTCTTCCCTGTCTCAGTTCAAAAGTTGATTCTGCCTCTCCCATATTGTTTTGTCTTGACTGTGTTGCTAAATGACATTTTTGGTAAAAAAATTTGAGTAGGAAAGAGGATTTGAGATTTCTCTGAGCTTTATTCAGCAGGACTATAGCTGTGCACTTGACATTTCTTTGCTAAATTCTTTGTATTTGATACTTTATATGGGATAAAGGTGGGGGGGGGGGCAAAAGCAGTTTTAATTTGTCTTTAACTATGCCATGTTTACTTTTTTGTACAAAGAAAGATTACACTGTACTGTACACAGAACTCCCCAGAACTGTTTAGTAGAAGAAAAGGAAAATGGTAGCGCACATTGCTGCTTCACAGTGAGTCCAGGTAGCCTCAGAGGTGGTGGGGGTGAGCCATTTGTGACCAAGACGTTTGGACAGGTCATTGGAATCTTTTGCCAGTTTTCTGTTTGGAATATGTTTGTCTTACACACCATAACACGGTATGAGCTGAGGTTTCTCTTGTCTCTATGTTGATGAAGTGGTTTGAAAGCTGTATACAGTTTAGTACATTTGTTTATGCAAAAGGTGATTAAGAATGTGTGGAATTTGTGGTTTGTGGTTTTGGGGGTTTTTAAATGCAACATTGTCATTTTACTTTCGTAGAACATGTTCACGAGATCAGATGTCTATGAAACCTTTAATTTAATATACAGAGGAGAAAATTGCACAAGCTCATTTAGTTTAAATTGCCATTGTTTGAGTTCATGTTTGCTCCCCAATGAGTTGGCTGTTGTGGATGGAAATTTCACTGCAATTTTCTACAGGCAAAAGCTGTGGAATAGTTTTCAGTAACAGGGTGGCTGAGATTATTCACTTTACAGAGGCCTTGCAGTCTGCAGTGTATTTTTCTTGCTGAATGCAAAAGTTTGTCTTCCGTTTCTGCTTGAAGACGCCTCCATTTTACTACTGCAGGGGAACAGTGAGCTTGCAAAGGACTTAGTGTGCACAATGGTCTCACCTTGGTGATTCCCTGCTTTTGCTACATTCTCAACTAGATACTTGAGAGTTAACAGACACATTGGAAGGTCGTGATTTTTAATCAGCAAAACATGTCCTACTTGGAGTCTGCCTTAAGCAGATAAGAATGCATTGGGTAACTGGTGGTAAAAATGCTTCTGATGTCACTGGTTCACATGGTGGTGTGTTGAAGGGAGTCTTTCAGTAGAGAGGGTACAGTAATTATGCATTAACTCTTTGATGATTTGTTTGGATTTAGTTGATGGAATGGTATCTCTTTGCTCTAATGATGCCAGTTCTCAGAGCTAAAAAAAAAAAAAAAAAAAAAAAAAAAAAAAAAAAAAGTCTGTAAAGTCAGTTTTCAAAGACCCAGATTAAAACTATTTGGCCTTCCAGGCATGTCTCTCTTCATGTACACAAAAAATCATCACAAGGAACTTGGACATCAAGCATCATGTGTCATAGTATTTAAGGCCAGATACATTTCTAAAGCAACTTGAGCCTCCATCAGACCATTATGAAGGAAGTGTGCAATTTCCTGGCAGAACTGAGCTGTTTGACAGCAAAAAATGCCCTGCTGTTACCAGTGTCTGTTTCAAAGGGACTGCATTCAGGTGTTAGTCCAGAGATTGTGTGCCAAAGTACTGTGAGAAGTAAATAATATTTCTGTGGAGTTAATGACTGCCAAATGTGCTCCTTGTGGCTTATACCTGTAAAACTCTTCAGCAAAGATGTGCAGGATTTCATTCTTGCTCTGTGATATTAGACTTAGATTTAGACAAAATCACTGTCTATTCCCTAAAATAAAACAAAGGTAGCACTGTCTCCCATCAGCTCTCTGTGGAAAGATGAAGAAGTGTGGATTACTGTTTCAAAACAGTTGCACCAAATGATCTAGAGAATATGCAAGTCATATGTGCTTCACATGTGACTTTTTCAATCTTGTCCTTTCTGACAAGAAGCCCAGTTAAGCTTCAGAGACAGCTAGAATAACTCTGTAATTCTTAGAAAATAATTGCCCCAACTGTTTAAATTAGAGTGAAAAATGGACAGTATTTCAATGTCATTTTCCATTAAGTGGGAACTGGCCCTGAAAGCAAAGTGAAGTCCTACTGAAAGCAACATCTCAGGCAGCTGTTGGCATTTCAGTGGTGTCTAGGGTTTGGTAAGGCTAACCCTGTAGCCACAAGTTAGGCCTGGGAGTTGAGACCTGGGTTCACTTGGCTTTGGTGTCAGTCAATGTAACACCTGCCTCCCTTCAGTTCCCATTAAAAAACCCCAAACCTGCCAGATGTTTTAACACAGGCAACTGGAGCTGAACAACAACACAGCTATTGCTCCAGCAGCACTGGATTTCACTTTTTTGCCTCTTCATTGGGAAGAGAAGTAGCTATTTTTCATCAGTGGATAAAGCTAACCTTAAATGATATATTTCTTATTGTAGTCAAACATCCAGAGCATATAATTCATTTGAAAAGCAGACTCAAGGCTTTAGTGTTGGTAATTCTAAGCAACTTGAAGCTGAGGCAAATAAAGCTTACTGCATGCCCTAGAGTTAGTTTTTACTAACCTATTTCAAACAAAAAACACATGCTAACTCCCTGAGCTACCTCAGCAAAAGGTTGTGAACTGTACACAGTTGTACACTTTGAAAACACAGCTCAGCCCCCAACCTTTCATTCTTATTGGATAGTAAGGGTTGGCTTGGCAAGTAAGGGAACTTTGTGTTTATAGATGAAGATTGAGTTTTACAAAGGGAAACTTCATTTCAGACCTGTAAAATTAACTCAGATCTTTAAAGGCTGCATTACAGATTTAAATACCAAATTTTCAGGTTGAAGTTTCCCATCTTTTTTTTTTTTACTTCCATTCCTTAAACTAAACTTTAAAAAAAAAGCACAGAATATGTTTTGATTATGGAGCTTTACATGCTGAAATACTCTGTTTATCAGTACACAGATATGTAAAGGTATGCTGCAAATGTAATTGTGACAGATGCAGTTTGGAAATTGTCAAAATCCACTGTCAGTTTATATGTGGAATTATTGGAAACTGTAGCTCTGCAAAAAATCAACATTCAGTCAACCAACTGTACTGAGAATGAACAAAACCATTAAAAGTTTTCTTGTGGTCAATTCTGCTTACATAGCAATGATCTAGAATTGTGTTTCAACTGACTGGAGTGATTTTGTACCCAAAACATTAGTCAATCAGAACACTTGTGGAAGAAACATCTGTTTGCAAAAATTGTTTGTATCTGATGCGTGGACAACTTTGATTTTTTCCCCCCTCTTGTTGACATTTCTAGAAAGGATAAAAGTCTTTTGGCTTATTCAGAGCAATAATGACTAACTGAAGTGACCACATATGCTGACAAAGGTAAATATTATGAAATAACATGTAAATCTACCCTTGACATCTTCCAAGGATTTTGGGGGAGTGAGGATCAGGCAGGTAGATCTGTGTCTGTAAAGGGCAAACAGACACAAATGTGCTGCTGCCTTGAGAAGCTGCGAGTGAAGGGCTAGGGCTGTGCCAGCAGGGTTGGAGTGTAGGAATCTGTACCAAGCCTTCATCAGGGCTTGCTGTGTGCATCTGGAAAGTGACCTGTCCAGATGGGGATCTTGCAGAGGTGGGAATGGCATGTTCAGGCTGTAGAAAACCTGGCTAGGTTAAGTTCCTCTAAAAAGTAGCCAAGAAATGGTTGTCTTGAAGTACATCAGAGCTCAAAAGAACAGACTTGATGATTGCATGCTCATTTACAGCATAGTGTGCCAGATAAGAGATAAGTGTTCAGATCAGAGGAACTCTGAAAAGGACTGAAAGAGCTATGAAGTTAAAAACAAGTTCCTGTTTATGCAAATGTTTGGCATTTCTCTTCTGATCAGAGGCTGGAAGCCTTTGCTGTTCAGTCATTAGATGAAGTCACAACCCTTTATATGTAAGAGCTATGTTTAGGTGGGCAAAGAAAAATGATCCATCCTGGCACTTACTCAGAGTGAGTCATAGAGACTTAGATTTTCTGATGTTAATCGTGTTTCTGGCTATTTGGACTATGTATATTTGCTGGCATATATAAGGATTTATAAGTGTTAAGTCAAAAGAGAAAATATAATATCAACACTTTTGTCCAACTTTTTTTGTTCTCTGAGTAAGTAATGTGTTCCAGACATATTAGCTAGGATTCATAGCAATTACTAATTGTACAAAAAACTCATAAAATCATCCATGAGACTGTGTTCTTCATAGGTGGCCTGCTTTAAACAAGAGAGGCCAAGAGTGGCCTTGCTATTCATTTGCTTGTAGACTGGTGCTTAGGGCTGCCTTGAAGTGGATTCAGGCTTCAGGTGAGTAAGTTTCAAAATGAGATCTCCTAATTTTTTTGTTTCATGCCAGCGTTACCAATTTTTTTCTTCTGACTACTTTAGGCACTGATGGTTTGAATTGGCAGATAGAAATAGTGGAAGTGTCAACCTTGCTTTAAAATACCAATTTAGGAATCCTTCCCACTTGCCTTTCCATTCCCAGTTTGCTCCAGAACCACTCTCTAATAGCATCAGTAGGATGCATGGCCACACAGATCAGGGAACTGCTGTCAGAAGTTTTTTCCACTTCCTCTCCAGTCCTGTGGGTTGCTCAGACCTGCTCACCGTGGCTGTGTCAGCATGGGTGCTGAATTAGCAGCAGAGGAAGAGTCAGGGTTTAAAGAGAGTTGCTCAGTATGGGAGTGAGCGTGTAGGACAGGTGAGTAGGGAACACTGTTGGCTCAGGTTACATGGTAAGAGAAGAAATAAAAACTGGAGGGCCTATGAGCTCTGTGAGGTTCCTCAGTGCTTTGCTTTCACCTCATCAGCTAGGATGTCAACGTTTAAATGTTTGTGATGCAAGGTCTGTCACACCGTGGTCATGAGAGCCTGAGTTTGCTTGATTTAGAGACTTAAGCAAATGATGATAAAGACATGTAGGAAAATGTGCTGTGCACATGTTGGGCTAATATTCTTATGCAAAAGAGAACTTCTCTTTTATTTTAAGACACTGTATTGATTCTTGGACCAAGTGTACTGCTGTGTCTTCTAGCCCAGTATTAAAACTGCCCATGATCTGCTTGCCTCTGTGTAATGCTTCTGCAAGAGTGTCACAAGGACTTAAGTTTGAACAGTCTTCTACTTGAAATTACTTAGTTCTGCACCTTTGATTTGAGGTGTGTGTAAATTTTTTTCTTGAATGACCAAAGCTCATCTACTGCCTGTGCTGGCTTGTTTGGACTTAGGTAAAAATGGGTATAAGTGAAATTGGGGCATAATTTTGAATTCCAGCTATGACAGAATTATATTTGATATCACAAGTACTTTACAGCTTGATTGAAGCCAGCACAGAAGTAGCACATTGGTGAAATATTGAATGGACAAATGTTTTTGGTTGAAACCTAGGGCTCAGTAACTGAGTAGTTTATGAGTGACTTCCAGTGCCTGTGAGAGATTGAATGCAGACAATGAAATGTCAGGACAGCGCAACTCCATGGAAGTTAATTGTCAGGAAAGAAGTGACTCCACACATAATCCTCTCAGCAAATGCTTCAGATAAATCAAGGTCTGTTAGGTTCACTTTCTTGTTCTTGGTGTCATGAGTGGCCTTCCACAGCAGGCCACTTGCTCCCTGTGCAAGACTTTGGAGAGACAGAGAGGAGGGAAGCAGGAGTTGAGAGAGATCAAGGATCAGAGACCAGGTATTGAGATGGAAAGGCATCTTCAAGGGAAGACTTAAAGAATCAGAATAAGGTGAGTTGGAAGGAGCCTACAAGGATCATTAAATCCAACTCCTGGTCCTGCACAGCAGCATCCCCAAGAGTCACAAGAGGAGCTCTCTCATGCTTTTGTTTCTCCTGTCTTGATTGGATAACTGAGCTAGTTTAAACAGGATCTTCAGACACCTCTGCTGAGAGCAGACAGGGTTGATATACTGGGATAATAGTCTAAGATTTAATCTAAGTATTTCATCATGGGATTACACCCTAGGAGGCATAAATGACTTGTTCTCAACATGACTTCACTTACGTGACCTGTACCCTGAGAATGCCTCATCTGGTACCTGGGGGTGTTTTACTCCTTATTCATATCTTTGACTCAGTCTATGAAACACAGCCTGCTGCTCAACTTCAGAGTCTAATGAATGGCTTGAGCTGAAATGAGCTTCAGGCTGATTAACACTTCTGAATGGCTTCTCTCTTGTAATGTGTAACAATTAGTTGAATTACCATGAAGTTTTCTGGTGCCTATATTGCTTCCACAAACACAGATGTTTGTGTTAAGCACTTCTGCTGTTACCCAGGGACCAAAGCACAAACGTGTCCCTTGCATGTTGCTAAACTGGTGGGCAAAACCTAACCTTGAAAGCCAGTGGAGCAGAGATGTGCCATTCTGCCTGCAAAAGGATGTCTTACTGCATCTCCTGCTAGCCAGGCATGTGTGGATCTTCCTCCACAGAGGAGTAATTTTGTCAGTTTACTAGAGGTTAAGTGTATTCAATAGAGTTCAGTAATAACCAGTGTAGTTGGTGGTACTGTTCCCATGGCCATCAAGCTGTACTCCCTGTGGGTGGTCCAGCAAGGCAGACAGGTTCCAAATGTTTGGAAATATTTACACAATTCAGGACCCTGAAGCTGGCCAATATGGCTGTCTATCCTACGAGAGAAATGGGTGCAAAAAAAAAAAAATTGGGCATTCAGCTTTATCCAACTCATGTTTTTCTTTGTAGCTAAAAGTCTTTCTTAAAGCCATCTGCCAAGTGTTGTAGCTGTTTAGCTTTAAGGGTTGACAGCTACCCACATCTGATTTTGTTGCAGGCTAGAGATTTAACTGGCAAGCCACTAAAAATAAATAAATAAAGGGGGCTGGTGGTGGTGGTGGAGTTTTGCAGGCCAGACTCAGTTTGGGTTTTTTCACCAACTTCTGGAGCTCTTAGTAAAGCAACAATCAAGCTTTTGGCTCAGATTTTTGAGGTAAATTATTTTAAACTTCTGTTGCCTTTTAAAATAATAAGAGTTAAGAAAACCAAACCCATTCTGCTTCTAAGGAAGATCCCATGCAAGTGAAAGGTTTCCCTTCCCCCTGCACCACAAAGGATCTCCCCTGGTTAGGGCAAACAGGGAGCTTGTGACTTTGACAATAGGTCTTTGTGTTCTGAAGAGATGGTATAAATTATTTCCTCCCCAAAGAAGGCTAAGAAGCTAAAAAACAAGTCCAAACAAGCTGGTTTGTCTACAGAAGCCAAGCAGAAATAGTGTAATTCAAACACAGTGATGCGTCCTTGCTGTACCCTGAGCAGTGTCCTGGACTGCCTGTAGCGCAGAGCTTTCCCCCAGGCACAGGTAAGAATTCACAATAATCTTCCCAAACATCAGTCTCTGGCCAAAGCTGTGACCTGGGAGCATCAAGTGATGATGTTCTGCAAAGCCATTTTATTTATGGTATTTCAGACTTTCTGGTTTGGCCCATAGGCCATTGTATCAGTCACAATTTTAGCCTTTCCCTTTTTAAAATAGGATCATGATTGCATCCTTCGGGACTTCTGACCTTTTTTCTTCACTGTTCCAGTTGCTGATCTCTAATTTCTCCTCCCTTTCCCTTCAGGGATTATATCCTTTTTATTACTTGTTATTCTTTATTTACATTTTTCTTCTCTTTTTTCCTGCTGAGTAGTCTACAGATTCTCTTTAGAGATACCTTTGAATATTGCAAATATAAATATATTCCTAATGGTACTGTTGGAAGTTACTGTTCCAAATTGAGAGCTTTTCATTGTTCTGTAAATATTTGGATCAAAAACAAAAACCAGAAGCTTGGAATGCTCATTTATGACAGATCAAACATCTTACCTTGTTTGTTCTGAAGCAATGGTGCTGAGGGAAAAATCACATAATTGCATAAATTGTTGTGAGGTAAGGCTTGACAATAACTTCAGAAAGTTCTAACTAAATTTGTTTTGCCAGGAAATGACAAAAGTATTCTGAGCTTTGCTGAGCTGTCTCTTTGCTGACAAAGGAGGAATATAGTTAAGGAATACGTAGGAGAAATTACACTATTTGGCTTTCTAGTTTTGCTTTACAGTTTGCATGGCTATTAGGTTTAATATACAACTGGTTTAATGCATTAAATGTAGCCTTGAATTTCACATTCCTTACAAGCTGTGCTCTAGGTATTTGTTGCCCTGTTCAGATTCATGAGAGGTTTTGATCTACCTGCACTATGAACTTTTATTGAGCTCTCCTTTTGAAACTGGAGATGCTTTCCATCTGGGGATGGTTGGGTCCCATGTCTGTGGCATACAGTAATGTCCAAGCCAGTGGCCTAAAACTTCAGCACTGTCACAATTTGGAAAACGCAAAAAACTGTCAAATAAATTATACCTTTTGATACAGAAGAAATGTTTATGCCTCTTGGCAATGCACCAAAGTGTCACAAACTTTATTTAGCTGTTGCAGTGTGCCAGTTCCATCTGTCTTGTAGCACTTGCTGAATCAAGCTGACTGTGGGGAATAATTGCCTGTACACATCTGATAAACTCTGTGGTTTGGGCAAGTGTCCTCTTACATAGGAGCAGCCTTTGAAGAGCTGGCTGTCGTGTGCTTGGCTTGTAATTGCAGTGGCATGTAGGAGGAGAGAAACAGGAGGAGATATGGGAGAAACAGTTTTTATAGCCTAGAACCAGTGAGACCTGTGAAGAAGCATCAGGTCCACTGGAGGCATTAATAGGCACCCTGAGCAGCAGCACTCAGTGTCTGCTGTAACACTTAATCTCTATGAACTGACCCAGATGGTCGGATCAACTGCAGGCTTGATGCACTTTCTGACTTGTAATAAATATGCTAGGGAAGAAGCAGAAGTAATAGAACCTCTGAGCACTGACATACCATTGGGTTTTCATAAATCCCTGGAAGTGTAATGCTGGCAAATGAATATTCATAAACCAGGCTATTAAAAATTTAAGAGAACCTTGGGGGAATGATGATGTCAGATTCCAGAGTTAATTATAGAGGTGGTAAAGTTCTTGGCTAAGTAGGCTGAACATACTCTCACAATAGTTTTAACACAATACAACAATCAGAGGGAGCCACAGTGTTGGATGTAGGTTCTCAATCTCTTAATATAGTCCTTGAACTGAAAGTCTAGCAGTGCAAGAAGTGCTGTGGAAGAGGAAGTATTTACATCCAGCTACTGTGGAAATAAATCAGCTTCTAGTGGTTGAGTTGCTGTTTGTCTTTTGAGCTTATTTTTGTCACTGAATTGATTACAGTTTCTGGCTCATTCACTTGTCATAAATTCCCCTGCAGGGCTGGGCTGCCCTGCTGTGGTGGCTCCCTTGAAAATTGCCAATTGTTATATGCAATCTGTAGTGTTCATGAGCCTTGTTACATGGAGTACTAATACTTCACTAACTTTACTTACTCAAGGCAACAATCAGTTGCTATTGCACTTTTTGACAGCATTGATTAAAACCCTAGGAGAAATGCCAATGCCAATCACTCATGTTTATTAGCTCACTTGGTTAAAGCAAGGTGCTAATAACCATGGTTGTGGGTTCACACCCCCTATGGGCCATTCAGAGTTTAGAGTTGGACTCAATGAACCTTGTGCATCGTTTGCAACTCTGAATATTCTGTGATTCTTCCTATGGCATTGTAGTAGTGCAATGGGAAAAACTACTGAACACAGTTATAGCTACCGTGGTGGTTAAAGTTCTAAATTTTAGCATCTAAAGTTCTAAATTGTGGGATCTTACTGAAATTAATGTTACTGTTCCACTTCTAATAATATTTCCTTTCTTAAATAGGTTGAAACGGAAGAACACATTACTGTGTTTCTCAACTCAAAATTTGTACCACAGGACCCTTTTAATAGCACAATCCATAGAAGAGGAAGAAAATAGTTATTGGATTTTTTTTAAGATGATGTATAAAATTAAAATCTAAACTAGTTAATTTGGTTTGGTCAGGAAATAGCTGAAAAAGACACTGTAAATATAGATGAAGCAGTTCTTAAATCCACGCAAAAGGCCTGAGAACAACTGGATCTGCAAACAGGTTAAATAGATTTTGAAGGTTTAGGATGATTTAGAAAATCATTCCAACTTGCTTTGAAATTGAAATCTTTCTTCTTAAGAGGCAACTCTTTAGCAGTCAGTAAGCCTAATAGAGATGCTTTGTGACCACAAATATGCAAAAAGTCTTACATTTTGAAATACATTTTATCAGAAATAATATTGCAGTGAGCTCTCATCAGTTTTGGGAGTGCAACAGGAAATTGGTAATGTTCAGTGAGATGTGATGCAATTTTGAGAGAAGGAAAACAATTTCTTAACCTCAGCTTTCAGCAGCCCTTGTAGGGTGACTAAAGAGGCAGTATATGCTTTGGGGAGAAAAACACAGGCTGCCTGTTTTACACAGGCCTTTAGAGTGCTCTCAGAGGAAAGCATATTTATCACTTGCCTAATCCTGCAGTTTGCATGATTAAGTAGCATGAGGTCTTCCACACTGCTCAGTCTTGAGTCCTTTTCCTACAAGAGGGACTTCTGCCACAGAAACTGTGTCCTGCCCACTTTCTTCCTGCTTACTGAAGATGTAGCCTCTATACATGAGATGAGGTGGAAAAATAAAAATACACATCTGCAAGATGTATTTCATGCTGGAAAACAAAGTTCAAGACTGTTGTGGATGAGAGGCTTTTGCTGTCACATGCTGGCAGCCAAAGCTGTGCTGGTTGCATCCATGCAGGAGACAGCAAAGTTACTTGTCACAGAGGAAGAACTGAACAGATGCCAAACCTTCATCTCAAATCTGTCCACTGGAAAGAAGAATCGTGTTAGTTGGAAAGCTAGGCTTTTCCTTAGCAAAATAATATTCTAATAAGTATTTTCCCTTCTTTCTCATATCAACCATCCATCAGAGGAGCGATATGAGTGGTTCCTATCATAGAAGCCAGATGTTTCTGTGAACACTGTGGTCTAGCAAGGTTGGAAGTGAGAGGGCTTAGTGGTGGCGGTCCACCCAGCACCAGTGCTGGGATCAGCAGTGAGGTGGATATTTTTTGCTCAATTCAATAGCACTGAGTCAATGCTTCAGGAGCATAGGGAAAATGGCAAGCTAAAGATTGTACAGAGTGTGAACTTTAACTTCTGGTACAAAAAGTTTTTTTCTGAACAGGATGAAAGTATCTTTAAATAGATATCTTTTCTTTCTGTTTTGCTTTCATGCCTTTTTGTATGGCTCCTGTATCTGACACTGGCAATAGTAGAGAGGAAGAAGGTGGAGAAGAAAACCTGAATGGAATTTGATGGAATCTCTTTTTCCAAAAGAAAAAAGAAAAACTTCTGAAGATATGTCAGCTTCTCTAGCTGAGAGTTTTTCTTGGTGTGAGAGAAAGCAGGGTGGAGAAAGAAAATGCAAGCAGATCCTGATCTTTCACTTGAGGTCAGGTTATTACTTCAAATTCTTGGTTGTCTGCTCTTCTCACTTGATCTCCTCTGCCTCTAATGTACCCGAGGTCCCTGAGAGAGAAGAGTATCAGGAAGATGACTGGCCTCAAGTTTTGCTTCCATTTATTTTTGTCAAAGTGGTCAGCGGCTGTGTAAAAATAGTCCCTCTCCCTGTCTGTGGGAAGGAGGGGGATGTGATCTCAAGGAGCAGGTATTGCTGGGAACAGCCAGTACCAACACCAGTGTGGGAGCACTGATGGTGTGCAGTTTGAGTTTTACATCGAGTCATTTGTCAGCACTTCAGCCAGCTCCTGTCCCCCTCCCATTCATGGCCAGTGCTGCCTGTGCCTTGCACGGCTGTGCCCTCTGATGTGGAGCTGGTGCTTGTGCTCCAGAGCAGGTGCACTGCAGTCCTGAAGGTAGCACTGTGCTACAGGCAATTCGTATCCCAGGGAGTGCAGCTGGGTGAACCTCGAGCTTTGCAGGGTTTGTGTGGAGCCCTTGTCTTCGCCTCTTTCCTTTAGTGATTAATGAACAGTACAAAGGGGGTTTTTGTTTGTTTGTTTGCTTTTTCAACACGTAAACTCCGCGCTTGTTTTTTGTCCAAGGAGCATATGGCTGTATTGATTGTGCAGAGCTGCCACTCATCTTGCCAAGTTGTTGTTAGCTTGCCTGTGGCCAAGGCAGCATCTATGTAAAAGCCCTGCCTTGCCTGCTCCTGCATTGTTTCCTAATAAAGGCATGTCTGAAACGAGAGTTAAGCCTCCAACTGCCGGACCTTAAAGAAAGGACTTTGTACCCATGGATTGAAAAGAGCTGATTTTTCTGCAACAAAAATGCTCCTTCCCCACCTCCTTCCCTTTCTCAAATTAGGTGGAAAAGTTGCTTTAAAATTTAAATCAGATAAACTGGGTGTTTTAAACTCATTCTCTCTAGCAGAGAGTTAGGGAACCTAACCATCAGACCTGGACTCACCTGAAACTTATTAAAATGTGCAGTCTATATATTTTATACATTTAGAGTAGCTTAAACAGAAAATGCCAACTTATGTTCCTGGCAACCATTTAAAAGTGATTCTTTCCTCCTCTATGTGAGGAGCAGGAAGGTGAATGATTACTTGTAATGCAAGGCAGTAGTTTGAGTGACTTTAGTTTTTTTATTATTTCTTAAGCCAGCAGTACTCTTTATCATGGTTTAATAAAAGTTTGAAGTGGCATAATAATGTTTAGCTGTGTATGATCTAAGGACATAGCTAACATGAGGTTGTTAGGAAGAGGTAATTTATTAGACCAGCTGGTATGGGGGGAAAAAATGAGCCAAGCTTGCAGGCACACCAGCACTTCATCAGGTCTGAAATAGAAGCAGCAGATTTCAAGGTTAAACAGAAGTTATGAAAAACTGCTCTGTTTAATCAGACATAGATTGAACTGCCAAAGAGGAGCTCGCTGGTATGATATTCCTTCAGTGGAAGGGGGAGGGTGAGAAGATGATTGTTTCACTGTAGAAAGAGATAAGGACTTCACAGCCTGTTAAACAGGGGGAGGCTGTAAAACCAGTACCTGATGAGCTCATGACTGTTATTAGTGTCTTGTCTTGGAGATAGGAAATTTTAGTTCTTTGTCCTCTCTTTGTAAGGTTTTGGTTTTGTAGGATTTTTGAGAATCATGATTGACACATCAGTCATTTGTAGACAAATTGTTGGTTTTATCTAAAGGAACTTTATCAGACAAATTTTATTTCAGGCATTTTTTGTCTGTTGGTTGCCATCCTTAGCCTACTCTGCTGACTTAAGAAGCTACTTAACATCAAGTACATTTTTGTAAAGATAATGGCTGAAAGAAAAAAACATACAACTAAAACTCTATTGGTTTTTTTTAAGCACAAAGTTTTTACTTTAAAAATCTGATCAAATCTATGCTAACGAAAAGCCCTGAATGCTAGTGGGCTTTTAAAAAAATCTGTTATTTTACTCAAGCTGAAGCCAAATTCAGAGTTGAAACATTTTTTAAGAAAAGGCTTTGTAGAATAACAGATGCTTTACTTGTGCTGCTATCAGAGCTGGCAATGTGCTGTTTCTAAGATTTGAATTAATTTGTGTTATCAGTGTGGTTTCAATACAGATCTGATGATGCACTCACTGTCAATATGTATTGGATGGTACATTGTGGAGAGCAGAGGAGAACTACTTGGTGCTCTTTAGAAAGAGCTTTTCAATGTTTTTCTGTAGCGCTGTGTCCTAAATTGATAAATATTGTAGTTAAAGCAATGTCAGATTAAATATGTTGAAGTAAAAGTCACAATCTCTTGCTTGCTTATCTGGCTTCTTAGTTATGTTTGATGGGCTGTCTGTACAAATGCCCTCTAAATTAACCTCTCTATGTATTTTAAAGTTATAGTATCTGCTTTTATCATGCCAGACTGGCTTTCCGTATCAGTTATGATGGTCAAAACAATTGATGCTGTTGTAGTGGTGTCAGGAGTCCCAGGAATCAGCCTGTTCATTTTCCTGAGTCCTGCTGCTGTATGTTAGGAGGGCAGAGCTGTTTACTCAGCTGTGTCCCGTTTGTACAGCAGAGGCTGGATAGGTAACCCTGGAATTTAACCCAAGTCCTGGTTAGATGGAGGAGGTCAGAAAAGCTTAATCTAATTCAGATAAATTACTTGCCAGGAAAGGGTATAGCTGTACTAGCATTTGTCTTTCTCTGCCAGAAGACAGCTTCCTCCAACCTGCTGAACCAACAATTTGAAAAATGTTGTTGGGTATTGGGAGCAGTTATGCAGCAAGTGGGATATATTGAGGGAGAGACTGCAGCATCTTCCATGATCCTTGATGTTGTAGGATATGGCGTAGCTGTGCCTTGGCTTACTTGAAGGTAGTTTTATGGAAACTTTTAAAGATTAAAGTATGTTAAAATGATTCTTCCATAGGGTATTTGAGTAACAGAACTCTTTGGTCACATGGCTAGCATTGCAGCTAAGGTTTTTGTGGTTTGCTCTCAAATTTGTCAAGAATTTGCCTGTAATTAGTTGTGAATGCCCTCCACCACTACCACTTTAGCAGAATTACCAGTGTTTTAGTGACCTGTCTTATGAGTCTCAGGCAATATCCCAAACACCTACACTGGACACCAGATCACCCTCACACTGGTCTCGAGGGATCGGCTGTATTGAGTATGGCCTCTCTGGAGCAAGTTCATAGGGAAGATAATATTAGAAGCTATAACTAATACACTGTTTTAATACTTAACCAAAAAGGAGTAACAGTATTAGACTGATAAGTGGTGTGGAAAAAGTTACAGAAAAGCTGTAATCTAACTGGAGCTTAATGGAGTGTGATGGCTCAGTCCAAACAGACAGGGGCTTTGTATATTGGCTGCACATTCTGTAAATAGCTTTTATTTATGGTAGAGGTAGCCAGCATGCTCTATAATGTTGAAATATGAGTATTTATGGGACTCCATCCTGATTAATTAATAATACTTGTGTGGGAAAGAGCGAGAATTAGCTGGCATAACACTTGATGAGATTAAAAATGGGGAGGGGAAAAAAGTTAATTGATGCAATTTCAGTAGATGAAAATGGGTTAACTGTATATTCTTCCAACACAATTGGACCCCAAATCTTTTCTGATATCTTCTTTTCCAACCCCTGTCTCTTCATGAGGGTAACTGAAAGGCAGTAAAAGGCCTGCTGCAGTCTCCAGATTTAAAAACTGTAAAATTCTGTATGGAGCCCACACTTGTTTATTTCTCTCAGAATAGAGGAAATTAAAGAGGAAAAAAGAGTCAATGAACAGAAGCAGTTAAGCCCTATAGATAAGAAAATAGAAATACAATGTTAGTTTTATTTTTGCTTAGTGAGGGATAAATTTGTTACAATATTTAACAGTGTTTGCTATTGGATGTTCCCACTGAAGTATTTTCAAAGTAGTGATCTTGGAACACCCTCAGTGGTTTGCTTCACCGATAAAAAATAAGCACGATTGGAAAAATAAGCACAACAAACAATTTGACCTCCACAGAGAAACAACTTTTGAGATAAAGCATGAGAGCAGTCCACACTAAATGTAGATTTCTGGCATTCCTACAGCTGATTCACCTTGGCATCCCTCAGTTTACTCCTTCTTCTCCTCTCTACCTTTCTGTTTTTGGAAGTAATTTTCTAAGATTATTTACCAAGTTGCCTGACTTCTGCTGTTCTTTGCAAAAAGACAGGATAGGTGAGTTGTGTGTTTATTCTGACTTAAAATTTTCTAATAATCAATAGATTACAAAAGTATCTTTAAAAACCCATCCCAACCAATGAAACATTTCTTCCTGTAAAACCCATTTTCTATTCAGGTGTGTTTTACACACCCACAGACCCTTGGAATACTAGAAACTAGATGCTCTCATGCTGTTCCTCATAATGACTTGCAAGAAATAATTATAATACTTAGCCAAAAAAAGCTCTCAAAAAAGTGACCAGTTGAGAACTTACATATGCCAAATTGTTTAATAGAATACTTTCACACATATGCACACATACCCTTGAGGGCAGAAAGAGAGAATTTGACTATAAAAATGAAATTATGCTATCCAAGTGAAATCCCTATGTAGTGTCCTCACTAGAGCAGCTCTCTAGTTTTGTACAGCCTTCATTAAATAGCATTCTAATGCTCCGGATCTCCTTGGATAGGATTTTGTTATTTTCCTGCATATTGTGAACTAATGCAACTCCTGGACTTAGTCCAGCCTGTGCTGACTTTACATTTAGACTTTGGGTATAAGCTTCTGATTACGGTTTCAAACTTCTCAGGAAACAAAAATAAAAGAGCTCAAGAAAATGTTGCAGCTTTTCACAGTGATCTCATGCATGGCCACATGCTGTCAGGAATTTAAAGTTCTTGTGCTGGGTTTTAATGCAGGCATACTTTCCATGGCAGTTTGAAATACTGCTGCAGTTTGACTTACAGCCACTGGCAAACAGTATATTTACAAGATAGTCTAAATGTCTTAAAATGCAGCCTTCACTGAGCCTTTTACTTTTGTTTACTTGACTATTTATGAACTTGATTTTTTTTAAGTCAAAGCAATCTATGTGTATGCTCAACTGCACTACAAATTGTTAAATCATTTAGAGAAGCTGCTGGATTGCTTAACTCTTCTACTGCTGTATTTTATTCAGTTTTTCCATTAGCATTTAGAGGTCAGGCCAGGTATAGAAAGTCAATGAGGAAAACAAGCATCTTGCTTGGACTTCAACATCCTCTGTGTGGAATGTAGATATAGAACTTAATAGTAAATATGCCAGTAGTGCTGGTGGGCTGAAATGAAGTTCCCAAATGGCTCCCAGAGGCTCCCTGGTGTAGGAAGGACTGTCTTCATGCCATAAGAATCCCTTTCTGTAGACTCTGTGGCATGGACACTGTGCTGACAATAAGCTCAGTGCATGAATTTCGTGTGTGTCTGTCTAGTACGTGCTCTGTCAAGGTACTGAAGCTCATGAACAGCTGCCTTGCATTGCTTGAATCACAAACTGTGGGCCCAGCCTTTATGGTGTATGTGAGGAGGATGGAGCATTTAACAAGAAAGCTTCTTAGGGTTCCTGTACCCCAAAATTCTCCAAGGCTTGCAATGTCTCATTTCCCCTGAGAACTGCAAGGTTCTGGGTTTGGAGAAATTGCAGTGTGGTGGCAGAGAGAAGTCATATTGCAGAACATACCCCATTTCCCTGCTGGGGTTTGCAGCCCCTCCTGAGGTCCATGCTGCTGTGGCAGCTGAGCATCAGGCTGTCTCCACACGTGACAGGGCCCTAGGGACTGAGCATTCTGTAGCATCACCTGGCACAGGGCTGTGTCCCACTGTGCTAGGAGACATTGTACTGTGCGTGTCTGTGATTTTGATGATTATGCACTGTTTCCTCAGCAGAGGTTTTGCCTCACTTTTAGACAAATACCTTGCAAGGCAAGGTATTTTTTCTTTGCCTTGCAAGGATCTAGTCCAGCACCCTTCCTGTAACTGGTTGTTGGTGTATTACTGTAATAGCCAATGGCCATTAAGACATCGAGGGAGTCCATTCTTTCCAGCTCTTAATTTGTTCAAGCTGCCTGTCTTTTCTCTTTTTAAAGGGATGTCTCTTTCCATTACACATGCTTAGTGCCTCTCTTCAAACAGCATTCCTTTGATGCTATTCATGGGACAAACAAGTTGACTGATGAAGGGAATTTACCTGCAAGAAACAAAATGTCCAAGAGTATCAGCGTGCTTACACTGTGACTCTGGTTGTTGGCCTGCTCCATAATATGCTGCTGAAGTTAAGCTTTGTGCACTGCAGTTGGTTCAGCTGTCACTAATACACCTCCTTCCTTTCCCATGATCAGTTCTCTCCTAATAAAGTGTGGTAGGTTGGATAGACCTTTACTGAAATCTGGAGAAAGAAAACAAAACTCTTCTCAAAATGATGGCCAGGTTTGTGAAGGAGATGAAATGAAGTGAGTTAAGAGAGCCAGTGAGGAGACTGGGTCTCTAATGGGAGAATCTGCAGTGGGAGCAGAAGAGCCAGGGGAGAAGTGGAAGTACATTTGGAAACACCGGAGAGTAGAAATGCAGTGGGTTTACCCATAGTATGGGGTACAGGAGGAATGTGGAAGTATACAGAAGGCAGCAGAAATAAAATCAGAAGTGAGGGATTGACAAGGATGAGAGCTGGGAGACTAAAAAGGATAGAGCTGGGAATGGTGGTTGTAGTCATGGGAAGAGGAACTTTAGGGCAAATGCAGCTGAGCTCCTCTATGTGTTGGTAAAAGCTGGGGTGTGACTGAGCGCTTCTCTCCAGCCATCACACGGGCATCAGTATTGCACCAGCCCTGGGGGCTGCACCATGTGTGTTTGTGAGGTGAGTCTGGGAACCTGGACTATCACAAACCTCTTGGCTCCCCAAGAAACTGCCCTTGTTCTTTCATTTGTATGCTCTTTGCTCATTTCATTTCAACAAAGTCATGATGTTTTACTTTCGAGCTTGAACTGAGCATCTGTAGACCAGGGGAAGAACACCTCCCATTACCTCACTGAAACCCCATCTGTCTTCTCAGTGAATGTGTGCCTGCAGCACATAGCTGGTGATTACATGGTGGATGTGTTTCCTCTCCTGTGACTGAGAGCTGGGGTGGCAGCTGATTCTTGTAAGGTTACTGGAGGAGGTGGCCTTTTTGGGGGACTGAGTATGGAAAATACTCTTCAGCCTTGATTTAAGCAGAGGTCTTACATGAGCCATTATTTTGTTCTTTCAGCATCACCTTTGATATGCATATAGAGATTTTGCTGAAATTGCTTTTCTGGCCTGTTCTTGAAAAATTCAGTGAGAACTTTACTTTCTAGCTCTGCACCAGTCAGGTTTAACTGAGTACAGTAACTATGCATTGTCTTGAGCAGTGAAAAAGGCAGATTTCTTCATGAGGGTGACTTCCCTACCACTTAGGTATCCTTTTGCATGCAAAATATTCAGAATACAGATTTTTAAAAGTGTTAATTCTACCTTTTCCCCTATCTTTAGCACAGGGGAGGCAATACTGCTGTATTTACAAAATTCTTTCATGAAACCTGTCTTGGAATTTATAATGTCTGCGAGCAAAGATGAAAAATGGGAGTGTTAAAATGGAGAAAAGTCAGCTGTAACATTATCTCCCATTTAAAATTAAAACTCTGAAAGCATAAAAGCATTTGAAAGCCTTTGCTTGTGTGCAGTTACACAAATGATCCTAAATTAATTGGTGTCAAATAAGCAGTCACCTGTGAGGGTGTCAGTGTTCCCTTCTGGATGTGCCTAAGTTTATTGAGATTCTCCTTCTTAACCAAGAGGAGAAGTAATGTTCCCCTGGTACTTTGGATTTGCCTGTGTGTATTCAGAGAGACTTGAAACAAATGGGTGAACCCATTTCCTCTAGCAAGCAGTGCAAGTCCAGTGGCTTTTCTCTCATCCCAGCCTGAAAGTCTGTGAAATGTGACTGATTTCCATAGTTCAGAGCTATCTTGACTTCATCCTAAAACTCTTAACAGGTCTAATGCTCACACAGCAGTTCTTGTCATTCCTTGTGTGTTGTTTAGTTTCCTCCAGCATTCATTATTGATATCCATAAGCGCATGTTGTGCTGCTGATCTAAGCAAATTGGATATGAAGTGAGTTGGCTTATTTTAGGACTTACCTTCGTGTAATCATGTCTGACTTGCCCATTTTTGAACGTGTGTGCCCCATTTCTTTGTATAAGTGAAACATATTTCAGGTGAGAATAGACTTTGAGCAGAAAATCAGCAATTCTGAGCCAAGATCTCTTTGTGCACCTGGGCACAGCTTCAGCCCCAAATGATAATGGTTAAGCTTACAAACTATCAACTGTTTTTTTAATGTGTACTGTTTTAAGAGTGAATGGGCCATATATTTTATCTCTTTTAATTACAATAGCATGAACCCCAGGTTTGTAGCAGGAACAGGACATAACTGTGGTAGTTTGGTTACATCATTGGGGTGATAATCATAGTTTAGTTTTACTCCCTATGCTCAAGACAGTTTTCTAGCTGCTGATGAGAAATACATGATTATATCTGATAGTATTAGTTAGGTATTTAAACCTTACAAGGTGGTTTTGATGGAGGATGGAAATGCACTGTCTGTACTGACCTGAAGGGAAAAGCCACTCTGTGTGGCCCCTTGCAGGGATCCCGTGGCAGCTCCGTGGTAGGAGGTGACCTGTGCTGCTCTGCTGTGCCTGCCAGGTGACCTGTGCTGCTCTCTTCTGCCAGCTCTAAACACAGAGCAGTCTGGTGGCTTTCCTCAGACTGTGCTGGGAAAGAGGGTAGGACAGTATCCAAATCTAGCATCTTGAAGTTTGCCTTAGGAGGGGTGTAAAGGAGAAAATAGACTGAATCACAAGGGAAGCAGCAAAAGAACGTTTTTTTTATTTGGCCAAACAACTATTTTTGTGGAGGGTAAATCATTACTTTTGACGCCATCTGTCTGAATTCCAGTGAATCTCACTATAACTGATCAAAAGTAATAAATAATTAAATAGTAGTGCTTAAATAAGTACCTCTGCCTTGCTTTCATTTAGTTCCCTTGGTTCTGGTGTTTGACAAGTACCTGTCTGCTGCTTTGCAGCTGTGAAGGTGGCTCTTCGTACCTACGCTGCTGCCCTACTTTCCAGCAATTCATGCAGTGAGAAACCCGATTATTTTTTCAGTCTAGTGGTCCTACAATGCGCTGTGGTGGAAACTCTACCTGCACTCCCTGCAGTTTCATGCTGCCTGTGGTGAAGCCAAAGCGTGTCCCCCTGAGCCGTGGGTGGTGGCCGGGCTCGGCGGTGTCCCGCGGGTGCCGTGGCTCTGCAGGCGCTGCGGTGCCCCGGAGCAGCGGAGCGCTGGCCGGGAGGCTCCGGCTGCCGCCGGCCCGCAAGGTAAACACTGCGTGACCTCTGAGCCAGCCAGTCAACTCGCACGTGGCCTTATTAGGCAAACCTTGGAGCCGTGTCTGGGGACGGAACATGCTGCAGGAGACGCGCAGCCCAGAACGGATCCAGCGCAGACCCCGGGAGATGCGACCCAGTTCTGCGGCGCTGACAGCGAGCTGCTGCCGCCTGAGCCCGGCTGTCACAGACACTGCACTCTGCCTGGCTAATATCAAGAATTGTGCTAGTGGTGGCTTTATAAAGTGAAATCCTTTTGTGTAAATGTTAGTAGTTGTAGTTCTCTTCCTGGGGTGTTTTTTATGTGCTTGGTTATACCCTTAGGATGCCAGTTCACGCTGTCAGTCCATATACTGAAACACTTATAGGGGCCTTTGCTGGGAAGAGTGTCTTCATTCCTTGTGCTGCCTGCTTTCAGAGGAGTACCTGTACTAAGAGGAACTAATTTATATTTTATTTTATGACTTTAGGACTTGTTTCTCCTCTCTTATTATGCAGTTTTATGCCCTTTATTGGAAAACTGATTTTTACTGGCTAAAGCAATTACCTTGCTCCCAGAAGAAGGGGAATATTGGCACCCACTGTCTGAGTACAGACCAGGACTAAGCTAGGTTGCTTCATACCCACCTCATAAAATCTGACTTTCACATGGAAGAAGCCTTTTAAAAAGTATTTATGTTTTTCCTTTAGTGTAATCTCCACAGATTTAGACAAGCAGATGCTGTGCAAACATTCCCAGGCAGCTCTGGGAAGGCTCTTCAGATCTGACTTGTGATTAACTTCCTGGTACCCCCCCTGAGCACCAAGAATGTTGGTGATTTTTGCAGGGGCCTTGGGAGTGAATGAGGGCAATAAAGGGAAAAACACCATAGCTGCCATGAATTTAAACCTGCTCTCTAGAGAACAGGCTCCAGAACTGCAGCATCACTGGGTTAGATTTTCTTTCCTCATTAATTTTTGCTTAGACATGCTGGTTGCAAATTAAGCCTTGTACATGTGCCTTTTTCATAGTGCAGTGACAGTACTTACAGTCGAACTGTCCTACCTTGACCATCAGCTCTTGAATAAAACATGCATTTTTCTTTATTTCTTTTAATAAATATTTAATTTTCTGAGAAAGTATTGCAACATGCCATAAACAGGATGGGAGCTGGGGTCATGGATTTCTTGTCTGCAAGGTTGCTGTCTGCCTGAGGCTGGAAAAATTATATTTCAGGGTGAGTATGCAGGCATAGGATGTAGCCTGTGAAATGTCACATTGCAGTGGTAAACAAAATTGGTATTTTCCTTAGATGACTATCACGAAGAGCCAAAGAACTTTGTTATAAATTCTTCCTTGGGGTATGCATGCCTCTCTCTGCTCCCTTATTGGGCTTTTACATGCGTGCAGAGGTGTTCAAGAGCAGCCAGGAGAAAACTCAGTAGTGTGGCAGAGCTTTTTGTGGCACCTACCTGCATGGGGCCACTTGCTGCTCCGGGCGAGGAGACAGCTTTGTACTGGTCGCAGACCAGAAGTGTCAGAAGATGGGGAAACCCATCCTAGAAACCTTGCCTGCTTGTTTTTGAGAGATACAAATTTAATGGTCTCCCAGCAGCAGTTTAAGCCTGCTGGGGCCATCTCAGCAGCAAAGCTCTTGTTCACTGCAATAGCAAAGAAGCAGCTGAGGCTTCACAACTCCAGTGAGGGATGTCCACAGAGCTGTGACTAGCCCTGTGCCTTCACAGTCTGAGCTGCAGCTGCTCCACAAAGAGCTGTGGTGTGAAGCACTCTTCAGTGCTGTTTTGCTGGGTAAAATGCCATGTCTCCTCAAAGTCCTTGAGCTGTTTAATGATTGAGATTGTCTGTATTGCTGGGAGATGAGTTCCTGCCTTATCCTTCTTTCCAGTCATTTGCTCAGTGCAGAAATGGCCGTGTTCACACCTGACAACTTCTGTTACTGCTTTGGGCCCAGAGACAAATAGGTGTGACTGAATTCAGATGATCCTCTCACTGAGATATCTGATTACCACATGAGAAAAGGGCATGTGGCCTTTGAACTTCCTTGAAGTCACTTCTCTAGTCTGATGCTACTTCTAAAGAGGAAAACCTTGGATATCTTTTAATTATGCTACAGTCTTGTCATGCAGTTTTGTGAACAGTGATATGAGAGGTAGAGATGACAGAGGACATTAGATTCATGTTCCTTATTCTGAAATGTGTTCCAAATCTGAAAGGTACCAGAATCTCCTTTTAGGAGTAATTAATTGCTGAAATTAATGAGTGGAGTGAAATCTGAGATAGTAATCTGGAGATTGGAAGGGGATTTCTAGTGTGGGTACAAAAATACCTGTTGTTCTCCCTTTTCCCAGAGCACATTACTAAATAGCCAGTACAAAAAGACCATCCATATTCTTTCAACACCTTTTGTACTACAAACCTCAGTACCCTTCATAAATCTTACTAATCAGCTTTTTCATCTCTTTGCATATGACCTATTTTGAAGTACACTATACAAGCAATGCAGTGCTGAAGTTAAACTGAAGACTTGTCCAAAACACAATCACTGGCCAAACATAAATCGTTTTGCCAGGATGATTATTTGGAAAGGATTATATTTGCTTTCTACTGGAGTGATGACACCGTGTCAGGAAACTTTATCCTGTTTTTAAAGTTCATATGAGTGGCCTCAGTTTAAGAAATGAGAAAATACTACTTCTCCACATACATGGGGTTTGGATGGAGAAGAAAAACCTGACTGGCATTGCCAACCCAGAATATGAACTGTGATTGCAAGGTGAGCTGCTGGGACGTGACTTGAGCTTTTAAATGATTGTACTATTGAAGTAATCTTCTGGGAGATTTTTGACCTGTCCTTCAGCTTTGGGCTGACTTCTTGAACAACTTGGCAGAGATTGGTGGTGACTGGGAGGAAGGGGAAATAAGAAAAGAGAATGCCTTCCCACTTTCCTTTGGAAAGATATGCCTGCATACCAATAACAGACAGGGTGGTGTGGGGTAGGCAAGAAGCCTGCATGCTAGGAGGGGAGGTCAGATGGACTGATGGAAAAGAGTCGTCTGCTTTAGCCCAGTCTTTTCACCTTCATTGCTGCAATCATCCACATCTCAGATCTTGGCATAGCTCATTTTGACTAGCTATTCCAAGGGTGCTCACCTTGGCCAGAAGAGCAGTTGCATAAAATTCATGAACTCCTTTAGATCTCTACCCATAGAGAATGGATGAAAATATGATTTCATCATTGTGTTTATACAGATCATCTCAGTTTTCTGTGTTGCTCAGATTCCTTCTTATCTAACTAGCTTATTTGCAGAAAGTTTCATGCAGTCATGGTGGATTTTCTTTCCTCTGCATTGTTGATTTCTTTAAAATTTTATTTTATTTTTAGGTTTTCTTCAAACAGCTGTCATAGACTTCTTTGATTTTTGCTTTTATGATAACTGCAAGTCACAACAAAGTATCTACCTCTCTTTATCACTTCTAAATGCTTCTAAATATAAAATCATAAGTGATCAAAATTCAAGAGTAAAAAAATGCCTGATCTTGGTGGGACCTGGTTCATAACTCCTCAGTGCTTTGGGACTGCCAGGCCTGTGAGTTGGGAAGTGTTTTGCAAGTTGTTTAAACTCCAGCTTTGATTAGAGCTATTAGTTCTGCCAGACGAAAGGAAGATATTTTCCTTCTCTTCCTGTGGGAAGCTTCAGAACAATATTTAACTGCCAGCTGGTCTTTCATGAGCAGTCTCAGATTTGAAATGTATACATGCTTAACCTCGAGCTCTAAGCCCAGATGACTGCAAACTTAGCTTCCCGCTGGGCTGCCCCCCTTTCCGAGGGCTGAACTGTTGTTCTCTCTTTGTTTGCTTGTGTTGGAAGCTGCTAATGCTCAAGAATTAATGATGGCAGAGGGGGACAAGAACATTACTACCGATTTGTAACACAGCCTTGATAAGTGCTCAGCTCAGTTTGGCTGAGCACACTTGTAGGTCCTGGAGACTGGATCATTTTTGAAGGACAAACTGCTCTTCCTCTTTTCTTCATCAAGTATTTGGAGATTAATTTCTTTTCTTCTGGGAAAGATGTGCTCTTAAGCCTGCTCTTTTCAAACAAGCAGCAAAATGCTAAATCCAAGACTTCTTTTATTGATACCCTTGGTTGACTCTGCTGACTTACTGTTTCTGCACCCTTACTGTTTTTCTCCACTTCCAGAGCTGGTTAAGGGCTAGTACAGAGACTTCTATTGTGGTAGGTGATCCCTTTTTGATGGAAAGAAGGGATGGAAATGGTCAGTAACCTACAGTTCAATATTCCCAGTAATCTGTGTAAAGTGCATAGCATTGCTGTAATACCCCAAGGCTCCAACATCTCAGAATTTTAATATTGGAGGCAGTGTTGGCACATACCCCTCATCTTAAATCAACACTGAATGAACTCTGGGATTGCAGATTCTGCACAGTGTCACAGTTTCAGTATCAACAGCAGTGACATTAATGTTAAATCATAGGTACTGTGCACAAGAGCAATGGCTGGTGATCACCTTCCAACCAAACATGAAGAGATCTTGAAGGTATTTTTGTGAAGAGCTTGATAGAGATTTTTTTAAATTGAATATTTTACTTTCCCCTATCATAACTCTCTTTAGTCCCATGAGGTAGCCCCTGGATTCTTGACCTATCAGCTGTATATAGTAGAAAAAGGAGTCCTATTTGTACCAAAGCCTATCACAGATATTTCTTCCCACGTGGTAGCCAGAGCAGTTGTAGAGACTGGCTTCTTAATGTGTGCTGTAGGCAGAAACTGAACAGCACATGCAAGAACCCATTTAAAATTACACAATTGTGAGAGGCAATCCAGAGTTTTCCTGTCTTTCTGCAGCTCATTGTGCTTTCCCTTCTGCATCTCATCCACCAGGAGGATGCTGAGGGTGAAATGTTGAGGATTATGTATAGCAGAGAAATGGGGGAGCCTGACCCCTCCCTTCACAGAAAGAACCACACTCCTCCTCTCTGTTGTAGGGGACATTGTCAGACAGGACAGTGACATTTGAGCTGAGGTCACCTCCTGTTTTAGCCAGAAGGGTTGATCCCTTTCCTGATCATAAGATCCTGTGTCTTTTTCTTTGTTCTGGCACATCCTGAAAAGCACACACAGCAAAAATAAAAGGGAATGTTTTCTACCAGTTTAGTCATCAGGCTGGGTCACTAGGGGAGCAGGACCTAGCAGAGGTCCTGCAGCAGGAGGAACGATGGCTGGGACTGTCTTTTTTGGCAGCCTTGAGCTATTGCATCAGCTCAGCTGTCAAGTCTACCTTCTTCAACCTTGCTGTAGATTGCAATTTATCAAATGAGTGGTCTTTACCTGCATTTTATCAGAAATTTCCCTACTTTGTACCAGATGAGTTACAAGTACTTAAAAATTCTCCAAGTAATAATAACTCTGTTTACAAGATCAGGGGAACAGTCTTCAGACAAACAGGGTTGAGAAAGAAGGGATTTTTTGAAACAGGATGTCTCTTGTTGCTATACCAATGCATATCCTGGTCCAGATTTTCCCCATTAACTGTTACCAGCAGCTCCTTAGTTAGTTCTGCCCCATCTTATTTTTTTGTTTTAAGCACACTTGCACTTATGCCTAGGCCGTAAAGCACCAGATTTTCAGGTTAATTGCTGATTTGGGCTTGTGTCAACAGATTACATTTTTTGTATAGATTAGGCTCACATACATGGAGGCCTTCACAGCTGGTCAGGAGTGCACAGCAGGGTTGGTTTGTGTTCTGTTGGTGGTGCTGGGAGCAGTTAGAATTAAACACAAGAGGTAGCAAGGTTACAGGCAAAGAAAAGAAACATGGTATGCACCGTCAAATATTTCTGAGCAGAGAATGTTACTTGATGAGACAGAGGCTTCAAGGCCTCTTATGTTGGGTGACTCTTGTTCCAGGGAGCTCTGGACTGTTGAAAGATCACCTAAGAAAAGGTGCTTTGAGTAGGTCTACTCCAACATGATTTATGTTTTTTAAAAATAAATAGATTAAAACAAATATCAGGTGCGTTAGACAAGATGGAATTCATTCTTCTATCCATTGCAATAACTTGTTAGCATGAAAAACAGTGTTTTGATGACCTAGACAGGCTAAGTACAACTTCATCATGAGCCAGCAGCCATTGACAGGTTTTTGATACAGTGTGTTTTTCACTAGTGGTTTTGCAGTCTCTTTCACAGCATCATTGTTCATATCTTGTCTGTACATTGAGGTTCCCAGCATAGATCAGGGTTCTGTTGTACCAGGTATCACAAAAACAGGTAAGAATAATTGAGAACTTCAGCCTTGTGTTTCTAGTCTACCTTTTCATGGTCCTGACAACCCCAGTCCTGTGAAGAGTTTCTGCTCAGAATCTTAGAATGGTTTGGAATGGAAGGGAATTAAAGATCATCCCATTCCAACCCCCCTTCTAGGGACACTTTTCACCAGACCAGGTTGCTCAAAGCCCCATCCAGCCTGGACTTCAACACTTCCAGGGATGGGGCAATTCACAGCTTCTCTGGACAATCTGTTCCAGGGCCTCACCACCCTCACAATAAAGAATTTCTTCCTGATATCCAAACCTACCCCTCTTCAGCATAAAGCCATTATCCCTTGTCCTATCTACAGGTCCTTGTAAAGTCCCTTTCCTGCTCTCTTGTAGCCACCTTTAGGTACTGGAAGGTGCTCTAAGGTCTCCCTGAAACCTTTTCCAGGCTGAACCACCCCAGCTCTCTCAGCCTGTAATATTGGTAGTAGCTGAAATCTTTTGGAAGGAAGAAGTCTGTTGGAGGGAAGCTGATAGACTTCCCTATTTGTTTGGATGGGGTTAAGTGCATGGACCTGTTTGAGTCACATATTTAATGCTTCTTTGTGTCTGCATTAGACCATCAGGTAGTTCAGTGTGGGCAACTGAGCCACTGTGAGCCAGGGTTATTGCACCATTGCAAAGAAATATTTCCAGACTTTCAAAATTAACTAAAAGAGTTCCAACTCTTCAATCCAAAATCCATCAAACCTGTTAAATAAAAATTAAAAAAAAAAAAAAAAAGAAGTAGCTAGACAGTACTTTAGTGCAATTTTTCACCTTCTGTCTCAAATTAAAATATTTGGAGCTGTGGTGTCTGTTCTTAAATCCCTACCCCCACCAGTAATTTTGCTCATATGTTATCCATAAATCTTGTCTGTTTTAAATGTTCCAGCTAATAGTTAGGCAAAAATTTAGCATAATGCTATGATTATCAGAGTCCATTTTTTGGCAGCCTGGGTGCTGTTTTTTTAAGTAAACACTGCAGTTTATCCTGATTGGGGATATGAAAGAATGATTCCTCTTCTCAGCATTTTTTCTGTTGTTGTTGAGGGTTTTTTGTTTGGTTAAATTCTTAATATGAGGATTTAAGGGTTCTGCATTCGTTTTGCAGGAATATAATGTGTGATTTGGCTGGATGTTTGAAGTGGTAATATTATAAATCTCCCAATCACCAATGCCCAATCTGTTTTAGCATTCATGTGCCTAATTTCTGTTCGTAATCTGATTACTGGCTTGAGCTGCTCCGGCTTGCAGCCTATTGCTATGCATTTACTGTACTCCCTGGGACGCGGTAGCCTGACAGCTCCAGTCCTGTGCTATGAAAAATCTCTACACGATATTGCTAAGACAGGCCTGAGGGCTGTGGCTGCTTGGGAATTAGCTGCTATTGTAGTTTCTCTTTGCCGAATCCTTTGTTTGTGCAACCATGTTCAGAAATCCTTGGATCTCCAGCTATTTGGGAAATGTTAAATTCTCTGAGGAGCAAGGTAAGAGTTCCAGGTGGATGAAAGAAAATGCAGTTTGTGTGTGTTTAATCTCTCGTATGTATGTCTGCATGTGTAAATATTGTTTGACTGGCTCTCCTGCAGCTGCATTAGGTACTTTAGCAATCAGTATGCAGTTAGTCACCTAGGCTATTTTGTTAGTTCCTAAAGGACACTTTTGAAAGATCCGATTAGATGGATCTTTTAATTAGCTTAGCATGCCACCGACTTAGGGCCTTTAAATATACTGAGTAATGCTGGAAGGTTGCATCTACTTCTTCTTTTTAGATTCTGCATTTTAAATTTACTACACATTAAATTATGGAGAGTGGTTTTGTCGGGTAGTTTGTACCTAAGAGAGAGCAGAGCTAGGCTGAACAAATGGTTAAACTTGTGAGCAAGTCTGATTTACACTACAGTAAAAATACTCTTAATTTTGAATAAAAATATTTTAAATTGTTATAATATGATTATGAACATGTTTAGAATTCTTCAGTCAAAACCAGAACAAAATGATGTAAATATTTTTCCTTCTATCCACTACTGTGAGGATTTTTTTTTATCTTTAAATTAACCATTGAATAAGACTCTGCTAAATTGATGTTTCTTTTGTGGGTATATTTATGGTCTTTTGATGCAGAGTTGTTTTATTTTTCCTCCTGTGTTTATATTTAAGACTTCCATATTGTGGTAAGTAAGTTTTATTGGACTTTAATCCCCCCCACATGGTGTTTAATTTGAACAGGAGGAAATACATAAAATATCAAAACTGTGTAATGGAATTTGATTGTCTGCTAAGTTTTTCTGTGTTTGGCATGTGGGGGAAGATCAGGACTCACCCCTGTGAAACATAGCAAAGTTTTAAGATGATTTTTGAGGCATTATAGATGTGGTGTGTATGAATGTTACTGAATGTGTTTAAGGGGTACAAGAGCCAAACCGGCTGTGCCCCTCCTAACCCTGCTCCCTCCCTGCTCCCAGGGAAGCAATGCAGGCTTCTTTCTTCCTTTCTCATATTCCCTCCCCAGTTTTGGCTGGGCTAGGCAGAATTTCTCTGTGGTCTACTTGTGGTTTTCATGGTGGACAGCTGTTCCAGCGCCAAAAATTCTGGGATGGTTGCATCCTGTTAGAACAGCTATAAATTTAAGATATGCCTGGTTCTGATTAGCTGAGCTGATACTGAGCTGGGCTTTGGAAGTTAGTGCATAGTCCTCTCAAAGTAATGTAAATCTGGCCTTTTTAGAGGATCCATATGGCTCAGAATATTCTTTTTAATGCCGTAGTGTAAAATATAATGATTTATATGCCATTCACACTGTTTTTCTTACAATATTCTGTTTTGATCTAACAAGATGTTTCTGTGTAATCTTTGTGCTTTCTTCTTCATTTAATGGAAAGAGAAAATGAATGTTAACAAAAACAGGAAAAAGTTGCCTATTAAAGTTGAATAATGCTATTAGGAAAGCTGCTTGAAATCTGCACTGACTTGTAGCAGATGCCTAAAAAATGCCTTTTTGCACATTTTAAGCTTCTTTATCAAGTTGTTAAAATCATCTTTTCTTCTGTTACTTTTTAAAAGCTTTTTTTCCCATCTTTATACCTGTTGAGGTGGCAGAAGGAAATGAAAGAGGATAAGAAGTTTTGAAATGCATAGACAAAATGTAGATTCTCTAAATTAAGACCCATATTGTCAGCTATAATATCATTCATTAAACCCTTTCTGCAAAAATAAGAGATATTCTACCCAGACTTAAAATACTGTGCATAAGCAAAAAAGTACTTTTTGCAGTTAGGTCATCTTTGAAATAGTTAAATCTCATCTCTGAGGTGGAGTAATAGGAGTGTAGCTACAATTGAATTGTTGAAAGTTTGGGTTGTGTTCTAAAGTCTGGGTCTGTCTTTGAAAAATTAAATGATTGCTGTGTCAGTGACCAACTGTTTATTAATTTAAGGTCTTGGGTAGTAGATTTAATACAGATGGGGATGGAAGGCAATTTTTCATTGGGAGTAAGTTGTCAGTAGCTCCATGTGTTTTTGCACAGCAGTCCCAGACCAGGACAGGCTCCTGGCTGGCAGCTCTGAGGTCTCTTGGTTGCATCCTCAGTGAATGGAAGGAGAGGGTACTTGGAACACTGCTCCCCCCTGCCACTGGTCATCACTTAGACCCTCTGGTGATGCACTTCATTGCAGAAATTAAAAAGTTTCATCTAGGGGAGGGTGGGGAGATTGCCCATTGCTTGTTATGGTTCAGTCAGTTTTGAGAACCTAGAGACTTTGTAATACGTGCTTTTTGAACATATGACTGCAGTTTTGCTCTCAGTGTAAACATGTGTTCTTTCTTCTGTGAAATGCACGTTGTAAGGCTATTCAGAAAAAAAAAAAAAGGGAGCTTCCAAACAGTAGACAATCTTCAGAAATATTTCTGTCATGGATAGTGTAATACTGTTGCAACAGATCCTCAGCTGAACATCTCTTGGCTTCTGCAGTGAATATGCAGTTTTTATAGTATTGCCAGGCTGCAGCCAAAAAGGCTCTTGGTGCCTGCAGCATTTCTCATTTGCAAAGTGCTTCATAAACATGTCCATTGCCCATTTTATAAGCTGGGAAACAGTGAGTTTAAATGATCACTCCAGGTTCTAGTGCTACACCACAAATAATAGGAATAGAACATGGCAGTTCCATAAAGAGTTGATGCTTTTGATAGGTCTACTGTCTGTACTCATTTTTGCAAAGCTTTGGTTTATCGCCATCTTGGACATGCCAGCTGGTGCTCCTTTGCTTAGAGAGAAGGCCTCTGCACAGCCTTTGGCAGGGGAAGAAGGCTATGCTTGGAAACTATAACCTAGATTACCAAAAGTTCCCCATTTATTACAGCATCTTCACAATGTATTTTTTCTATTTCACAGATTTTGCCAAAGGAAACTCAATCAGATTTAAGCCTTCACGATTGCTCCTAAGGAAGAGAGCGTTAAGGTAAGGACAAACTTTTCTTGCCCAGTGAAGGTGGCTGGTTGCAGTAACTTTCCATGATTGCTTGAATCTACATTTATTCTTTTGTCAGGAAAAGTGATTATTGGTCCTCTCACAGGACCAAGCTTTTGCTTCAAGCAGATGCTCTGATCGACCATTGAAAAACCAACTGCCTCTAAAGTAATGTTAAATTTTATAGCCGACATTGCTAAAGGGAAAGTCCTGCTGTGCACTGAGCTTCCTGCCATTGCAATGCCCATTTTTTCTTGCATTGCATGGACAGAGTGCAGACATCCAGTGTGAACCAGCCTGGAACACTTACATGTCTGTAAAAGCAGGTGGCTGAGATGGGTGAATTAACTATACATCCTTGCAGAGTGCACTCGTGGGGAGGGAGAAGAAAGGAGACACTGCAGAGATGAATGGGCTGGTGGTGTTGCTCCCATGCCGGGCTGTGGCTGCCTCGTGGTCTGCGCTTTTAGGACACAGTTCCACAGGGCTGAGTAAGGGGATACAATTAAACAGCTGAGCAAGAAGGCAGGTCACATTCCCTCTCTCTTCCCATCCTTGCTCCCGCTGCTTTGGGTGTCCATGTTTGTGCTTGCTGGACTCATTCACAGTGGCACAGAGAGGAGGTCAGGAGTTGGGAACCAACCCTTGCCTCAGCTGTTTCATTGGTTCAGCTGCACAGGAATCCACCTGCCTTAGGTGCACAGGGTCATGTTTGCAAGCTTCTTTTCAGTCAGGGCACACACCTAGAGCACACCTGCTTCCCTGCCATATTGTTCCTTAGGTCCTGCAGAGAGATGGAGGGAATGGGTGTACAAGACACACTGTGCTATGAGAGCAGGTAGGGGAAAGTAGCAATGAGAGTAGTAAAGAAGGACATGACTGTAAAATGGACCTTTTACATAAGAGTCCAGGGAAAGAAGTTCTTCTGAAGGTAAAGAGAAGTGAACAGCAAACACCTAGTTGGCAGGTGTACAAGTGGGTTTTGTACTTCAATCATAAAATCTCAGTATGCCATAGCTTTAATTGGGATGGCAGGTCAGTGTTACCAGTGGCATTTGGATCAAACTTCTGGTTGCTTTTGGGCATATAACTAGGTTAGTGGGACAGCTATTTAGAAACCATATGCTGCTGCAGCAGCAGCAGATGAAGTTTTCAGCCTGGAATCCCTGATGTACAGCACGCAGCTTGCACTTACTTTGGAAGTTACCAGAACAGTACAACTACTGAGACTGTGAAGTATTGTACTAATCTTACATTATACATTGGTTTTAAAGGAAAACTATTGAAGTTGTGAAATATTGCCTGTGTTTTAACAGGAATCGTCTGAATTCCTGAAAACTGGGGAGTATGATGAGTTTGTTAGGGACCTGAGGCCAAGCCACACACAAATCCTGTATGAAACTAAGTGGTGGAACCTCATGCTGTTGATTACATTTCATGAACCATGATCAAAAGCTGTATTTCAAGCAAGGAAAGGGCAATAAGTTCCTCTTTCAGTATCCAGATTTATTGGAGACTTCAAGGAAGAATTCTTTCAAACTTCCAGTTTAATTTTTTTTTTATTTAGAGAAACCCATGTATTCCCTAATTATTTTAATAATAAATGTGCATAGCCTAGCTATTAAGTGCAAAAATTCATAGTGTAGTGCGGCTACTCAGAATCTGCACCTAAATTTACAACATGACTAGATGTAATTGTGGTATTTCTAGAAGAGGGTTTTGGATGAGTTTGAAGGTACAATGTATTTGGCAATCCAAGTCTGACTATCTGACTTTGCTTAAGCAACTGAATTGATGCTGTGACTGCTCCTCCAGCAGAGAAACTGATAAAGCAGGGAGAGGTCTGGAAAGATCCCTTGGAGGAAAAAGGGAAGTCTTGTTAAGGAATTACTTATGAGTTTGTTTTTTAAAACACTTATAAATTGGGTTTTTAATTTTTTTTCCTATTTGGAATTGCCTTAACATCATTCCGACTCAATTTAGATTCCTAATGAATGTTCTTATTGAACACTGTGACATGTCCTAAATATGCCTACTTTCATTTTTAGAACTAATTTGATGTATGTGTCTATAAATACTCAATTGTTTGGCTTGACTCTGTCGTCTTCAGAGCAGTGGTGTGTCTGAGTCCTCTGTGCATGGGAAAGGAATGTAATTATGCATTGGATGAAAACATTTGGGTTTTCTCATGTGCAAACATGTAAAACAAGCAATTCCACCTGCAGCTTAGAAAGAGAGAGAAAAAAAAAAAGTGTCTGAAGAGATAAAACTCCTAAATTGTGGATAAAATAGTATATGAAAATTGTTAGTTGTTCATTATTAAGGGAAACTGAAGGGACCTTCACAAAGCAGATAACCTGTGATGCTGTTTAGTGCAGTGAAAGTTAAGCTTAGGAAGTTTGTGAATATTTAAAGAATTTTAATGAAATCTGCCAGTGAGCAAAGGCTGCAAGCCACCCTCTGTGTAAAGGAGGTTTAGGAAACTCCTGTACAGGAAGAACTGGATGACCTTGAGGAGTAATAGAAGAAGGATGTAATGTAATAATACTAAGTGCCCAGTTGTGCATTGGGGGCTGATAAATTTTTGTGTCACTTGCAACTGATAAAAACAAAGCCTTTGCATATTAGTTTGTCATTCAGGACTGAGCAACCAATACAGTGTATCTGTAAAAAGGCAAATATGTTGTAGATCCTAGCATTCAGCTAGCTAGTCATATAATAATGCTTTCTCTACTAAAAATCATATTTTCATAAGATACTCCTAAGGCCCAAGTCTAGAATGAAGACGACCCAATTCTGGTCACCATATACAAAAAATGTTTACCTAAAACTGGAATAAGTAGAGAACATTGTTATAGATAATCAATGAGACCGAGAGCCTTTCCTGGGAACTCTGAAAACATGTAGATAAGCTCTATTAATAAAAATAAGTAAAGTAAGTGACAGCACTGGCACAAAAACAAATGGATGGAAACCCAGTGGCAGACATTTAAACAGGGTTTAAAGGATCTCTGTCTTCAAAGTTGCTAGAATTCCCTGGAGGGAGGAGCAAGAGTGAATGTAACTAGTTTACAAGCAATCCAATAATACAATTGTTTATAGAACCATCAGGCCTAGTGTCAGTGCTGATTCCATGATTTTACTCTTGGAAATTCTCATAGGAATTAGGCATAGTGGGGGGTGTTCATGCACAGTTCATTTAAACAAAGATTTGCTGTTGAATGAATGCTTTCCTGTGCAAAGCCCCTTGCTTAGGGAAACCTAAGGTGCTACACTGTCACAGGCATTATGAAAGCAAGTGCAGATACTGCTAAAAAGCCCAGGTATTCAAAAGTCATGAATTCAAAAGTCAAATTACTTTTGTCTTAAGTAATTAAGTTGATTTGGCAGAATAAATTTGGGGTTGGTTTATAGCCTTCGGCCAATATTATTTGCATTTTAAAAACTCATCCTCAGCTAAAAGGAGTAGAAACTGCTTTCAAATGGGAACTGGTTATCTCTCCATGCAGGGTTCTCCAGAAATGTGTCTATAACAAAATAACATATTGTGAGGCTAGTAAGAATTACAAGTGTTGGCAGTGTGGGATCAGGCATAGAAGAACATCCAGTTAACTCTCTGATTCTCTCCCAGTCTCAGGTGACACGTGGATCCATTTGCTTGTGGCTGCCGTGTGCTATTATTTCATTGTGTTTTGATTTTTGTTTAGTTCAATTACCATGTGTTTGCCCTGCAAGGATACACAGTTCTCTCTAATGGACAGCTTATTGCAGCTCTCCATCTTCTATTTGTTATTTTCTGTAGTGGCTAGCACTGCTTTTCTTGGCAGTACCTGAAATAATTTCTCTAAGTGCAGTTGTTGGAGACAATTTGCAGCAGGTGGCATGGTGCCTGGTTGTGACACAACCCAATTTCTTCATTGTCATTTCAAGGGTTTTATTCTCCCTTCAATATCTTAAGAAGGAATGTTATTTATAAATTATAAACAAGTAAATACTTATGAAGAATATTAGTCAATATATGTTAAAACACTTTTCAATGAGAATTGTCCTTTGGAAATAGTGAGTACAGAATTCATATCCTTGAAAAAAAAAGCAGACATTTAAAATCTGTCCTAAGGAAGGATTTTCCAACAGTAAGACTGTGTGGTTTTTCTTATCGAAATGACTTTAAATCATATGGCACACCGCTTCTGTGAAAAATGAAGAACCTGGGATCACTGTGAGCATTTAAATCTGTTATACCTATCTACACTTTTTACTAAAGGTTTTAAGACCGTTATAAGTTTTCTTATGCCCAGCTGGGATAGTCACAATGGCAGAATACAACAATTTGTTCTCTATTTTTATTGATTGAATAAAGCCCCCCTTAGTTACAAGGAGGAACTCTTCCTCCAAAAAAGTCCCTGTAGACAGTTGGGATCTACTTAAGACCATTATGACACCTACATTTTACAGTTAAGGTCCATATATTTAATGAAGATATTTAAAGAATAATTTGCTTTCTTCTAAATGGGCAATTTTCCTGTTTTGAAAAGACATGGTATAAAAAATTATCTGATACTCCTATTAGCATATTATAAATAGTGTAAGATCCAGAGAATGGTGCAGTAACAAAAACAGGGTAGTCATGCAGAAGGCTTCTAGGTGGAGTGTACATCCAGTACTGCATTTGATGACATGTTTTAATATTTATGAAGAACCATTCAATATAGATTATTTTAAATGTAATTGCTTAGTAGAGCATTTTGAAGGCAGTCTCCAGTCAGTAATTTAATGCAAAAATGTGTCATAGTCAGTTCCAAACAAGTTTCAAATTATGTTAGGTTTGGCTTTCTGAGTTTCTTTGGGTTATTTCTTAGCTCATTCTTAGGGAAAATATTTTCTTTGGTATCTGTGTAAGACTATCTTGCAGTAAATTGGTTATGTCTTGGGTTTATTTGATTTGTAGCAGAGACATCCACAGTTCTGTAAACCAGATGTTGCTTTCAGTTTTCAGAAGGAGTTCTCATTGGAAGATAAAGAAGAGCTTGCGAACAGCACAAAGGATATTGATGCTAATCTCTTAGCAGTACTTCCAAAAGGTAGGTAAGGGAGACATATTATGAACAAAAGTGGTAATTTAACAGCATGTGAAGTTTCGTCTGTGCAAGTACAAGGCACATTTAAAATCACTTAGACACAGATGTTTTGTAGATGAGTTTTCCCTGTGAAGTATGCATGAACATGAAACGGGGGATGAACCACAATGGTCTTTTATGAGACCTTCCTACATCTCTGTTTCATGAAGTTCAGCTTTCTTTGCCTAGTTTCAACAGTTTAGTAGTTGAAATTCAAAACTTCAGAGAGTTTATTTGTACAGTTAGATTAATTCTGGTGTTAGAGGCATTAGTTTGACTTGTTCAGAGTCATAGCTCTTTCCAGGGCCCTTTGGTGGTTAGTGGAGTCACTGTGCTTTCCGTGACCAACTCATTGCACTTTGATTTTTGTCTTGCATGCTAAAGGGCCTGTAGTACACAGGGAGTTTAGTTTGGGTGGGTTTTTAGGGGTTTTGTTCCAAACTTCTCTCTTAATCTGAATAATTTCTGAGGAAAACAGCAGTTCCATCTTTATAATTTGACACAGTTGATGGAAAGGCAAGAAATAATTCTCTTGAATTATTTAGAGAAAATCACAGTGTGCTAGACCCATAGAGGGTGGCATTTGACTGAAGAACTATGTGCAACTGGCACAAAGATGTTCCCTGCATTCAAGGATGTCGTTGACCTCAGAACTTTGACTAAAACTGTGTGTATGTTCTGGTGATATTTACTCTTTTCAGACAAGCTACAAGACTAAATGCACTAATCCCAGCGTAAAGGAAGTGGCTTGCTTTTTTTATGTCATTTGTTGCAGAGTTCCTCTGGAAAGGAGCACTTCTTCCAGCGTAACATTTAAGTGCTGTTTAAGTGATATGCTTGCTTTTAAATATGATCATTACAGATGTTCAGAAAAAAACATTGTTTCTTTCTGAACATTTGATGGAATGATGAAATAGATGTGATATGCATTTATACAATACAGACTTCTGAGAGAACCAGACACTTATAACCCATAGTTCCTTATTATTCCTTACACTTAGCCTCACAATCATGTAGCCAGCAAATTAATTGAGCCTTCACTTGAGAAACCTTATCTGTAAGTTGCTTCTCAGTGAACTAATTTCTATTCCAGGATGTTTCTATTTTTCAAAAAAATATTCTCATAATAAAGGCATCATATTTGGTGTGTACGAGACTTAAGAAACAGCAGTGGAAGCTTTTGGTTGCATTCTGAGAGAACTACTTGCAGTCCAGGGCTTTTTGAAAACACAGTTTATTTGTCCTTTCTAGAGCCTAATTTTGATGCAGATTTGCACATGTTAAGAAATTGAAGGAATATGTTTACTTTTCAACTGATACAGACTGAACTGAGGCCAGCAGTTGGGCATTGAACATGAACCTTTGCTGGCATAAACAAAAGATAAATACTTCTCCAGCCTAGTTTTAAGACCATCACCTTCCCAGTTGTAGAGGAGGAAGTACAAATGAGGCTGGTAGACTTTGCTATTGTGTTAAATTTTCCTCAAAATGAAAATGTCTGGTACCTCTGTCGCAATGGTTGTTTACTATCTCTGAGAAATGAATCCTCTGACAGGTAACCTTTTGATCCTTGTCTATCCAGGCTTCACAAATGTATGTGCTCACCCTCTATCATGAACTTTTAGAAGGCTTAACTGAGTATTTACAGCATCTGTACTGTAAAAAGGAAACTGCTGTCACATGGCTGCAACTTTATTCATATCCCCTCTGCAGCTGTCAAAGAGGGCTTTCAGCATAAACATGTTTATATTCTGTTGCAGGTTTCTGAAAGAGTTCTATGAATATATAGTTCTATAAGAAATATTTAATCTTAATTTAAGGAGTTTTTAAAATATAGACTATGCTCCAAATGTACTTTTTGTTTTCCCTTCTGGGACGACATGGGGAACAATACTGTTTTTCCTAAATAATGGTATTCCAAAGTAAATTTTGTTTCAAAGGACTACAGTTACCAAAGTTAAGATGCCTCTTGACAGTTTACCTCAGAGGGTATCCTACCACAGCCTCCTGCTCAGCATCCTAAAATAAAGCCTCAAGTTCAGAGCTGTTTCTGAGCTGTGGCTGTTCTTCCTCTTGTCCTTAACTGACCAATGGTGCTTACAAAGTGTGTTGCCATGAAGTAATCTAGATAAGGAGCTTTTACTGTGAAATTAATTATTTTAAGCTGCTTAGTCTTTTCTTGTGTGCTGAATCAGATTTTTGTGCTACCTTTTAGATAGAAGTGTTGATGTTCTTTAGCGCTCCCATGGTGTTTGTGATGGTCATATGGAAAAACATCCCATGGACAGACGGGAACTGGCACCAACAGATTGAAATTTTAAACTGAAAAGGAGAAACCTGGTCACCTAAATTTGCAAGGGCTAACCATTGTCCTTGGGAGTTAAATGTCTCCAACTGGTTTTTATGTTTTGAAGTAAAATATTTTGTTTGTTAAAAAGAAACCACTAGACTAGAAGGCTTTCTGCATTTTATCTTCTTTTGGATTTTCTTTTTTTGTGCTTCTTTCTCCCACTTTACCAAAAGAAGAATATTGCTGGAACTGCTTTCACAAACAAAATTCTGCAGATGTTGGCCAACCTAGCTGAAATTACTTATTTAATCTCAAGCTTGGAAAAAGTGTAAGGCAGCATAGAGTAGTCCCAGGCTATTTTTGTCCCTTGTTGTTTGGGGAGGTGTTGGGAGACATTTTTCATGAGACCAGTGCTCTTTTTAGGACTGCAAAGTGGTAGTAGAATCTCTGGAACTTCAGCTAGCATGTTGCAAGAGAGTGTTGAACTGATGCTTTGGGAGTTCTTTGGATGTTCCACATTTCTTGTATGTGGACAACTTATAGCCAAGTTTCCTTTTCTGGGGGTGGGGGAAGAGAAGACTTTCACTAACAAATGTAGACACACTTTAGAGCTTTACTAAAGCTGTATAAAAGACTTGTTCTCTGATGATGGTTTTGGTGACTGTATAAATTGGTGACTAGGGGAAAAAAAAGGATCAGGATTTGGATGAAATGTGATTTCACTAACTCTGAGCTCTGGAGGCCTTTGACTTGTCTGAAGACAGACAATTACAGGTTTTGTTTTGACAATGTTGTGTGTACATAGCCAACAGATAGAACAGAAAAACTCTAATAGCTAGCAGAACATAATTAAACAGAAGTAAATTTGGGGATGCGAGAGCCAAGTCTTTATAATAAATCATTTCCTTTGGTGTAGATCAGAAATGAAGGCTGGTTTCAAATGGGTAAGTTCTCTGTTTAATACAGTTCCACTGCTAGCACAGCTTGAGTAGACAGGGCAACAGTGGAAACTGCTCATGCATTGAGAGAAAAGTCTGTGAAAACGCAGCAGAAGGGCACATCTTTGCTGTGGAGTTGGTTCAAAATCAAAATGTGTTCATTCTTGCTGATCCCTTACATTTTATCTGTAATCCTTCTTTCAGGCTTTTCAGCATGTAAGGTTAATCTGACAGTCAATGTCAACATTGCATCTATGAGGTGTGAGCACTGCTACTGAGTACAGCAAACTTCCTGGATGAGTCAGCTGAGTTGGAACCCTGACCAAGCCATGCATGTTATATTCTTGCAGTAGGGGGAAGGCAGAAAAGGTGCATCTGACCTTTAAAAGGGTGGTGTTCCAATAATATTTATCTACTAAATATCTAGAGCAATGAGGTCTGGTGGCAAGAAAAAAATGCTGATAGGTTTACCTCTGAAGTAGAACAATGTCAGCTAGACACTCCTGACTCAACAGGTGTTTCTGATGGCAATCTCTGCCTGCCAATTTAGCAGGTGTAGATTTTTAGCTTGCTTTAACTTTTGACCCCTGGGTTAACAGGGTTAGAACCCCAGAGGTGCATTGGCTGAAGGATAGGTGCATACAACTTTCAGCACCATGCTTGCCGAGGTCACAGTACGGGGGTGTGTAGATGTGCGTGTCTGTGTGTTGGGCACACCCCCAGCCCAGTCCTCTGCTTCCCTGGACAGCCTGGACAGTTTCTCTTCCTGGTGGTAAGAAGTCACACCGCACTTATTTGTGTAGCACTCACTGCTCCAGTGCGGTTTGCACGTGCACATATGTGTATATATATAGGGATTACTTCATCTATCTTGCCTACCCTTGGTTCAGTACTATTTTGTGGACTGTGGCAGCTGTCTGCTGGCACTTAACACCAGCAAAGGGTTCAGGGGAAGAGAAGGAAAGTATGTCCAATTAAAACTGCAAGGGAAAGTTAGCTACGTAGCAAGTGATTAACCATGCAAGAGTACCATGACAGTGCACAGTAATTTTCACTGCAGCAATGAGTCAATGGGATTCTTGGGATTTGATCAATATAAGGGTGTGGAGGAAAGTAAGGAAGAGGGGACCTCTTCCTTACTGCTACCCATCAAACGTAGTCCCTGACCTTTGAGTAGACAGGGTAAACAAACTTTCCTTACTACCTGGTTTTGAAATGGGTTACTGGAGCACATAAGCTTGACTTCAGCTAATCAAAATACAACTTGTCCTGTGTATACTAGATCTTGGAAACTGCTAGGATGGCATAGCAGATTTGGGATTAGCCTGGAAGTATGTGGAAGGGAGGAGTACTTGATGGTCACACCTATGTGCCTAATGCACTTTTGACTTAATAAACTAGGAAAACAAGAGGAAAATGCTCATTTCCTGACAAAAGCTATTTCAAACCTCTGAACTTTATTTAACTGTTCCTTCTTGTTCTAAAGCATTTTAGCAAGTTTCTGAAACTTGTTGTTTTATAAGCTACATAATCTTTTGTTGTCTCAGTTTCAGAATTAAGAAAACTCTTTGAACCAAACAATCAAGAGTTTTTGGAAATGAAAAGGTAAAGGAAAAAAGTCTTTGGCCTGTAAAACAAAACGCTTGGCTTGTTTTGTTACCTCCTCATAGAAACTCTGCCCTCAGATCTTCAAGATGCCTGTTTTGACATTTTTCACATGTTTTTCAGAAAAGAAAGAATAGCTAGGCGCTTAGAGGGAATTGAAAATGATACACAACCTATGCTTCTACAAAACTGCCCGGGATCAGTCACGCACCGTTTGCTAGAGGAAGATACACCAAGATATATGCGTGCAACTGACCCATACAGCCCCCACTTAGGTGAGTACCACAGGTCAATGGGTCTTGCACTGCTGAATTGCTTTGTGTTTGCTACACTATCAGTTATGCAGTACCTAGAGAAGAGTTCTGCAGAAGAGCTCTTTCAGGTTATTTTTTTTTTTTAATTTGCCATTTAAGTCTTCAGTTGTCTTATTTGAAAAATGTTGATGGTTTGTATTACTTTAAAATAACTATTAGAATTGAGAACTATTACTTACTAAAGAATTATTCCTAATACATATTTCTTAACTGTTTGTATTTGCTTTTGGAGACAAAAGTGCAAAAATATAATGTGTCTGTGCAGTCACTTTGATTTGTAAGAAAATGGGAAGCTTTTAGTTCACTCAGTTTGAGTGGTGGGTGGGGTGCTTGGAGTTTTGGGAAGGACTTGCTCATATATGTTGTACTTTTGACAGGAAGATCAAATGAAGAGGAGGAAACTTCAGATTCTTCTGTAGAAAAACAACCCAGATCATCCAGATACCGATCAGAAACCACAGGAGGTAATACAGAGCCCTTGTACAGCACAGCAAACATGGATGTCCAGGAACTAGAGTCAAAAGCAGAGAGAATAGCTAGGTACAAGGCAGAGAGGCGACGCCAGCTGGCAGAGAAGTATGGATTATCTCTTGATTCTGATTTGGATTCTGACTACTCATCCAGATACACACGGGCAAGGAAAGATCCTGACAGTGTGGAAAGAAAGGGAGTGAAAAGTGAAAGGCAAGGTGATGAAAACAAGGACTATGGCACCCTCTATTTGTCCAGGACTGAGATGAAGGCATCAAAGAGTGTGATTTCTGATTCCAAAGAGTACTCCAGCCATGAAGATAAAGATGACCTCTCAAATGAAAAGAGTGTTAGGAAAGCAGATGACAGTGCCATTAGACAGGCTTCTAACCCTGCAGCAACCTTGGATAGTTCTGTCTCCCTTTCACTTTCTGGACAAGACCCTTCCTGCTATAACGAAGTGCCAATATCACCAAAGCAAACCCCCCGAGAGTCCCTCTCCTCCCCGAAGCGGGCAGCCTCACCGACCCACCTGCAGAATGACCAGCCCTCGCACAGTAACAGCAGACAAAGGTAACCATGATCTTTACTTTCTCTTTTGCTGTAGATTCCTTTATCTTAATCAGCTTCTGCATCAGTGTCTACAGTATTAATGAGAATGTATTTATTACCCTTGAAGGATGTACTTAGTTGCTTTGAATGACTCAAGCTGGATTAGTTTGGTTTATTGTATCACAGTGTGTGTCTGATACAAGGAAGTGGCTATATATTTCTCTAATTAGCTATGTCTTTGGTTTCACTTTATATTTATAGAACTTTTGCTAAAATCGGGCCCTTTTTAGGGGAGACACAAACTAGGAATTGAAGAAGTTATGGTTCTAAATCTCACTGGGTTAGGTTTTTTTATTTGTTTTTATGGGGTTTTTTTGCTTTCTAATAACCTGTTAGAGAATTCTTTAGCTTTCTTTCTTCTATATCTTGTAAATGTTGGCTGGGAGCTTCCAAGTAGAGGCAAACTGTTTCTCAGTGAAGATTTGAATATCTTTGTGATGACTTCTGCCAAAATAAAACAGTTTGCAGACTTAAAAGATGAAGAGTGTCTTGGGTCAGTTGAAATAATATTTGATTTGTTTTCCTGATGTGAAAGTGTAAAAACCCTTTTGAATTGTGGTAGTCAATCTTTCGGATAAGATCAGGCATATATGTGCATGAAGGGGCAGAGAGGAGAGTTAAAGTTCTATGCTGAATTTCTTCAGACTTTACAAATTTACTATGGTAATAGAGTAACCAGATTCTTCCAAAAGGAAAAAAAATATAGTTTTCACTAATTTTACATTACAATTTCTCAGTGTGTTATAGAAATACTGTCAAATTCTTATGCTGACTGAAAACAATTCATAACTAAGAATTTTTTTAAAGTATGATTTTCTCCAAGTGCGATTCTTTAATTTCTTGGTAGGTGGATAGATAAATAACTGTAAAAACTTAAGTTAAAATGTTGCAACCAAAAATTATATAAATGAGAACTTAATTTTAAACATGTGTGCATAATGCTGAACAATGTTGATTGTTTGTAAGAAACTGAGGTAACTGGTATAAACTCAACCATTTATGCTTTCCATAGAGCACAAGAGCTCTCAGTTCCCAGTTGTGAGAAATCAGGAAAAAAAGGCAAGACACCCACATGGATTATTAAAGAAGCAAATGCATAGTCAGTGACCAAGCAGAGACAGGTGTTTTGGGAAGAGTATAGGGACACTGCCCAGTTGTGTACAGATGAGGTTAGGAAGGGCAAGGTGAGGCTGGAACCAAACTTGGCAAGGGATGCAAAACATAGCAAGGACTTCTACAGGTATGTTAGCTGGAAGTGGAAGGTCAAAGCAAAACTGGTAACAGTGGACAAGGAGAAGGCTCAACTACTTTTTTGCCTCAGTCTTTAATGGCAACCTCTCTTTCCACACCTCATAAGTGGGTGGACAGCAGGATGGTGACTGGGGAAGTGATGTCCCTCCCACTGTAAGAAAAAATCATGTTCCTTATCCCTGAGGAAACTGAACAAAAATAAGGCTATAGAACCCAATTAGATTTATCCCAGAGTCTTGAGGCAATTGGCTGATATATCTCCATGATATCTGAGCAGTCAGGTGAAATCCCAAGTGACTGGAAAAAGGGAAACATTGCACCCATCTTTAAAAAGGGTAGAAAGGAGGATACTGGAAACTGCTGCCCTATCAGCCTCACCTCTGTGCCTGTGAAGATCATGGAACAGATCCTCTCAGAAGCTGTGCTGAGGTACATTGAGAACAGGGAGGTGATTCTGGACAGCCAGGGACAGGTTCATGAAAGCCCTGCCTGACCCGTCTAGTGCCCTTCTATGGTTGAGTGACTACGTCAGTGGACAAGGGAAAGGCTATGGGTGTCTGTGCTGCTGCAAGGCCTTTTACACAGTCCCTCACAACACCCTTCTCTCTAAATTGAAGAGCTATGGATGGATTGTTCAGTAGATGAGGAATTGGTTGGATAGTTATGTCCAGGGAGTAGTGGTCAACATCTCAGAGTCCTGATGGACATCAGTGACAAGTGGTGTCCCTTAAGGGTCTGTATGGGTTATTTAATGTCTTCAACGACACAAGGGGGTTGAGTGCACCCTCAGTAATTTTGCAGATGACACCAAACCAAGTGTTGTGTTTGACACTCCTGAAGGATGGGATATCACCCAGAGGGACATGGACAAGCTCGAGAAGTAGGCTAATCAAAGTGTCATGAGGGATTTGGTAAGGCCAAGTGCAAAGTCCTGCACCTGGGCTGGGGCAAGCCCCAGTAGTACCAGTACAGCCTGGGGGTTGAAGGGATTGAGAGCATCTCTGCCAAGAAGAGCTTTGAGGAACTGGTGGATGAGGGGCTGGACAGGAGCGGGCAATGTGCACCTGCAGCCTAGAAAGCTAAATGTGTCCTAGGCCACATCAAAAGGAACATGGTCAACAGGTTGAGAGAGGTGATTCTGCCCCTCTACTCCACTCTCAGGAGATCCCACCTGGAATGCTGTATCTGTAGCTCTGTAATCCTCCGCACAGGAAAGACATAGTGTTGGAGCAAGTCCAGAGGAGAACCAGAAAAATAATCAGAGAGATGGAGCACCTTTCCTATGAGGAAAAGCTGAGAAAGTTGGGGTTGTTCAGCTTAGAAAAGAGAAGGCTCCAGGGAGATCTCATTTCAGCCTTTCAGTGATGAAGGAGGTAATTATACGATTGGGACAGACTTTTTAGTAGGGACATTCCTCCTTTCTGATAGGACACAGAGGAACGGTTTTGAACTAAAAGATTGATTCTAGTTATGAGGAAGAAATCTTTTACAAGAAGTGTGGTAAGACACTGGCACAGGTTGTCCAGAGAGAGGGTAGATGCCCCATCCCTGGAACCATTCGGGGTGATGTTGGATGGGCCTCTGCAACCTGATCTAGTTGAAGATGTCCCCACTCATTGCAGAGGGATTGGACTAAATGACCTTTAAAGGTCCCATCCAACTCAAACTATTCTGTGATTCTGTGAATAAGTAATAATATAATACAAATTGCTGACTGCATTATCTCTAATTTCAGATTTCTTTCTGGATGAGGCTTGGGCCAGTATTTGCATAAAGCAAATTTCCCCTAATTGCTGTCTGTCTATCTTTTGAAGGAAACCATCTGCACTCACTAAGATGTGGTGTAGTACTTAAAGAAGCCAGGAGCTTAAATGCAGGATTTGGTCTCTTGTTTGGATATGCATGTGGGCAGTAGGTGGTATTTTAAAGGCCATATTGCCAAGAGCCCATTCTTTGATACCCCTGACACTTTCAGTGCCAGTGTGTACTCCCTGGTATGATACTCAGAGATGTGAGAATAACCTCTCTGAAACTCTTGTCTCTGATTTTGAGTGGTAAAAAAGTCATTGTGTCCATGCAGCCCTTTTAAAGTTACTCTATGGTGGTCTCCTGTAAGGCTGTTTGCACAAGAGAAAAACAAACTCCAGTTTTTCAGGTGATTGCTGTTGTGAAGTCAGTTCCACATTATATACAGACTACAAAATTGTTAAAAATTGTTAAATTTAAATTTCCTGAGTCTAAATTGGAAAATAAGTGCAGCTCACTTTGGAATACGTATGAAAGCTTTTGTGCCTTCACTAAAGAATATTTAATACTAAGAAGATTTAATAATTAATCCAGTTACACATCACTGAGAAGGTATCATTTGACATTGCCTGCATTTGGCTCCTGAAATGGCTGATTAAATTCAAAACGTGGCTTGTGTTCTTCTGATTGCACTCTTCAAAGGATGAATGATTGAGTACAAATAATTGCTGCTTGGGCCATGCCCACTATAAAAATGTGCCAAAGTACACATTAAGAGAGAAGGAAGTTCCCGTGCTTCAAAGCAATTCAAGTTAGCTGCTTCTAGTCAGCTTCTGTGAAAAGGCTCTACCTCCTATTTGGTCAGTTCTGTTAGGGATTCAAAAACGTTGGGAAAAACAGAAGGCATTTCAACAGCTGGTGTTTGTCATTCTAAGAAAGATTTGGATTCAATGAAAATGGTGGGTGAGTTCTCAAATTTAAACTTATTTGCATCAAATACACTGTTATCTTCAGAACAGTTGTTGATTTGACCTTTTTCAACTATTTTTCATAAAAGAGTAGCTAAGAAAAATTGAAGTATATGACATGGAGCATAATTTGGGGGTATTATCCCAAATGGCTCTTCTGGAAATGGCTCATAATGGAAAAGTTCTTTCAGGTGTAATAAGTAATGGAAAGCATCCTGGATGCTTGTCACCTCTGGGGGGTGAGTTTGTAAACGTTGATGTGGCAGGACAGGCTGTGCTTGCAAGGTTAAAAGTACTTGATGTGTTCTACTGTGGCTGGGGGATTGTAGGTGAAGGTGAACAGTAAGAAGGTATATGAGAAACTTTATATAGGAAGTCTGCAAACACTCTTTCTTGCACTCCTGCAGGGCTTTCAAAAGCTCTTCTTTTTTTTTAATGCTTTCAACTCCAAAATGTAAACAGAGTAAAGTCAAGGCAAGATTAAATTAGGGGTCGCTTTGTTTCTTAAGTTTTTCCTTTGCCAAGTCACGAAGTGACACAGCGTGTCACTTGTGCTAACCAGGTGGGCATTTCTGAAGCTTTGTGATACAGGGTTACAAGAGGACGGAGGGGTTCCAGATGCTCATGAGAATTCCTTAGGAAATATGATGTAGCCATGTGAATTTTTCACTTAATTAAATTCCTATTATTACTTTGTTTTGGTTGCAGCAGTCTTTACTTTAAATCACAAATTTAAGGAATGGTTTTAACAAATTTTTCAGATGTCCTTACACAAACTGACCTGCAATGGCAAATGCAAAAATAAGGTTGTGTAGTTGCTGTCACGTCTCAGTTTTTGGACAGTGTGCATTTGGTAAAGTTGCCTCTGCAGAATCTTTACTGTTTAGAATGCTTTGTATATGTTTGTGGGATTATATAATAGTTTCTTTTACAGTTTATCACCTTTGAATTAGATTAGTGTGAATTGCTTTTGTTTTCTAGAACAGTCCTCTGCAACTGAGTAATCAAAAATAAAAAGCAGTGGAAAGGGGAGATTGGGAGAAATAATGGGAGCATGTGTTGAGATCTCAGAAATTACCTGAAGTTCTGTTTTCTGTAGTAGTGCAGGGAAAGCAAAACCTGAATGGTTTCTTCAGAAAGATTCGGAAGGGGACACACCTTCACTTATCAGCTGGCCCTCCAGGTATCATAGAACATAGCTGCGTGGCTAACAATCAGACTACAAACCTCCCCTTTCTTTCCTTTTACTACCTACATTTAACACTTGCCCTTAATTTTCCTTTAACAGCAGCAAGTAAGAAAGTGGAGGTTTTTATGAATAAAAAGCTGTTGAAACTTTTCTGAAGCATCTGCTTTTATTCTAACTTAGAACCAATTGGTATTTTGATGGAGAAGTACAAATTCCCCAAGCTTCTTCCACAGCTATTATCATTCTGGCTTGCACTAGATTTTACAATTTCTTATTTTATTTCACTTTGTGCTCTGCAAACCAGCATATTTTTATACTGTACACCATTCCATCTTAGCATTCCCTACAAGTAACTCCTTGAATTCCAAAGGAGATGGTACAAGAGAAGTAAAAAAATAATTACATGGAAAAGTAAAACAAAATCTTGATCAAAGCTACAGGCAGCTGCTTTCTCCTGGTTTGCTAACACATACAGTGACCTCACCATGAAAAGTATTGCAAGAAGACTTTTTCATATTCCTGATTAAAGTAATACCCATAACCCAGTACTAACATTGGTGTGAATGTTCTGGAGAATGCTTGGTAGATGTAGTTCAAAGAATACTTCTTCAGATTTAACACACTTTATGTGCTTAAGCAACTTTCCTTGACAAGTGCATCAATCTTCAGAGGTAAGAAGCACCAAAATATTAGAAAGGTTGGTGTTTCAAGTAACTTTGTATATCCTGAATTATTCTCTTAGATAATTTCCCTTTTTTTCCCTAAATCTTACTTTTTTCTTGATGATGTAAACTCCAAAAAGTCTGTTGGTAGCAAGCCTGGAATTGCACATATTTTAAGCTGGATTACTTACTTTCAAACAGAGAGCTAGTTTCTTAGCTTGGATCTTTCTCTTTCCTCAGAACTAAAATGATTTTTTCATTTTCATTTGGGAGGGGTGGAAGTACAGGGCTTTCATTTTTAATCCTGTGTGCGTTATCTACAGACGCTCGCCCTGTGAGCTGTCTGAGCCTTGGTGAGGCTGTAAGAGTGCTGGAGAGCTTTACCTGCAGCCATAGCCCCAGAGCAAAGCCCCAGAGCAAAGGCTGCCCCTGGCTGCACATGCTTGCCTCCCACTGTGCTGCTGTATTCAGTTTAGAAACGTTAAATAAAACTCTGTTTTGCATAAGTGTTGCACAAGCCCAGAGGTGTTTCTAGAAAACACACCGAAGTAAGGTAACTTTTGGGAACAAGGTTTTTTTGCAAGACTTGCATGTTAAAATGTAATGAAACATTTTGTAGCAGAATGCCTGTTTTAGTTTCTAAATGCCTTTTTCCCTGCAAGCTCTCTGAAAAGCAGCAACCATGCCATAGTTTCACTTTCGGGTTTAGGACTTGCCCTTTCAATATTTTTTCTCACTTCCTGAAACAAGTTACACTACATGTGACATTTCAGATGTCTTAAATGATACACAAAAAGCACAAATAAACCAGTGTCTGGCAAAATATCTGAAGGGCTAGATAGAGATAACATGTTTTTTCATCCCTTTCCCCAATGCAACATCATCTTGGTATGGTGTAAGATTCCCAGCGTTTAGACATCTTCAAATATCTGACTGCATACACAACTGCCAGTAGAATTTGCAATTTCAGGCTGAACCCAACACTCTGATAATATAAAAAGCAGTTTTGATCATCTTGTTTGTTTGAGACTATGGGTATGTGCTGTTTGGCAAACGCATTTGTGATCTCATGAGAACATGCTGTATGTTCCCAGAGCTTGCACAGTTACCTTCTCAGGAATCATGCATGTCCAAGGGCCCCTGAATCACTTGACTGTTTTTAAGCAGTGTTACTGCTAAGACTTGGGGGGAGGAAGGGGTTGCATCATAAGACTTTATTTTAATGTATTTTGTTTTAATTTTACTACAATGTTGCTGTCTGTACCCACAGTAGGTGTCTGTGTTCCTTTCCAGATTGGGTATTGCTGTTCACAGCTTTAATCCTTTTTCTTTCTTAAAGAGTAAAAGTTAGAGAGAAATTGGTGAAAGAGGAAAGTGCTCGTGGAAGCCCTGAACTTGTCACAGACACAGTATCTCAGAGAAAATCCCATCCAGTGCCAGCCCACTACATGCCTCTTCAGACAGAACCGTCTGCCTTTGATAGGGCTGTAAATCAGCCCGTCAGTTCCGTCCGCCAGCCAATCCATGGCTATATCCAGCCTGCTGGCATTGCTCACACAGCTCAGCTGATGGCAGCAGAAGGACCAGCAAACACCCCTGTTGGCAGCCGCCTCCCACCAGACAGTGTTAGCCTTGGAACAAAAGCCTCAGCAGCCACCGCATCAGAGAATGAAAAGAAAGAAGCACCTGGTTACAGAGCAAAACCTGATGAAGAAGAGTCCTTGGAGGGTGAACAGGCTTCCAAAGGCAGAAGGCCAATTCTGCCATCTGAAATTCGCAAGCAAGGGAAGAACCATGAAGGCCTCTTTGGAGGAGGAGAATTGGAGACCCCTGCAGGGAGTTCCTCCTTTGCAAGCAAGCCCAAAGTTAACTCAGAAGTTCAGAGAGAGTTGGAGTGCAATAAGAGGCAGGCCTCTGAGCAGCAGTTTAAGACCCCTGAGAACATAGAAAGGAGTGAAGCTCTTATGTACATACAGAGCAGTTCTGTATTGCAGCCTGACAAGGCAAAGGCTCCTGTTTGGAAAGTGTCAACAACAAAGCATAAGGTCCTGACTCGCTCCATGTCTGACTATACTGTGACTACTAAGCTAGAACCTTTTAAAAGTAAGGAGAGCATGGAAGCAAATCCACCAAATGGTGAGATTGGCATGGTTGACACAAAAGTCTCTGTTGCCCAGCTCCGTAATGTCTTTCTGGAGTCTGCTAATGCCAACAAGAAATCAGAACTGTAGGTGACATTTCACTCATATTTTCGTGTGAAACTTGCACGTCCTTGGCAAAATTACACCCACTCAACAGCAGTTGTTGTTCGGCACTTAAAGCACACAGCTTAGCTCTCACCAGTGTGTACTGGAGGCTGAGATGGTTTGAATCCTGCTTTTGTGCTTCTGCTTGCTAGTGCAAGTTGTGATGTGGGGCAGCTGGAATGTGTTCGTCTGCGCATGGTACCGGAGGAGCATGCAGAGTGATCTCTGGGGAGTTGCTGAGATGCTTACATCTATGTTTTACTTCTCTCTCCTATTTTCTTTCCTATGCACTCTCTGTCGTGCGATTTGAAAGTGAATCTCGGTTTGAGGTGTCAACAGCAGGTAGTACTGTGTCTGCCAATGGGGACCGAGGGCCACGAAAGGCCAGGCGCTATTTTACTCCTGGTGAAAATAGAAAGACTTCTGAGAGATTTAAAACTCAACCTATAACATCAGCAGAACGAAAGGAGACAGATAGGTAGGCACATATGTAGCTCTGGGTAGAATTCTGGCACAGGTGGATATTAACAAGGTTGTGAAAAGATTTGTTCATGTGTTAGAATAAACATTTTGCAAGGTTGTTGTTTGTCTTATAGCTTCCTTATAGCTTCTTATAAACTGAAACCCAAACTACTTTCTCCCAACAAAACCAATTTATTGCAAATTCCTCCCATTTGAAATAGTGAACAGTGATTCATCGTAAAGTACTGTAGCTGTCTGGTTCGAATGTGAAATGCCTTTGGTTTTATATAAAGGGTTTTCTTTCCATCTACTCTGCTTTATAATTTCCTCTCTTTGTAAACCACCAAAGCTACCTATATTATGTTAAAAAGCTGGCAGCAAATCTTAGACTTTTACTTTCTGAAAGGTGAACTAGAAATAATGTTCCTATACTGTATTTAAGTTTGGCTGCAATTGCTTGCCTTTATGCTTTATTAAAGGGTGTTCCCAAGTGGACACTGCTGAAACTTGAAAATTAGATAAATTCTCCCACTCTTAAGACTTTGAGGTCCTGCTACTTCAGATTGAATTTTAATTTCATTTTTGATGTCTTGTTTCCAGCTAACTTTTTTCTGTTTGATAATTTTTCACTAGGTCAATTTTGTGTGCAGAAATACCAACTGCTGACGGTATGTTGCTGTACTGTTTTCCAAGGAAGAAATGGGATCTGATGTGTTTTATTTTGTTTTAACTAAACAATTGTTTGATAATGGAAACAAAATCCACTTGAAAATATCTTTACCTATGATGTATCATTGAAATACCCCCTTTCCTTGGGCCATGTCTACTGCAGACTTGATTTCAAACCCATTTCAGTCCTAAAGTCTGTCTGTGCATACAAAATTTCAAATGGGAGTCAAGCAGAGAATGGCTTGAAACTTTTCAATATAGTTGGAGTTGGGTTTTATCATAATTTAGACAAAAAATAAGCTAGTTATTGGGAAAAAAAATGAATCATTGGCCAGTTTTAATCACTGGTCTAGGACTTAAAATTCAAAGAAAGCCTTTAGTATAATGTGAAACTGATGCTGCTAGCTTGTTTTTTGGTTAAGGAAGTTGCAAAATGCAGATTATTAAATTACAGAATTCAGTCTGCCATCTTGCTTCTCTTTTCCTCTTGTCACCCTTGGCAAGTCTGGCAGAAATTAAGTAGGTAATCTCATGAGTAGCTATATTTAGATTTAATGCCTTATGCTATTTGAAAGCTGATATTCCTTGCAGCTCTGAGATGCTGGCTCTTGGATCTGGAGGATCCTGATTTCAGCTCCTGAGGATATCAATTTAGCCTCTGAGAAATGGGGACACAAGATGGTGATCAGAATGGTCAGCAAGTAGAAGATAGATGTTCAATACTCTTCACTGAGCCTTAAGGCAGCCTTTATTTTCTTAGTCCACGTGTTTTCACAGACTGATGCAATAAGTTTGATTGTTCATCAGATGTTGTTTAGATAGCTTGAAAGGACTTGAACTGTCCTGAAGACAAGTCTTTTGTTTGCATATCATGTCAAGAATTCTCATTTGATGCAATACATGTAAAAACAGGTAAAGTTTACACAGCTGGGTTCACAGTAAGTTTTTTGTTAAATGTGAGAAACAGCCAGCTTATTTGCTGGTTTGTAATCATTCATATTAAAAAAACATTACTGTTAATACGAGATTGAGTCATTATGTTCAGCCTCCTTTTTATTTCCCTCTTTGTGCAGATGAAGAAAAGTTGGATGACCGAGCCAAACTAAGCGTAGCTGCAAAGAGACTTCTTTTTAGAGTGAGTATTGCATTTTCTAAATAGGAGGTTGAATTAAGCGTTTCAAATACAAAATGCTGAAGCAACCCAAAGTGCATTAGAATGAAGTATAATGCAGTTAACCAAGTTCAAGCTATATAGCTTTGGGTTTTTTACTTCATTCCCTACCTGCACAGTAGACCTGTTGCTCTAGAGCCTGCTTTAAGAATGTCATTTAGAGAGAAGTATGTAGTTAGTTTTAACTCCATGTTGCAAACTGTGCAGTTGCATCTTGCTTCTAATTCAGAGATAGGCATTTGGGAACTTCACTGCTGTGCATGCAGGAAAGCTAAGAAGAAAGTATTGTTTCAGAACTTTCCTTCCATGGTTTTAATTGTGACATATGTCCTGTTAGGAAATGGAAAAATCATTTGAAATGAAAAATATTCCCAAACCACCTACGAGAAGTTCGGCAGTAGAGAGAAGGCTGCGGCGCTTGCAGGACAGGTCTCACACACAGCCCATCACCAGTGAGGAGGTCGTCATTGCAGCTACGTAAGTCCTGTGCATGTGTTGGCTCTGCTAACCAATCTGGGAATAAGCTCCATATCTGTGGTGCTTGTAACTTTGTAGCGAGGAAAACATTTATTGCTAAGGGCCTTGAGAGCCACAGGGGATACTATATTGAAATTCCTTTTTAAGTGTAGAGGGACTAGTAAAGCATAACTTGTATGAACTGTAATTTGGCAGAAAGTTTAGGAACCTGTGGATTAGGTAAACGAGATTAATCATAGCATTGTTTCACAACCCAAATGAAAAAGATAGTTTGTGCTGAGGGAAATCTGCACAATTTCTTATGGAATGTGTGTGTATTGGGGAAAACTTTTTGCACTCTGAAATCTCAAAGGTACTTTTTGGAAATGCTTTTCTTGCACTCTGATCATATATCATGAAGTTTTCCTGAAAAGGGGAAAATCATTTTGGGGGGGAAATTAAACAATGATGAATTGAATGGATGTTCACCTAGTGGTCATCTGGAAGGCAGCTTACTTTATGGGTTAAAAATAACTTCAAGAGACAGCCTGTTTGCTCTTCTAAGTTTTTATTTCTTTCAAAGTGTTTGGAATTATTTTGCAAATGTTATAGCAGATAACTCAGTTAATTAAAAATGATTGCTGTTTGGTTTTTTCCTGTTTTGTTTTGGTTTGGTCTTTTCTGTAGTTAACACTTAATGTATTGCTTTTCTTAATGCTTTTTTCTTCTCTCTCCTTGTGAATTTTCCCTCCTTGGCAATTCTTTAAAGTGAAACTACCCCTGCTTCACGTTCTGTGAATACCCACACAGTAGTGACAAGAGTACCTAGTCCCACTGTAGTTAAGAGCACTGTACAACCTACCAGGTACTGGGGGGGTAAACATGCATGTTACATGGAGCACAAGATTCCTCAATAGCAGATGCATCTCTAAAGTCCTGAATGCCTTTTCAATGTGTCAAGTCAATACTTGTTTCAAGAATATTTAAAAAAACATTTGTCAACTTCATTTATGCTTGCATGATAAAGCAATGCAGCTTTATGTTTGTCAAGCGTCTGTTTTCAGGACCCTTCTAACCACACTCAACCTGTTGTAGAAGTATATTCTTCTGAAAGAAAGAAATTAATTTGCATGTGAGCAAACAAACCCTCTTTGCTCCTGTAGATTTTTCTTTTTTGTATGGTAATGTCATCCTGAGATGAAAATAGCACAGCTGAGTGCTTGATTTCACAAGCAGAACATGTCCTTTGTCTGTCTCTACATATATTTTTTAGCTTGCAAAATTAAAGCAAATATAAGAAATTGCACCACCTATAGGTAAAGTTGCAGAATACTGTTCACCTGTTATGAATGAAAGAATTTTAGCAGAGACCATGACAGAAAAAAAAAAAAATAGAGAATACTATTAATTCTGTAAATGTCGAAGAAGTTGAACAATAAAATCTTTTATAGTAAAAGGTGAATAAAATACATTATTGTAGAGACAAATGCATTTACAGCTTTTATGAATGAATATGTCTGCCTTCAGCATTGGTCAGTCTTCAAAATTAATGGACTATGTTTCAAAACGAATTTTTGTTGTTGATTTATCCCAGATAATTCAAAACAAAAGACAGTCTGAATTCTGTTCCACTTCAGAAGAGTCATTGCAATTTATTCTAACTTATAAGCGGCACTAACTTGGAGTTTAAGTCTGTCTTTTAAATGTTTTTGTCATATATGGTCCACAGGTTGCTTTCAATAAAATTGAACTTTATATAAATTGCACTGTAGGACCTTAAAGGCATCTTGAATGTCTCTCCATAGCCCTGTACTCTATATAAAGAGATTTGTCTGTAAAATCTCTCTTCAATCTTGAGTTCCCTCTTAAAAAAATGTTGTGTCCTAAACAAATGAATTCATGATTGAAAATATAACTTTTTTTTAAATCTTCAGCTGTTGAATTAGAATTCATCGTGCCAATGTTGAACCACTGCATACCCACTTAGGCTGCTATATTACATTGGCTATTGTGCTTCACGCGCAGATCTGCTTCTATCAGGTTGAGATTTTAAAACTGCACGATGGCTTCTTCAAAACTAATTTCTTGTTCTGCTTCTTCAGTTTGCAGGCATCAGCTCACCAAAAAATTTTAGCTAAAGAGGAGATAAGAGCAGCCAAAGAGGCGATGGGGCAAGATCAGTCTGAGGAACCAGATTCTTCCACCTTAAGTTTGGCAGAAAAGATGGCTTTGTTTAACAAACTGTCTCAACCAGTATCCAGGGCCATCTCCACAAGAAATCGGGGGGATATGAGGCACAGGAGGATGAATGCTCGTTACCAGACTCAGCCAGTCACTCTTGGAGAAGTTGAGCAGGTAAGTGCCATCACAGCTCTTTTACATTTCTTTTTATTGGACAAAACAGCTTCAGTGCTAGATACCATAAAGGCTGGCCTTTCCTTTGCTCTGTGCTATACACAGAGGAAAAGGTTTATCAGGAAGCAGCCTTCTGATATTGAGGAACAACATTCCCTATAGTGTTCAAATTTTTTTGTATGTTTTTCTTCTTTTTTTTAAGTCATTTGAGATTTTATTGACTTCCTGCCTAGTGCAGGTTGTACCTTTTACAGTGTGTGTTACTTCCACTAGAGTATTACATGTTGTCTAAAAATAAATTCCTAATCAAAGGGGTAAAAACTGAGACACACGTAATTTTGGTTTAGGTGTATTTTCAGAGCATTTTGGAGCTTTGTCATTTGCAATTTTCAGGCTCTTTCCTGAAAGTGCAATATATTTCCATTATTAGTAAGGACATAGTCTGTCATTTTCCTCTGGGAGGAGGCATTGATTTTTATCTGTATTTTTTCCATAAAAGCAGAAAAATTCTGAAATTCAGGAAGTCAAAGAGATTTTTTTTTTTTTAATGTGTGCAGTGAAAATTGGCTTCCTGTTCTGGAATACTTCATCTAATTGGAACTGCAAAGGAATGCCTTTTTACTAAAGCCTCAGCATAAAGTGGCCCAGAAGTGGTCTTTTAGATCTCTTCACAATAGCAGAAACAGCAGTCCCTTTGCATTACAGCTTTAAAAGAAATCACTTTAACAGTGAAGCACAACTCCTGTGCATGTCATATTTCTAGGTATTTGGATAAATGTGAGTGTTAGAAAGTTCCTACCCTTTTCTTTCTATATGCTTCATTCATGATTATATATTTTCCATATTTTATAATAACAGGGTGGTGGGAAAGCAGGATTTCTCTAAACATATTGGTGCAAAGCTGTACAGATTATAATTGTACTTTATGCCTAGTTCGCTTGCACATGAAGTGGTAATAAATGCTTGACAGATTTATTTAAGCAAGATTTCCAGACTATATAGAGTCCTTTTTCCATTCACTTTCCACATGCCAATCACTGTCACAGCATGGCCTCTTTAATGGTTGTGTCACTAACTTGTTTGGGGGCCAGTAAGGTGGTGAACGGAAAAGGGCTGGAGCAGATGGGGCAGAAGTGACAGACACGTTACTTTGTCAGACTTACAGAGCAAACACGCTTTTCAAGCAAGGGAAATCAGAGGAAGCATCTTGTGTCATCTTTCTGAACCTAGCAAATGAAATCAGAGTTGACTCTGAATCAAACTCAGTGGGAGTGTATTTTGAAGAAGACTTTCCATAGTGAACTGTTCATTGGAGTATTGGGGGGGGTTGAGATGCAATTATGGTTTTTCTAGGAAGACGCAAAAGAGAGCCATCAAAATAGATAACTAGAGGTTAGGTTCCCAGAATGCATATTTGAAAATGTAAATATCTTGTAATTAAAAGTGAATTCACTTTTCTGATCTCCTCTAAATTTCTAATTCTGATAGATGCAATGGAAAAAAAATAAACTGGTAACTATTTTCTTAATCTTGCTTTGGAATCTTTGAGCTAACATAGTCTCTGCTCTGCTTCCCAGTTTGCTTAATGAATGACTGTTGTCCATGTTTTATGGAATCTGCATGCACATTTAATGTTCGAAGCTGATTTCCTCCTACTGGTGTGATCTTGTCTGTCCTTTTGCACACTGTTCACTAGCTCTGCAGTTTAAGAAAACAACGAAAAAACCCTTCTCCAGATGTGTATGAGGCATGTTTGTCTCTCTCATAGCTTTTGTCTCTTTTGGAGAAGATAAAGGAGAGCTCTGCATTTCAGGAAAAAAATGCATCTTAACTTCATCTACAAAAATTTTACAAAATTATTATGTTAGAGGAGTAGAAAAGATAATTGTTCCACCGTGGGGGCCGGCAGAATAAATTTGGAAGTATTTTTAATATGCTCCTTAGGCTCAAATACATGGCTCAAGGCAGCCAATGTTTATATTTGAAAAAGTCCTGCATGAGGGTGATTTATGTGTCAGGAGCATCAGGAATGTCTGCCCTGGTTTGGGACAGCACGGAACAGGCTCTCCCTGGCACTGAGTGGTCACCAGAGCTGGAAGCTGCAGAGCTTTGTAAGAGCAGAGCTGTGCCATAGCTAATGAGTCCTGCAGAGATGCAGAGTTGATTAGCCTGGGCACATGGCACATCATCCGGCATCTGGAACCTGAACTTATTCCTTCCCCCACTGCTGCAGGTCCTGAGCCCTGACACAATGTCATATTGCATGTTCCACACACACCCCTTGTTACTAAAGATGCTGCTGTTCACATGCAGTTGTTTTTACCTTGAGTGGAATAACCCCTCTGCAGACGAATTACGGGGGCATTGTTGCTTTCCTTACCTGTTCCAGTCTGTACTGACAGAGTGCAATATTTACATGGAAACACACCTCTGATGGACTGATGTGATTAGGCTGGTTTTTGAAACTGATAATTTCAGAGCTTGTAAGCCCCATTTGGGTTTTTTTAGGTTTGAATTTTTTTGTTGTTTTTTTCCCTTCTTAGGTACAAAATGAAAGTGGAAAGATCGCTCCCCTGTCATCTGCAGTTGCATCATCGATTTCAGCGATGGCCGCTGCCCTTGCTCCACTGTACGGGGACCTGCCTGGGAAGGCAGGGACTGATGGAAGTGTGAGTGCTGCCACCAGATTCCACCCTGCAGCAGAAAACTTGGACTCAGCAGGAAAACGCACACACAAGTCAGAGCAGTGGCAGCCCTCAATGGAAGCACTAGAAAGCAAAAGAGCACCAAAGAAACATGAAGAAGAAAGAAAGAGGTTTCTAGCACATGAAGCTAATGAAATTAAAAAGTACAGCTCCTTTGAGGAAGAAACCACACATCCTGTTCCTGAAAAAACAGGAGACCACCCTAAAGAGACAACATACAGCTTCCTGAGGAAGGGTAGCTTGGAACTATTTAGTTCACAAGCGCTTTTTCAGCCTCTGGAACAGAAGGAAATCAATACTGGCATGCAAGGTAAATGGGAAGACAAAAAAGGCCAGTCCTTTGAAGAAAAGATGAATTTGGAAAGTGTTATGAAAAGCAAGACTTGGCAAAGAGGTGTGGTAATTACTTGCTGTTGGTGTGGTCTCATTCAGCAAATGGTGCTTCAAGCTTTATCAAGGCTGGTTATGTTTCCTTTTTCTAGCAGTGCTTAGAAGTAGAGAAATATCTGTGAAGTATTAAGTTTTACAAATAAAGTTTTTTATTTTTTATTCTGTCAATTTTCCAGTCTTTAGAGATGTCTCAGTTTTATTCAGATTTATTTACTTTGAAAGAAGTGGTGTGATATGCTGAAGCTAAGATTTATTCTTTATTTTTTTGCTCTTGCCCCTGCCCTCCAAAATGCTGAACAAACTAAACTTGCTGCTCTGGGTCAATTATCTGCCCTTAATTTTTGCCTTACTGTGCATGTGTTGTTGGGAATTACCTACATATGTGCATACATAACTGGTAGTGGATAATTTTCAGATAAATAATTTTGCAAAACCAATATTCTTTTCTCTTTAATGTGGTGATGAAATACAAACCAGGAAATTCTCAGAGCAATTACACTTTTATATGCACAGCATAATTTAAACTTAAAAAATAAACTTGCCCATCTTTAAATAAAGTACTTTGGAAATAAACAGTGAACTTGGTGATTGCATAAGTCCTTCTATTCTATTGAATTTAGAAGGATGTCGTATTACTTCTCTGTTTCATTGTGATGGGTGACAGGATCACAGTACCCTGTAGCACTAAAAGCATTTTTGTGTTCATCCTGTGAAGTTAATTTATTTTGAATGTAATTGTCTTCACACAGGCATAGAGAGGAAGGTACAGTTCTGCCTGTATTCCTCTGAAGCAGTATCCATTCTATCCAATTAGCCTTTGATTACTGCAGGGGAGATGAGGCTGAGATATAATGGGAACAGTCATGTATCAGAGGGGTGTTGTGCTTATAACATTTCAAAAAGAAAAATGAAGATCACTTATATTTCTTTAAGGGTAACTGTAATGGTGCATTTATCTTTCATCAAGGCAGTTTTTTTCCTGTGGTTTAATTGCTGCTTGAAGAAACAAACCCAAAAGAGCCTCCAACACCCCCCTAGAAAATAATACTCTGTTAAGCTATTAAAATCCTAGTATGCTACTCAAGCATTAAACTGCTTTACCAAATAGTTAATTTTCTTGTTTAAATTTTGTCTGCTTCTCTTTCCCTGCTCTTTGCTCCCTGTCACTTTCATCTGTTCATTTTCCTGTTGGTGTGATGGTGGGAGCAGCAGTTTGTGCCTCATCCATGTGAAATTCAGAACTGTATATTAAACGTGATATTCTGTGGCTTCATGTGAACATCAGTCACAAATGGCTAGTCCCTGCAGCAAATAATACTGCACAATTAAGCTTTGTGCTCTAGCTCAGCCAGAAGTTTCTCCCTGTTAGAGTAGTATGTGATGTGAATGTGTAAAATACAGATTTGCTTCTTCAGTGTTAGTAATGTAGAATGTCTTTGAGAATAGAACTAATTCAGCACTTCTCTTTTGATTGGGCAGACCACGCTGAGCCTTCTTCTGAACTCACCAGCACATCAGCCATGAGGACAGTTTCACAAACAGCAGCTGCAGCATCCTGTAGACTGCAGGAGCTCTCTGAACAATTGGAAGGCAAATTTTATAAGAATTCTTGTGAGATGTTTTCCATGGGAGAGAGCAAAGCACAGACAGCTGAGGATGTCCTTGATAATTCCAGCAAAACGATGTCAATTAAGGAAAGGTACTTAAATTTCTCCTTCTTTTTTTTAATTATCCCCATAAATACAGTTGTTATATTGATGATGGTATAAAAAGAAGCTTTAAAACAGTTTCTAAAAGAGCTAAGTAGTGATTATTAGGCTTTATTATTACTGACAGCAGAAACATGCAGCTAATCTGCCTGACATGCTTATAAAGCAGGTGATGGTGAATGAGAATTACCATTCAAGAGAACATAATAACCTGATTTTGAAAGAGCCACCTGAATAATCAATGAATATTTCAGAAAATTAAAGTTGTAAAATAGACATGTTCTAATTACATTTATACTTATATACTCAATATACTTCTCCAGGTTCTGCTTTCAGCTACAACAGGTAGCAATAATACAATTCTGGTTTATTTTAATAACCATTTCTTGTTGGTCTACAGGAGTCCCTTAAGTAAGCTGAGTAGAGTCACAGACTCTGATATTGCCCCACTACTTCAGAAGTACATGGTTGGCATTTTGACTTCTCAGAACTTACTGTAGGGATTTAAAAAGAAAAGAAGGTTGGACAGGTTTATAGGAGACTAGAAATATTTTTTCCAACCCAAGATCATTCTGATGTGAACAAAAATGTTAAGTCCTGTGCTTGTGCAGAGAGTGGGAGTTCAGGATTGGAGTGCCAATAGCTGCTGTAATACTTGTAAAAATTTTTCTAACTCAGTTAAAACTTTTGAGAGTGTAAACTGAGTTCCAAACTGGTAGCAGTCCAGTAAGTAGAATGACAATTATTTGGCCCATCTTTACTTCAGTTTTCCTGCAGTGAAAGCAGAATCAATAAATGAAAATAGCTGCCTGATTAAACTTTCACCGTGTAAAAGTATTCTCTCACTTACTGGGGGGAGTGTGATATTAGGCATTCTGAACCTATTTTTTTTTTTCTTTTAAATGTGATTCCAAAGTTTGCTTCTTAAATTCATGTGTTTCTAGGAGGTATGTGAGTCATTCTCATTTACAGGGTATCCTCACTCCCTGTCAACTCCTTTACACAAGGAGTTGCAAGGGCAGCTACAGCAGCTGTGCAGTCTGAGTGTCCCTTCTGAAGGTTGTACTTACCTTTTTCAGTTTACGGTTGTTTTGTTTAAAGCAATTTTCATCTCCCTCCTGTAAATATGTTAATTGTGTTGGCAGATGAGGTTTAAGACCAGTAACTTCTGGTTTATAGGTGGTAAATGATCTACCATCCCTGATCCTGGTGGGGAGAAAGAGGTCGGAGGGAAGGAACGATCCAAGTTTTAGCAGCTGTTTCAGTCCTAACTTTAATGCCTCAGCTGAGTTGATGTCTTGAGGAACTGAAGCCTGTCATTCACTCAATCAGGAACCACTTTCGTTAGGACTCTGAGACTGTCTACTGTCTACCTGCTGTCTTGTCAGGAATTTATGTACCCTGATTCCACAAACATCTGTAAATGTCTGAGCTGGTATCTAAATGTTTTAGCCTTCCAATGTACCACAGTAGTCTACTTCGTGTTCCAGAATTAAAAGACTACAACCAGTAAGTTTCTTTTACTTGGCTTAGTTGATGCCAAGTATTCATAAACATCAAAGAACATTTCTGCTAAAGATTAACTACTACACTTTGATTTTTTTTTCCTTTTACATTCACCAGCTTCATCTTCCCATCCAGTGGATTTTTCTGGCTGTGTCAGACATTCTTTCACCTTATGGAAGAACAACTTTTCCACACATGCAATAGTATTTGGGCAGGATGCATGAAAGTGATTTTCCACAAAGACTTGCTTCACTGAACTAATACTATCCTTGTAGAGTGAGTGCATGGCTGGCATTTTCAGAATTACGTATATCATATAGAAGAATGAAAATCATGATTATTTTAAGGAGGAAAGACACCTATACTCTCTTCTCCTGTCTTTGTGCATTTATGGAGACCAAAGGTCATCCTGTCAGCTCCACTGTAGAGGTCAGCTGTGTGCCATGATCACTATTTTAAAAAGCTACATCTGATTAATTTCTGGTGAACCTCTTACCATCATTCTCACCTTCTCAGAAAGAATCTAGCCTAAACTTAGCTTTCAACCTTTTTTGATGTGTGGATGCCTGAGCAATACTTTCTTATACAGTCTGGTCCCCACTATGTTGAATTTATGCTCTCTTTTAACAGTCAACTTCCCTTCTGTAGTTATATGTCTCATATTGCCCTCCAGGATTTACAGTTTTCCAAAAAGTACTGGTCAAGTGCAGCCAATGGAGAACATGTGAAAATGAAGCCTATGTCAAGTTCATTCTAGCTCAAGGAGACAACTAGCAACTAAGATACTAAAATTGCCACAGAAGAAAGATGTGTCATTTTGGACACTTTTTGCCAGGATTTTTGCCAAAGCCTCTCATGCAACTCTCTTTGTTTAGGCAAAACCATTGTTAAGATCTGTTTCTGTTTCCCTTCAGTATTCACTATCCAGCATTTTGCTTTCAGCTCTGAAAGCTTTTGCTTTGAGGCCACCCTGACACTTCTGGAATGAGGATCACTCCATCTTGATGTCACATATTCTACGTCATTAGCAGGTGAAAGAAGGATGCAGAGCAAGCTGTCAAAGATGGGCAGACACACTGAAAGCTTTTTTCTTTCAAGAAAAGAGTAGGGCTTATTTTCTTCATATTGGAAAAGGAACTTTTGGAGGCAAAAGCAGTATGTCTAAACTGTGAAAGTGACTAATGAATGATTATTCATTATTTATAAAAAGCGGAAAACTAGAGGTATGCAAACCTACTAGTATGAAACTAGTAAGCAGCAGGCCTTAAACAAATCCAAGGGTTAGACCTAATATTTGCCTTATTTTCTAAGACTTTCCAAAGAATCAGCTGGTCTGTACTGCTGAGCTGGTGGGCTTGCTTTTAGGAACCAAATCAGTAGTTCTTGCATCTTTCTTGATACAAAAGGGTGTCCTGCATTCAGTTGTTGCTGAGTCAGGGCAATCTGACTTCACTGCCACTTCCATTGTTCGAAAGAAATGTGTGGCTTAGATTTTACACAGCAGTAAAGTTTTTACTGGCATACAGAGCAGACATGTTTCTTTTAAGTGGTGATTTCATTGCTCGAAACAGATAAATGTGTGTTCTTGCTTGTAAGAGTCAGTTGTTTCATTACACATACCAGTGAAGAATGGAGGGCTGGTGTGAAACCATCCTTATGCCAGAGAAGAAAACAAAATCTCCAAAGACACAGAAGTATTCTTGGAATTACAGATTTTTCTCTCCCTGATCAAGCAGGCTGTTTGGGTCAAAGGCCTAGAGCAAATACCCTGTGGTAATGTTAGCTTAGGAAAAAAAACACCCACTTTTTTTTCCCCTGCCTTCTACACTGAGTAGCTGTAAACATTTTTAAAAACAAACCCAGCTTAGACCAAAGCTGACCAAAGCTTCCAGCTTTCAATTATCATAGATCATTTCTAAGCAAAACTGCCTTGAGAGAAAACAAAGCCACTGAAGATAATTCATTGCATGATGGCGATTCAGTCCCATCTTGGTCTCCTCCACAGTTTCACACATGCATGGATGCACTCCAGAAGATTAGTTCTGGGCAGTGAAATCTTGTGTCCTTTCTGCAAACAATGACCATGACCTCAGCTCCTTGTTGTGAGTCCTTCTCACCCCTACTCATCCCGTGCCGTGAGGTATGAAGCAACCAGGCAATGTGAAGCCTGGCAGCACTGCCTGCCTGAGCAGGAAGAGAGGAAATAACTGCTTTCTTGAATACTAACATTCTTACTGCCATTGTATTCTGTAGATTTACTGTTTTCTGCATTCTTAGTTTTTCTCAAGTCACTGCCTTAGGCCCAATTGATCATCCCCAAATAGATCAGTAGCATGGTTGTACCCCTTGGATTTTTGCAGGAAGCAGCTGCTTGAAGCTCGGCTTCTGCCTAGACCACTTTGGTTCTACCCTTTCCTTCTCCTCAGTTTCCAGACAAGATTTGGTGTGAAGGTAACAGAAATCACATCTCTGAAAAAGAATTTCTATATCTCGTAGTCAGAAAAGGTTGAACTACTGAACCTGTTCAACTATTAATAGGGTTAGGGCTTTTGTATAATTCTTACTGAAATGCCGTAGATTTGAGAAAGGTGTGTCGTAAGACTTAATTCAACTAAAATTATTTCCTAGATCAAAGCAACTGTTTGCACAAGTGCTGCGGATACACATTTTATGCATTATTAAGAATGATTTCTGAAGGGTAGAAAACTCATATAAATGTTTATTTCTGAGGAAGGTAGACTGAAGATCATCATTCCTGTATAGACCTCATATTCCTGACTGACTTCCCCTCTCCCCAAAACTAGTCACCTCAGGGTTTGTATGGACAAATATAATTCTAGCAAAGCTAATCTATGTGTTGTCCCCACTGCAGCCAGTCAGCCCATTGTACTATATTCAGACTTTTGCTCAAGATTAGGAAACAGCGCTTTGAAAAGATCACACTTACTGAGATCAATCGTAATCCACATTTTAAATGTAAAACCTCCTTTAAACAAGTTGAATCTTGCTGATAGATTTCACAGCTGTAGGGTAGTTAGCACCAAGTTATTAGTGCAGTGGTGCTGCTGGTTTGTGTCACAGCAATGCCTGAGCTAAGCAAGGAGATACAAAAGTCATCCCAGGGAGTCTGGTAAGTAACCTCAGCCCCTGGAGTTGTAATGAAAGCAGTAACTGCAGAGTTGTCCTTTGATGTGCATGATGAGACCTAATTGGTGTGTGCCTGCTGAACAGACCTCTTTCTTCTTGGGCTTTAAAGAAAATAATTTTTAAAGTATTTTTAATGAGTACAATGAAGACCAAAGGTAGAATACATATTCTTAACTTTGGACATCTGCAGGATAAGTATCCATAGCCAAGCTACTCACTTGCTGTGCCTTAGTGACAGAATGGAGGGGAAAAAAAGCAGTTATTAATCTGACCTTTCTATACATCTACTCTAGGACGATCTGTGTTGTACCTTGGTCTCCTTTGACTGTATTGGCAATTTCCACTGATGATACAAATTAACTGGAGTGTGTGTCTCAGGTCTAGATGTCTGTGTTTTCACAGATGATTGCCATTCAACATGTACAGTATAAGGCTTGGTGTTTGTTTGTGAGCTTTGTATACGTGTATGAAATGTAAGTAACTTAGTTAATGCCAGAAAACCTAATTTCAGATTATCTTGAATGCAACATTCAAGTGAAACAATAGCACAAAGCATTAGTGAAACAATAAGGTTATCTTTTGAGGATAATGTGAAGTACGGTGTTTAAAGCTACCTGTTGACATGCTTTTCCTTGTAGGTTAGCATTGCTGAAGAAGAGTGGTGAAGAAGATTGGAAGAGCAGGCTCAGCAAAAAGCAGGAGTATGCAAAAGTGTCTGTTGCTGATCGTAGTGTGCAGATGCAAGAAGTTGAGCAGCTGTTGAAGAAGGTAACTCTGGCCCTGTTTGGGGAAAACATGTTGCTTGAAATGCATTTGCTTTTAGAAGCTGCATCCAGCTAGACAGGCATGCCTAATATTAGCTGCTAGCTCCTGCTACTCCTCTTGTTGTCAGGTCTGTTTAAAAAACAATTCTCCCAACATGAGAGATTATTTAATGAGAATGTCTTCACTGTCCTGGGATATGTAATACTGATTACAGTGTCTTCACATGAGAAGATAATGAACTAGTAAGTGGGTCTGTAAGGCTTCTGCAGCATGTACAGGGATAATGATTTAAGCCCTTTCTCCTGCCCCTCTTCCCTCTCCCCCTTACATACCCCCACACTGAAATTGCCTCAATACTTAGCTCAGATGTTTTATGTATGGGTGAGTTTGTGGAAATGTGACATTCCTAACACTGTGTTATCTTTGTGCATACACTGGTTTTTTAACCAGTAAATTTGAATCCTAGAGCCACTGAGGTGTAATGCAGGTACTGAAGCATTCATGAGCCATTTGGCTTTTGGTTATCTTGCATGATCTTTGCTGTTTGTGAATAGCCAGAACTGACACAACCAAATTTTATCTGTCTTACAACAGGTAGTGAATAGAGAGGGAGATGGGCAGAAAGGTGTAGAGGAAAGGGAAATCCACATTTTTAGCACACTCTGATTATGTCTATACATGAGTAAATCAGGTTGCCCAGCAAGAGTGGATCTGCAAATCGGACTAATTACTGCTAAGGACCTGCTAACTGTGACATTCTTGCTTGTTTTGGTTCAGTGAAATTCTGTTTCAGACTAAATTTAGCTTGGTCCTGTGGCCTGACTGCCTTTAGCAGCAATGGTGTTATATGGGGATCTTGGAGTCCACTTCAGGGCATGGTTTCATGCCAAAGTCTGCATTCTGCAGTGTGAACCAAAGTGCAGAAAGAAGGATGACTGGGAGATTTGCTTCGAAATAGACTGTCTCCTGGCTCAAAGTACAGGACCAAAGTAGACTTGTTTCCCTTCTCAGTCAGATGAAACAGCCTGTCTCAAAAACCTTTAATTTCTGAAGGAGTACTTCACAAGGGAAAGGTGTAAAAAAAGTTTGTGCTACAAAATTTACTAGTGGGGACGTTAATCTTTGGATCCAATTATTTAATTGTGAAAATGCTGCTTCTGTTTCTAGTATAGGCAAACAGTAAAAAGTCTCCTGTTCCATGAGTGCATTACAAGTAAGGACACATTTTGTCATTATCGAGGATTAATCTGAGCCTGAACATGTAAGTCATCAATCATGTTAACTGGACAGAAAAGAATAAAGCTGATTTTTGCAGTCTGGTTTATGGGGTTTGTTTTGGTTTTGCCCTGTGGATTTGTTCAAAAATCCAGCTGCTTTTGAAAGACGTCCTAAAGCAAAATAGTTCCAGGGAGGAAAGAAAAATTGTGGTCACATTTTTAACATGCTAGTCTCCAAAATTACAACTGTTGAGATCAGATAACAAATGTACTCCAGCTAAAGACAATGGGGTTGAGAAAAAGCTTTGAACAGCTGCCAAGATTTAGGCAGAGACAACCCCTTTGTTCTCTCTTCTCACCCCTCAGCACCCATATCCTCCCCGCTGTGTTACCGTGTGCAGCAGCTTCACTCAGCAAGCTCAAGTCAGGCTTTTAAAGCAAGTAAGGGAGCATGAAGTGCTTGAGGGATACAAGCTTTGAAGTGACAGTGCTAGCAGGGGAAGTTTCTGTGACACTGGGTCACCCACTCTGATAGTTCGTATTAGCTCTTGGCTATTTAGAGCCTAAATCAAAGGATTTTCATGTCTGCCTATGGGTAAAAACTTGGGTGTGTAAGATACACAATTCCATGAACTATATTGATGTTTGGGATGCTGATTCACTATATGATACATGAGAAATATGTAAACTTTTACTAAGGTGACCTCACTATTTACAAGACTCCATGTCTACTGTCCTTAAATCTAGAAATACTGGTTTTGATAAGTAATCAGTGTGGTGGCTGTTACCCTTTGAGGATCATGCAGCGTTGTGCTATTGAAGTCTGTAGAACTTTGAGACTCTGGTGTACTTGAGAATCTTAAGTGTTTGCTGTTGCTGAATTACAGTAAAAATGCAGGAATTGTATTGATGACTGAATTTTGAGCTAGTTAGACAATATCCACTCATGGCAGTCATGCATCAACAGCAAGGGTGTGTAAACTTCTGTCATGCCCTGCTGGTTCAAAACAATGCCTGGTGTTTTTAGCTGCAGTATGGTGCTCCTATTAATCACACCTTTTTAGGGGTTTTTTGTGTGTCTGTTTCTATCTCTCTATTAAAAAGTTACCTAAATTGTTCTGGAGATTTGATTATTGAAGCATAGCTGTGGAAATTAGAAGTTATTTGAGTACTTTAGATTTAATATAAACTACAAAGTGGAAAGATTCATACTCTTAACAAAATACCTATATTAAATAGTGCTGTTTGATCACTTCTAGTCAAAATGCTTCTGTGTGGTGTCTACATGGTGAGATACTTATCCAAATGTGTTATACTCATTTTTATGTAGACTAAACTGTAGAAAAACTCCATAATATTCATGGAAAAGCTGACAGAGCAACCTCAAACCGGAAAAAAAAAAAGAGACTAAGGAATTAACTCAAGCAGATACAGATGAGGGGGAAAGTTGAGATTTACTTGGAGGTCCAGCATCTGTTTTGATGATTGCTGCACACAGGAGGAAATTTTTTTGGAAGCTGTGAGACTTCTTAAATTATTTATATATATGGTAAAACATATTTGGACAATTCAAAGAATAGCTGTAACATCAGGGGAACAACTGTGCACTGATGAATGTCTTACTGGGAAAAAAATCTCTTTTCTTTGGGAAAAATATTTTGGTTTTAGTATCTTTGCTTTCATAATCTTAGGCTGAACGGAACATTTGCAGTTTTTTGGATTTCTTCATGAGCAGAAAAATTATTAACTTCAAAATCTTTCCATAATATCAAAATAGAAAGATTTACTGGAATGAAAATTTCTGTTTTATTGTGAACCATTTTTAACAGAGTCCCTGATTAATGTCCCAGATTACCAGCTGCATTGTTTTGCATTAAAGCAGTGACATTTGAAACACTTAATTCTTACATTATGTTTAAATTGCAGCTCAGCACTTGTGTTAAAGGCTAGGGCTGAACAGACATTTCAAAATTACTCAGAGATGATGTGTGTAAAAATCTTAGAGAGGGTAAGCCCTTGAAAAGTGACTTTTAGGCAAAATATTAGTCTTTTGCTGTGGTAATAGTTTTATCCATTTCATATATGGTGTCCACCAAGTGCTTGTATCACATTCTCATCAAAGCTGAAACTAATTACTAGGCTTTATTTTGAGTCACTCAAATAAGCTGCATTTATCCATCCTCTATGCCATGTTCCATATTTGCTTTAACCTACAGAAAAGGAGAAGAATTAAAGATGATAAAGCCTTGTCTAATCAGCTTTGGGTAAGCCCAGCTCTGGGGCACAGTTTATTTGTAGACTGTGTTTAGAAAGGTGAACTCACCTTCACTGAGTACTCTGGGCTTAGCAAATCCTTCCAGATGGCTTTTGAGTCTCCCAGTTCCAGCAAGCATTCTTTCCTTTCATCCAGAAAACAGATGACTTGCTGTTTAGCAGGGTCTGATTAAACTTGCAGCAGAATTATTCACATTGTGGTTGACATGGTTCATCAATTTAATGGTGCATGAAAATAGAGACATATAAAAATTATCAGCATACGAAAAATGTAACTTCCAGCTGTGCTGCTTTGTTCTGGGTTGGGTTGTAGTGATGTTGTTACTAATTTGGATAATTCCTGCATGGCATGGCTTTGGTAAATGTGCTGTTGTATTATGACAACATTTTTGATCTCTGCTTTCCAACATGGAAAACATTTCTAGATCAAAAGATTTAGTAAGAAATAAGGGAAAGAAGAGTTATTTCTGCCCCATTTCCATTTCTGGTAGTCCAGTTCTTTTCTAATTTCTTTGCTCTGCTTCTGTCCTTGCCATAGGAACCTGTATATGCTTCTACTTACTCTCCTGTTATACCTGCTCTCCATAAATTTCATCCTTTTCTACCTATTAATCAGGTGAGCAAAAGTCTGCACAATTTAAATGCTCAACAATACCAAGTAAGCACATTTTAACAGGGTTTTGTTTTTTTGGTTTTTTTTTTTGTTTTTTGGTTTTTTTTAGTGTATGAAATTAATAATCCTTTTAACTGATTAACCAGCTCAGTAAATGTAGCTTTAAAGAAATCATGTTATACCACTATCCTGTGTACTCTTCTTCAATATCCATTCTGCTACTATTTCTCTTATGGTTGCTTTTCTAAAAATTCTGTATCTGTGTTAGACTGTATAGGTGACAAAGTAAAGGAGGGAAACATTATTGCATTCATTATAACACTGAAAACTTGAAAGTTGCTTAAAAGGATGTATAAAAGGAGTAGTATGTAACTACACTGCATTTATTGTAGAATAAAATGCTGTGTACCCTGACCTCCCTGTAAGTAATCTGCATGTACAGTGTAAGACATAACATCATCTAATTTACTGACTGTAAAAAAAAATTGCTTTTTTGAGAGATGACTTTCCCATAGTGCTTTTCCCTATTCCCTGTGTAAAGGATTTTTGCCTTGGCACATTCTGCTTCTATTCTCTGACTATCCCATCTTCCTGCTTCTCTCTCTTTCTTCCTTTAAGGTCTGTAGTACTAGTTTGAAAGAATCAAGCTCTCTGATTTCTGATGACCGTCATCCTTGGAGATGGAAGGTGAAATGCTATATAAACTTTCTATTTAATTTTTGGAGGGAGGAGTAAGACAGAAAATTACACTCAGATCAATGATGCACATTCCTAAAGCAACTTGTGGCAGTAGAGTTAGCTGTGTTTGCTTGGGAATAGAGTTCTGCTGCTGTTCCAGTAAATGTTAGAGAAGCTTCATGTGAAGTGTTCCTCAACACCATGTCTTACCTTTGCAATTCCATCACAGACAATTTGAAGAATTAAAAGATAATGAGAAATATAAACTTTCTATAGCCAAAACAACGTAATGAAGTTGTCTTTGAGCAGTGGAATAGTAGACCTTGATCTGAGCAAACTGTACCTGCTTCCCATGATCAGAGGTAAAAAATACAAAGGCAGAAGTGGTCAAAGAAACAAGCTGCAGAAAACCACAAGAAGACAAGGAGAGCTCTCTGGAAGGTCTCAATAGATCTGTGCAAATCAAATTTTGCAGTATGACACTTCCTTGTCCCTTGCCTCGCAGCTGGCACTTTTGGTTCCTGTACTACAAGGAATCCATTGGGTTCTTCATTCTCATAGTCTGTGTTGCATGCAGGGAGCTTTCTGACCAGCATGGGTAGTGGAAGTGAATTCAAGGAGCAAATACTCACTGCTGGGTTGAGGATGATGATTGCATCCTGGATATATTATAACCATTTACATGACTGATATTTACCATTTTCATGTTCACTTCCAGAGCTGTTTTTGAATATGATCTTTTACTATGAGTTTTTTAAATCAAACATTAAAGTTTGGACTGAATTTTTTTTAATAACTGAAATGTTTTAGTATTGCCTCTTTCCTATAAGCTCTGGATTTAATATAGCTTATTTACTTCAGATCACCTATTAATTTTGTTGTGACAGAGTTCTCCAGCTTTATGTATCTAGATGATAACAATATGGACCAACTTAATAATAACCCTCCAGTCATGACAGGAGGTCCTTTAATGAGCTGCTCATTCCATCTGTCTTAAAAGGAAAATAGCAAAAAAGGTGTTCATCTTTCCATTGACTGTGGTGAGCTACATCCTTCTCTCTTAGCAAGCTGCTTCCTTCTAGCACAGTGTGAAGGTACATGCAGACTTATTTGGGGTGGTTTCTTTCTGGCACAGTCAATCCCTTTGTTATTTGCACCAAACATGAGTTGAGTGTGTTCTGTGTTCCTCAAACCAGTTCTGAGCAGAAAGGCATACGTTTGCATTGGAGATTTCTTTCCATGTTCTCTTGTAACAAGACTCATATAAAGTTGCAGAGGAAAGAAATGCAGACTTTTTACCATACTTGAATGTTCAACTGCTGGATTCCCATTATGCTTTTTTGTCTTAAGAGCTTAAACTAGAGAAGTTACTTGTATTAAAAAACAAATAGATACTTTTTGAGTCCTTCTTTTATGTAATGTATACACGCGTTTTAAATAGAACCGTCTTTTGAAAAACAGATTTTTTTTGTGTTCATTCTTGGTTCAGACTCCCCCAGTTAGGGGCAGTCTTGATCTTCTACCCAGAAAAACATGGATTATCTTGTTTCTTGTATTAAAAAAACCAAAAAACAACCAAAACCAACAAAACCAAACAGCACACCAGCATGCTAACAGACCACTCTTTCTCAGTTCTTGTTACCTAAAGGAGGTGCTGCTTGGACTGCTAAACTGTAGGGTACAAGATGGAGCATTGCCTAGATGTGGCCCCTTCCTTAGCATGAACAAGGGTGTGCCTGCCATATCCTCAAGAAATGTGTTGCAGTGCTAGAAAGGACCAATATCATCAGCCAACCTAACCAAGCAGTGGGAGAAAGTAATCCCTGTTTCTAATTGTTCTTGCGTTGAGTCTATAAATCCTTCCCAGACTGAAAAGAGGATCTTTTAGAAAAACACGCAGCCTTAATTCTAAACTGTCAGCCTACAAAAAATTCTTGGCAATACTAAGTAATTTTTCATATGGTATTGTTCTTGCTGTGTTAGATGTAACTCTTAACCCTTTCTTCAGTGAACATACATACTTATCTGACATAATCTGATGTAGATTTTTTTAAAAAATATTTCAGCCTTTTCCTGAAACCTTTTAAAATTGTCAGCATCCTGGGTAGAAGCATGGAGTCTGGAAATGGATGAATTATTCCAGTCCAGATTATCTATTCAGAAGAACTTTCCATGGGAGATTTGTCTCTCTTCTTTTTCTGCCTTCCTAATGGGCTGGGTTGGGTTTGTTGGGTTTTGGGGGTTTTTTTGGTTTGTTTTTGGTTTTTTCTTTTTCAAATAACATTTCTCTTAAAAGCCTGGTTTACCAGACTTTTCTGATATGCTTTTTTTTCCCCCAACCATCTATGTGATTACCTCTTCTTTATCTTCATCATGCTTTTGTATGTTGGTGTCATCATGAGGGTCTTCTCAGGGGATGAGACTACATCCTTTGTTTTCCATGTTCATGAAAACATTTTGATCAAATTTGGGATGAATCAGATCACTGCATGGCTCTTTCCTGTCTAGAAATAATTATTGAGTCAGTTAACCAGTTTACAGCCTGTAAGCTGCTCTGGTATTTTTATATTGCTCAAAAAAACCTGCCTCAGAATGTCATCTGTGATTAACTCAAATATATTAAAGAAATCAGAGATAACTGTGTTAATATATTTAATCATACTTGAGCTCATCAAACTTACCATTTTGATTAAACCTGTTTTCCATAATGCCATGTGGAATGGCATTAATTACATGCCAGTAATTTGATTCTTCATTGATTGTCTTTGCAGCAGTCTTTCCGTGGGTGTCTGGAACAACTCACAGCTTGTGTGACCTGTTCCTATGTGCTTTAGATTTACTTCTAAATATTGTCCACATCTGAGCTTTTTATCCTATTTCTTTTTCCCATTTTCAAAGGCTTTTTTAAAAAAATTCGTTCTTGTGTTTTGGGGCATCTCCTTTTCCAGCTATTTTGTCTAAGGTATCAGTGAAGACATCTATCTATTGTACACAATAAATTAGACTATTTCATTGAAAGTAAACACCTTTTAAATGAAAAAAAAAAAATTGGAGTTGTTTTATTATTAAGTTTTTATATGTTATTTTTATTTATTCTTGATATACTAATTTTTGATTTGACTTTTTTACAGTTGCAAATTTGAGGGTTTTCTTTCACATCCTAATTTGAGTTTTTTAACTTAGAAATAGAATTTGGACTTAGAAGCTTCTTGAGTTTTAGCTTTCTTAACATATTTTCTCCCAACTAGAATGTGCTTTGACCAGTTAATTCCTCCACAAATGCTCCATGTGGCAATTCTGGAAGCTCTCTAAACTGTTCCCAGCTAGCAAGTGGATTTTTTCTGACATTTCTTTTGACAGTTGCATTGGCTCATACTAACTTTCTAGTTAAAGAAAATTATTATTTATTTAATCATGGCATATACTTCTGTTTTTCATCAGGACTGTTAATGGAAATTAAGTTGCTTCGTATCTATTTAGTTTATAATTTTTTAGTTCATGTGTTCATTAATAGATTAAGGTAGGAGTCTTCATGCATTAGGAAAAGATCTATATGGAATTACTCTAAATTGTGTAACATATGCATCCAGTCTTTTTTTGCTGTTGTTGTTAGGAAGTCCAAGAGTTTTTTGCCCAATGGAACAGCTTGAAATCTTCCATTAAAAAAAAAAAAAAAAGTTTGTTTCTCCTGTCCGCCAGCTGTTTTCTTTTATCCTTTGACACAGCTCCAGAATTACTGACAATCTTTCTGGCAATTCATATGTGTAGTGATTAACACACATACTTTCTAGGTCTGCATCTTCAGAATTTTCAGTAGCTCTGTAGACTCTGAAGCTTCAAGTGTTTGCTGGGGACAAAATCCAAAATTAAGACTCCTGTAAGTTTAAAAACCCAAAACCAAATCCATGTGATTTTACTTCTTTCTGCCTTTCCCTCACTTCCCTCATATTGTAATGGAAGTCAGCATCCTTACTAAATTAAAAATATTTGTTTTGTGTATTAAATTTTACTTGTGGCTCCATTAATTTAGGTATTTATTAATTTCCTGCCCAGGTCTCCTTTAATATATTGTTGTGGTTTTTTCTACCAACTTTTCATGCCAGAGGTGGCTGTGCTGACACTGGAATGGGTAGAGACCGGAAGAAATGAAAGAGACTTCTTCAGTGTTTTTCTTTAAAGCATTCAGAGGCTTTGACAGATGAGGAAATTATACTGAATAGATTTGTATGTTGTTATTTCTATTGAACATTTCAGAGTTCTAGGGAAAAATCAGAGTTTTTAATCTTGGTTATCATGGCTTGCAGTCATATTGTCTGGCTGTCCAGCTCTCTTTCCTGATAAATTGAGAGGAAGTGTTACTGAAGAAGGCTGCAGAAATATATGGAGCTAGAGGGAAGTAGTGGAGGGCTCTCATGGTCCTAGTGCTTGTACAAACCATTTCTTGGCTTGTCTTCATTCTTCTGGCTGACGTCTACTGATCCTGGTAAATGCTGAAAGCTACAAAGTCTCTGTATTAGAGTGTCCCCTGCAGTCACAATAGTTATTATATAAAATGGCTTATTTAGTCTGATTGATTTTTAAGAAAATAAAAAATATCTTCTTTTTGTCTTGAAAGGCAAAGAATGTTTATGTTAACAAGATTGTGCATACTTTTGCATTTCCCTTCTGTGTTTCTCTGAGCTTGAGATTTTCACTTGGTTTTTTTTTTCAATTCTAGCAGGGAGGTTGAAAAGAAAAATGATGAATAGCATCAACTTGGAAGTAATTCTAGAGTTGACAGTCCCATGCATTAAAAATACTTCTATGTTTCATTTCTACGCAGTGTAATCCCTGAAATGTTGATAGTTTTTAAAGATAAGTATATTAATGTAATTGTCCTTTGGCCTGAACCTAACTACAGCAGAGTATGTAAATTCAGTTTCTTTCCTACTGAAAGTACCATCAACAATCCTTCTGTGTGAGAAGGGCACTGAGATAGTGCACCTTCTGCCTCTAATCGCTCCAGCTATTGGCTGCCAGCTGCCAACCTCTAGAGCAAGAAAGGAAAGCTAAGGGTGACCTAGGGAAAAAGAAAAA